>JBBPBS010001171.1:5667772-5787661 GCA_037974835.1 Cicer judaicum | reverse complement strand
ACTATATATATATATATATATATTTTCTTTTGTCATTTTATTAATTTTGTTAATTATTATTTAATAAATTATAAATAATTAAAATATTTAAAAATTCAAAAAACTATTAATAAAATAAAATATATTAATAAATAATAATTTTAATAATGTTTTAAATTTTAATAAAAATAATAATAGTAATAATAATAATAATAGTAATAATAATAATAAAGTAAATTATATTAATAAAATAAAATTAATTAAATTGAACCAATAAAACACCTTAAATTAAAGAAAAATACATAAAACTAAAAGGAAAAAATATATCAAATTTATATTTTATTATTATTATTATTATTATTTATTTGAGAAAAAAATAAGAGAAAGTTGTTATAATAACGTGAAAAAAAAGAGAAAGTTGTTATAATAATTTGCCAAAACAAAAAATAGGAGGATGTTGCTATAAGAATATGTCAAAATAAATAAGGTGTTCCTTATATTTTGCCAATAAAATAATTTCTTAACAACTTCATCTTGTGTAACTGCATTTTTTTCTCCAATGTTTTATTTTATTTTATTAATAGTATTTTTATTTTTTTAAATATTTTTAATTTATTAAATAATCAATAACTCAATTGTTAACAAAAATAATATTAAGTGTTAACTTACACGCAAAATAGCAAAATAGGATTATGTTGGGGATCTGGTCACATTGTCCAAGTTGGCACATCTACTCAAAATTGATGTATTTATTTTCTTTTGATTTAATGCAATTTTATTTTAATGTATTAATATAATTTTCTTATTATTAATATTATTATTATTTTTATTATTATTATTATTAAAATTATTATTATTATTTTTCTTTTTTTCAATGTATTTGTTCTTTTAATTGAATGCATTTTTATTAATAGAATTTTCTTTTTATTATTATTATTCTTTTTATTATTATAATTATTAAAAGTTATATAATATTATTAAATTTATTATTATTATTTATAATAGTATTTTGAATTTTTAAATATTTTAATTATTTTTAAATTATTTAATAATAATAACTATAATTTACCCAATAATAAATGTAAATGACAAAAAAAAATTAAGAGGCCTAGTAGGCGACCATCGGTTAACATTAAATTTTTTCTTTTTCAACATGTTGAATCTCTATATTGCTATGAACAAGAGATAAAAAGTAAGACATTTTTATATTTTTTTTTTGAAAGTGAAACATTTTAAAATTATAATTTAAAAAAGAGAATATTTACGTCAAAATCCTTTTTTATTTTTTATTTATTTTTTTATATTGAGGTGTAGTTATTGACAATTTCATATAGATTTTGCCCTATTCGAATCCTACCTCCCATCTCCTATTCTGTTTAATTTGTTTTACAATTTTATCTTTTTTATATTTCCGGTCAATTTTGGAACGCTGATGCAAACGTCCTTCTTTCGCATGTCAAAGATAAAAAAAAAAAGTATAAAAAGAATATACTTATACTATTTGCTATATTAGTTTGAGTAAAAAAAATACTATATTAGTTTATAATAAATCATGAAAAATAAATATGATCTAAAATAAAATAAATTATATGGTTAAATCTAAATGTTTAAAAAATAATCATAAATAAATCACAAAATAAATGTTTATACCACAAAAATTATTTTTGAGAAATCTAAAATAATAAAGGAATAACTAAATATAAATATTCACATGCTTCGAAATAAAATAAAATGATATGACTGGATATAAACATAAGTTAAAAATATAAATATTTATTTCACATAAATAATTTTCTTATAGTATTGAAATACCTATTTTGCGAAATATATTTAAGCCAAAAAGTGACAGTAAAAATTAATTAAAATTATCAAATAACTTTTACTTAATTTTTAAAGCTCTTTTTGTTTGCTTTAATTTTAAAATAGCTTTTGAGCTCAATAATTAAAAAAAAAATAAAAATAGCAACAATTAATATTATATTTTAAAATACTAATTAAAATAACAAATGACCCTAAAGTAACGGTAAAACGTCATTGGAAAAAAGAGTTAAATTAATGGTTGTAAAGAAAAAATGGTAAACCTTAATTGAACCTCTAAAGACTACAGAGAATGATAGAATCCACCTGAATCTGTATATATGCATATCACCAATAAATTGAAGAAAATGCATAGGATAATCACTGGAAAAAAAATCGTGACATGATTTGACATAATATAGTCCATAACGTTTTTTTTCTTCTAGATTTGCTCATATTTGACATTAGTTCTACAACCACGATAAGGTATATATAAATACAAATTAACCATTATAAGTCTTATTCTATGTGCCAAGAATAATCTATTTCATTGTTTTTGTCATTTTCTCGTTAATGTTATCTTTCACTTGCATGCACCGTTCCCAAATTCTCATTATTCTTGTTCATGTATGATTTTGGTTTGGCGAGTTTCTTGAATTAAATTCATTATATTGATTTTAAGGTTTCACTCTTATTTCTATTTATGCATTTGCAGTTTTTTTTTTTTTTTTCTCTTTGTACCTACATCATTTTGAATTAGGGTTTTCAAACATTCCTCAAGTCCAATTTGTCAATGACATAAATGAAAAGTTATGTGTCTAATACAACAATGCGACTGCAATTGAGGTTGCGTCAACAAAATTAATTTGAGATTTTTCACAATATTAAAAATTGAGACGAAAAAGTCACAAATTGTTGCAATGTAAAACCTTGGTTGTAAGCATGTACAACATATTTATTCACCTTGAGATTATGCTGAGATGTGTTTTGCTTCGAATTGTGTGTGTTGTCTATTTATTTAATCATATTTTCATTTTTATTATATTCAATTATCAGGGTGTCCCATGAGAAATTATAAAAGATAGGGGAATATCTTAGAGATTAATAAGTTGGAACGAGATATAATTTATGTCATGTCATCGTTTGACCCATGTAGCTAAGTCTACTTAGTGAAAAAAAGTTTGGTTGCTGTTTTTAATATTGGCTGATACCTAAACTCAACTTTCTTTTGTGTCAAGCGTGGGGAAAATTTTGTAACTTTATGCCAAAAAGCATACATATGTGCAATTCTGTGTTATTTGAGATCACTCAAAATCTCTGTTTTAGTCTTTTTATCATGATGAGAAAGTGGATGGTTTATAAGTCTTTTTATTATGACGAGAAAGTAGATTGTTTTTATTAGTCTTTTTGATATGAAGAGAAAGTGGATTGTGTATTTCTCATATAAAGGCATATATTGTTTCTGTTTGTTATCATAAGGCTGGTTTGTATTTTTATGCTCTTTGATAACAATAACTGCATTCTGCCACCTATCTCAATTCAACTTATGTATTCCATTTTTTTTCACGAAGTCTGCCAACGAAATTTGTAGGGGCCTGATTCTTTGAAGATAACAGAGCGAAACAGAAGCGAATAAGGAAACTGTATTGTTAGTATGGCAGAAGATGAAATTTATACACAAGATGGAACCACTAACATCAATAGAAAACCTGCCAACAAGAAAAAGACTGGAAATTGGAAAGCTTGTTGGTTCATTCTTGGTACAAAATTATTTTTTGTTCTTTTGTTTCTTAGAAATAGAATCAATGTTGTGTGAAATTGCATAATGTAATTGAATTTTAGTATGTAATGTATGCTTGTGTGTTATAATATGAAGAACCTATATGATGCTGAATTTTGAAACATTTTTTATAGGAAATGAATGTTGTGAAAGATTGGCATACTATGGTATGAGTACAAACTTGGTGAACTATCTTGGACAACGTTACAATCAAGGAAATGCAGCTGCTGCTAATAGTGTCACAACTTGGTCAGGCACATGTTACATCACACCATTGCTTGGAGCATTTGTAGCTGATTCATACTTTGGAAGATATTGGACAATTGGTAGCTTCTCTATTATCTATGTAATTGTAAGTTAAGACAAAAAAAAAAAAGAATTGTTTTCTTCTGATCAGAATTTACATTTTTATATTTAAGAAGTTTAAAGTCAACCAATTTAATTCTTAATCATGATGCTTTCAATTCAACAGAAAACCATATGTTCAGCTTCATTATATTTTTTATAACAATATGATATGGACAGTTCCTTCTTTTAATCTTCATTTTATCTTTTAACACATTCTATTTTTTCCATTTGAAATTTTCAGTAATTTCAACTATTTTTTTGTTATACTTGAACTGCATTTCAGAACCTTTTTATGAGAAATAAATGGATAAATAAAACAATGAAAGCATTAGGAGGGTAAACTTTATTAGTGAAAAATATGTTGACTTTTTTGGTTTTAACCCCTGGTGGTCCTCTCGTAATCCGGAGTTCTAATGGGAAGTAAGTAAAGTCTAGTCAAGGATTATTCCAACCAGGATTAAAACTCGAATTGCTCTTTGAAAAATTTGTTGATTTTGTCTACAGGGAATGGTAATTTTAACATTGTCAGCTTCTGTACCTGGAGTTAAGCCATCATGTGATGCTAATGGTTGTCATCCAACATCAGCACAAACTGCAGTTTGCTACATAGCACTCTACTTGGTCGCTCTTGGAACCGGTGGTATCAAACCATGTGTTTCGTCATTTGGTGCAGACCAATTTGACGAAACAGATGAGAATGAGAGAAAAAAGAAGAGCTCTTTCTTCAACTGGTTTTACTTCTCAATTAACATCGGCGCACTCGTCGCTTCATCGGTATTAGTTTGGATACAGATGAATGTTGGTTGGGAATGGGGTTTTGGAGTACCTGCAGTTGCAATGATCATTGCAATTATATTTTTTTTTGGTGGCAGTCCTCTCTATAGAATTCAAGTACCTGGAGGTAGCCCTCTTACAAGGATTTCCCAAGTTATAGTTGCAGCTTGTAGGAAACTAAGTCTTCAAGTGCCAGATGACAAGTCTCTTCTTCATGAAACTATAGATGTAGAATCTGTCATCAAAGGGAGCAGAAAACTTGATCATACAAACAACTTAAGGTGAGTTATTATAGACACATCTACATTCACTTCTATAAATAACATTCCCAATGAAAATGAAATATTCACATGTTATGCTACATACCTTTAATATAAGTGTAGGATAAAGGTATTATAGTAAAAAAAAAAAAAAAGTGCTTCATAGTGATTGTTATGATGATAATAAACTAACAGCTGCTATTATTATTATTTTGCTCTTAACCTTCTGGTTCTCATGGGAACGGGGTCTAGTAATCAGAAGTTCGATCGGGAGGTAAATAAAGACTTGGTCAAGGATTGTTCCAGTTAGGGCTAGAACTAGGGTGTTTCCCGATTGACTCATCCTTAACTGAATTTCATTTAAGTATTTTTCAAGCACTCTTTTACATATTTTATAAGATTTCATACATTTTTGAATTGACAATGAGGTTGACGAAATTATGGTAGCACCATAATTTAGTTGAAGTATAGCTTTTGTCAAAATCACTATGACACTGATTTTGTGAAAGTCACTTCATCATAAAATTCTTTACTCCAATGTTTGATTTATATTATGTTTTTTCTGATTTGAAAAGTGTTGAAATCCATGCAGGTGTTTGGATAAGGCAGCAATAGAGACACAATCTGACCGCATGAGAAATGTATCAAATCCATGGAGGCTTTGTACAGTAACACAAGTTGAGGAACTAAAATCAATAATTTATTTACTCCCAGTTTGGGCATCACTTATAGCCTTTGCAACTGTCTACTGTCAAATGAACACAATGTTTGTGTTACAAGGCAACACAATGGACCAACACATTGGCCCTAACTTCCAAATCCCATCAGCTTCCCTCTCCCTTTTCGACACACTAAGTGTCATCTTCTGGGCTCCGGTCTACGACCGAATCATTGTCCCGTTTGCAAGAAAGTTCACCGGCCACGAACAAGGATTCACACAGCTCCAAAGAATCGGAATTGGCCTAGTCATTTCGATATTTTCGATGGTCATCGCCGGGATTCTAGAGGTCTTTCGCCTTCACATGATACGAAAAAACAACTACTATGATCTCAAAACTATCCCTATGTCGATTTTCTGGCAAGTACCTCAATACTTTCTTGTTGGATGTTCTGAAGTTTTTACCAACATTGGTCAGTTAGAGTTCTTCTATGGTCAAGCACCTGATGCTATGAGAAGTTTAGGTGTTGCTCTTTCACTCACAACTAATGCATTGGGAAATTACATTAGTACTTTGCTTGTTACTATAGTGACAAAAGTCACTACAAGACATGGTAAGCTTGGTTGGATACCTGATAATTTGAATAGAGGCCATCTTGACTACTTTTATTGGCTTTTGTCTATTATTAGCTTTCTCAACTTCCTTGTGTATCTTTGGATTGCAAAGAGATACAGGTATAAGAAGGTCTCTGGAAATGTTGATTGAGATAATAGCTCAAGACAACATAGTTTTATTTGCTGAAGAGTATAGTTTTTATTTATTTTTTAATTGGTTTTTATGCTGATAATTGCATCATTTTCCTGTACATATGGATGTTATTTGGAGTTCTGAGTGAATTAAAAGATTATTCTGTGGTTGGGTTTTTTGGATTTTCCTTAATTTCATGTTCATTAAGATTTGTTGTGAATCCTTTGGAGATACTTCGTTACTCACTTCAACATCATAAATTAATAGAAGTTCATTGGTTTTTGCACCAAATTCTTAATTATATTTATTTTAAGGGTTTAGGAACTATAAAGAAAATGAAAAACAACTATTTGAGTAAAAAGTTACTAATTTTACAATTCTAAAAGTATGAATTACACACATTATATGTTTTTCTATATTAAGACTCTTAACAATTACCTTTGTTAGCATTTCACGTATTTTAATGCCAAAAAATTATTCAAGAATTTTTATTGGATCCTTAATTATATTTATATTTATGCCAAAGATATTGTTCATTAATGCAAGACATATTTCGTTTACGCTAGGAACGGAATTTGACTCTCCATTAACAATGTATGGCTTATGTAAATAAATAATGATATTTCCGACCTTTAATTATAAATAAAAAGTGCAATGCACATGTAAACGCACTGGCAATCCAGTTTTTTTTCTTTCAGAATTGTATAGATACCAAATTACAAATATCCCTTGTAGGGTAGGTTGGATTCCTCATATTGTTAGTATTATTAGTATTATCTAAACATTCTATCTAGCAAATGACAAAATTGTCCCCGTCTTTGTTTACAATGGATAACGTAACGGGAGGTCCAAAAGACTTCCTCTATAACACGCCTAAATTTAATTCTGCTGCACCCCGTTTCTCCAAAAGTTCAATATACTTGTTTTTCATTAGAACCATTGCTAATACCTACTTACAATCCTAAGAGAAGATGAATGCTCTCAAATTCTTACATCCTTCCTTCAGACATACCAACATAAAGTATAATGTCCACTGCACAAAACTCCACAACACAAGAAGTTCTACTTTGTGCCTCAGCAAGTCCAATGAGTCTGATTCTCAAGCTTCTCAACCAGGAGATACTCACAAACAAGAACTACTAGCCCAAATCGTCATGCTTCAAACTCGAAAAGTCCGCCTTACAGATTATATAGATGAGAGATCTGCGTATTTAATCCAATTCGGTGAAAAAATCAACGCCGAGTTCGAAAAGATTGGAGAAGATGCACTCAAAGGATTAGATGAAGCTGATGCCAGAGTATGCTTCCACTTTTGAACTAATCGTGTAAAATGTAGAAAAATAGTGACAGTGACCTCTAATATTCACTTGTATTTAACAGATAACAGCGAACATAGAGAGCCAGATGCTAGAATTCGAGGAATCTGCAGAATTTAACAGACAAGAGATTCAAGTGCGTGAAAACGAGTTAGAGGAGTTTGAAGTTCAAATGGAAAACGGAAGAAACGAAGGGCTATTCTTTAAGAACCTCAGAAAGAAGGTACCTGTTGTTGATAAAGCAAAAGCCAAAGAAGAGGCAGAAAAAATTAAAGATGTAATCAGAGAGAAAGCTGGTAGCACAATCAGGAAAAACGTTTACGGCTTATTCATTGGCCTGCTGACCTTTACAGTAGTTTATACTATTGCCTCACCGTCAACTGATTGGAGAAAAGTGGCAGTTTTTGGAGCAATTCTTGTGGCTTTGATTTCTCAGCTCATCTATGAACAAAACTTGTCAGCAGAAATTGGAACCATGAGAAAGACCAACAGTGAAGAGCAAAATAAATGAGTTCCATTTTTACCGTTATTTGCTGCAAGTTTCTGGTAAAAGACAGCTTTGAATTGATATTGCATGTACAATAAACCCAAGTATAGTCTTACAACTTGGGCCTGATAATATCATGCAGATTTGCTTTGGCATCAACAACAGAAGATATTGAGTGATATTACTAAAATCACCAAAATCTGAGTAACTGGGTTACCCTATGATGCTGATTAAATTTTTTATAACCTATGTCTAAACAGGAAAAAAAAACATTTTTCTCAACCTTTAGAAATGTACCTTTAGAATCTGAATTTACCTCTGCATCTTCCATTATGAAAAAAGTAACACTGAAACTAATAACTATGCAAGGTCAGTGCTTCTGTGTAGCTTAACAAATTGGTGTATTGAATGCTGTATTGCAACGAAATACCCACACCAACAAATGCTGCTTAGGCTCAAACCTAAACATATCATTAATCCTATTTCTTGTGGGAAGCCAACAAAAGGCTTGTATATCAATAGAATATGCCTGTAGTTGATGAATTCAACAAGCATAAGGAAAAAATTGGAACCAAAAAAGGTTACTTA
This sequence comes from Cicer judaicum, assembly GCA_037974835.1. Taxonomy (NCBI): domain Eukaryota; kingdom Viridiplantae; phylum Streptophyta; class Magnoliopsida; order Fabales; family Fabaceae; genus Cicer; species Cicer judaicum. The sequence goes on along the minus strand of JBBPBS010001171.1, from coordinate 5,778,926 downwards.
AATCAAGTTGAATCCCCATAAAAAATCACAGCTCTAACTAGTATGCTCCAAGTAATAACAGTTGGCAGAACATCATGAGTCAAAGCATCATTTAAAAACCAAATTGCATCTGTTACTCTACCACAAGAGCAGAGTCCACTAAGAGTAATATTATATGAGATTATATCGTGTTTTAAGCCATCTTCTGAAATTTGAGCCCAAATCTTTAATGACTTTTCACAGTTCCCAACTTTGTAAAAACCCTCCATGATGGTATTGTGGGTCACAAGATTAACAAAGTTTCTCTTTCTCATCATCCAATAGAGCTGGAAAGCATACTCCACTTTGCCAGAAGAACAAAGTCTATGGATGACAATGTTATACATAGTAATATCAGGCTTAAAGCCCTTTGCAAGAAACTGATAACACAACCTAAGTGCCGTGTCATTCTCTTTCATCTTGCCCTGACAAAGACCATCTATTAACGTGCTGTACGTGATAATATCCGGTTCCCACCCTTTCTCCAACATTTCCTCAACGCAATGGTATGCCTCGGGAAATCTTTCTGCTCTACAAAATCCATTTATAAGAATATTATAAGACACAACATTAGGTGAGCAACCTTTGGCACTCATTTCCCTAAAGACTTGAATAGCACTGTCAACTTTGTGATGTCTCATAAACCCATCGATGAGTGCATTGCAGACATGATGGTTCAATCTACATCCACGCTTCTCCATCAATTTCAAAACTCCAGCCGCTTCATCTAATCTTCCTTCTTTGCACAACCCATTTATCATTGACGAGTACGCATAAGCATCCACATCACCACCTCTTCGATCAGCCTCTTCCAACACCCGAAAAGCCTTACTCACATACCCATTCTTACACAAACCATGAACCAATATTCCATAAGTACCAGACTCTACACCACAATCCATCTCACACAAAACCTCCCACACATTCATTGCTTCATCCACCTTCCCATTCTCAAACAACCCTTTAAGAAATACATTATAACTCACCACATTACGCGAACCACACTTCCCCATATCCTCCCACAGCTCAAAACTCTCATCAACCTTCCCAGCTTTACACAACCCATTAAGCATCGCATTACAAGTAACAACATCAGCTCTAACCCCTCTCAAAACCATCTCCTTATAAACCCTTTTCGCCCCATCCAAATCCCCACTCTCACTCAACCCATGAATCAAAGCACTATAAGTAAACACATCATGCTTCCAATCATTCATCTTCATCCTCTCCCATATCTCCAAACTCTCCTTAAACCTCCCACACTTACACAACCCACTAATCATAATATTATAACTAACAACATTCGGAAAAACCATTTCCACCCTCAACAACCTCTCCCACATCTCCTTCCCCTTCAAAAAATCACCAATTTTAAAAAACCCATCAATAATAATGTTATAACAAGTCACATCAGGTTCAACACCTCGTTCAGACATTTCATCAAACACCTCCAACGCACCATTCAAATCACGATTTTTTACAAACACACCAATCAAAGTACCATATGTAAACCTATCAGGCTTCAAACCAACACTCCACATCCACGACACCAAAGCTTTGGCCTTCTCAAACTGACGCTTCTTACACAGAAGCTTCATCAAAACATTGTAAGTTGGCACATTAGGTGAAACACCAGCAGTTTCGAAATAAGCGAAAAACTTTTCAGCACGGTCCCATTGATGAGACTCAGCAAAAGCATTGAGAAGTGAATTGAAAGAACGAATACCAGGTGAGCACCCGAAAACCCGACCCATATTTTGAAAAAGCTTTAGCGCTTGATCCGGCATTGAGATTTTAGCGTAGGCTTTTAAGAGAATGAGAGGAATATCTTCAGGGCAGTTGAAGTTTTGGGTTTTTTGGATGGTTTGAACGATGTGAGGGGTGTGGAAATGAAGGAGGATGGGGTCGGAGGAAATGCGCCGGAGGATGTGGAGGAAGACTTCGGCGGAGTGAGTGTAGTTTGGGAGGCGTGTGGCGGCGTTGAAGAGCTGGAGGGCGGAGTTTGTGTTTTTTTGGGATTCGAGGAGCTTGAGGAGACGGTGGGGGGAGAGAGGTTTGGGTAGGTCCAGCATTTCGCGGCGAGAACATTTTCAGAGTTGGATGTCTCGACGATCCATTACTTCAATTTTAGTTTAATTGTCTATTTTTATTAATTCATTGAATTATCTGTTTATTTTAAAATCTGTCAATAAAATATTAAAAAATAATAATTTTAAATTTTAAAAAATATCTTATTTTTATAATTTAATTAATAATAGATATGAAAAGTATTACAATTAAATCTTGACTTTTTCATTCACAGACTTCTCAAAAAAATTCACAAACACTAAAAAAATAAAAGATACTAAATTGGAAGTTTTACCCAAACATATCAAATATATATGCACTTAAGTTGGAACCATTTTCTTTCGGTGGGTTTTTCAAGAGAAAAAAACAAATAATATTCATATCTCAAAAATTAAATTTGTATACACTTTATGGGTTTTTTTTTAAAAAAAAAATAACTTTTTTGAAATTTTTTTACCAAACTATCTATTTTTTTTAAAATAAATGAACTAGAGTTAAATGTAATATTTAGCCACTATTTTCGAGTTTGGTAAGTTAACCGATAGTCTACATTTTCTTGTTATTTTTTCTTTAACGTTCATTTCAATTTTAATACGGGAACTATTTGAACGACTTTTATTGATTCTCCGCATTTGAGGATTGTGATACAATGTTTCATCTTCATATGTGAGCCAATATCCTTCATTAGGTATATGTGGAAACTCTTTGTAGATGTTAAATACATTAACAACCTTGTACACGTCAAGTAGAAGCACTAAATAGTTTTGACGATCGTAAGAACATGAAACTATGACATGTGAACAACGAATATGTATAGCCTGAAATTTTCCACAATTACACCATTTTCTTTGAAAGTTGACTTCAAAATGACCAATTGGTCGCACCTCTCTTGGGTTTACTGTTTCATGCACCATGAAAGAATAATGATTTCAACCGAATTGCATGATTTGGTGAGTATAAGATTTACCAATTTAGTATTTAATCTTGTCCATGTAATCGTCTGTGTATACTCGACCAGAAGTTAATGATGTGTGATGTTGTTGTCCCCTTTCTGCATATAAAACTCTCAAACTATAGTATGTTGGTTGTACCAAAGGAGTGATTGAGAGATTACGTGTACCCTTGACCACTGCGTTGATTGACTCATAAATGTTTGTTCCCATCGTGGACCTTGAGAATAAGCCTAATCCATTGTTATGAGGGGATATTATCGATCCATCTTAAAGCCTCTGGATTTGCCATCTTGATTTCATTGCCGTATTATTTGAATGATGGCTTATTTAATGCATATCCTGTTAGTAATGATGTAAAAATTAACAAATATGATAAAGTGATAAGTGAAAAATATACTAAGAAGAATTAGATCATTACCCATACAAACAAGTTTTCTTTGAAGTTCCTTGTCCTTGAACTCTCTCATGAAATTTTGTGCAATGTGTCAGATGCAATACACATGTGTTGACGGAGGATCATGCCAACCATTATATGGATTATTATAAGCAATTTTAATTGATTCATGTCTATCTGAAATCAAACAAACGTTAACTTGAGGTGTTACATACCTTCTTAGATTTTTCAAAAAAAAGCTCCAAGCACCCCTTGTCTCACCTTCCACAAGTGCATAAGCAATGGGAATTGTATTTTTGTTTCCATCTTGTGCAATAGCAAGCAAAAGAGTCCCCTTGTACTTGTCGTGCAACCAAGTTCCATCCACTAAGACAAATGGTTTACAAAATTTAAACCCAGATATACACGGAGGGAAAGTTTAGAATAGTCTTTTGAAAGTTTTTGACCCCTGTAATAGAGTATTATCATAATATGCAAGTGATACTTCCATTTCCACAATAGTTCTTGAAAAAAAAATTTGCATAGCCAACAACCACCTTGGAAGGTCATTGTAATACTTTTCTCAATTCCCATAAATTGTTCTGATAGCTTTGTTATTTGGCATCCATGCCTTTCTATAGGTGATTGTGTAGTTGTATCATTTCCAAATACGTGCAATGATCACCTTCACTTTAATTGATGGATCAACTTTCAAAAATGACTTTATGCTTTTGCATATGATGTTATAGTCAAGCTTGATATGATCCTATGACATAGAGGAATTTGCGCAATTGTGCGGCCCCTTCAAACGACCAATCATCAATTGCTTACTTTTTTGGTTTAACGAATCCATGCATTTGAACAAACTTTGTGGATTCACACATTTAATTACATACCTATATTGATCAGATTGCATTACACAACAATTAAGGGAGTGTTTTATGTGATAATGCTTAATTGCAAGTTGACAATCTGGTTTGCTATTAAACTTCATTCCAATCTCAAGATATGCATCTAATGGAGGTGGTTCATTAGATGGCATGTCAAATTCAGAGGATTGGTAAGCATAATCCAAGTTTAGATTACGCATATGGAATGGTGGATCATATGTTGTTTTAATTACATGAGGTTCTAGCTTTAGATCGTTGCCATTGTCATCGTCCTCGTCCTCGTCAAAGTATGTCTCTTCTTCACTCTTCTCATTTATTTCTTGTTGATCAAAATCGGCCATATCACCTAGTGGAATATACGGTGCAGGTTGAGATGGTTCAAGTTCAAATGTTTCGGCCTGGTCAAAGCATGGTTTGGGCTGGTAACGTTCATAATTTTGAAAAGAATAAGTGTTTTGTGTTTGAAAATGGTATTCAGGATGATGTGTGGTTGAGGAAGATGGTTGACCAACATCGTATAATGGATTACCATATTCAGACGTGACATATAGCTCGATAGATCCAAGTTGCGGTCACTGTTTATGAACATCAAACATGAGTTCAACATCTTTGCCGTCTTCAACATTTAACAATTAATAATGAACTAGGTCTTGTCCAAATGAGATAGGGTGTCGAAAAATTATATTAGACACCTTCTTATTTTCTAACTTCAACTTTGCTTCAATTTTTTTCTTCAAGTAAGTACGGTTGCATCGAAAACAAACTCGAATAGCTTTTTTTTCCGTCACTTTTGAAATATTTACCAATATCTTGTCTTTCACATATTTCACCATTGTAATAAATCAGAAAAACTATATTTTTTTAGTGCCATTGATATGAAAGTGAGATATTGAGATTGAGATGAAATGCAATGAAAATAATATATCATACTTATAGACAACCAATTGTGATACATGCAATGCTGCCAACACTTGTGATACACTGCCATTCAGGCGTGCATGCATGGCCTTACAAGTCGCCTTTCCCAAAGACGACTTCGTGACACATCCTTTGGCAACTTTCCATTCCAAAAGGCAACTTCGTGAAACCATTTACTGCAAGTCACCATTCCAAAAGGCGACCATGAAAAAGCTTTGAGAAATCTCCTTTCTAAATGGCGATTTAGATATCAGAATATGAATATATTCTCATGTTGGGAAGTTGCAAAAATGTGATCAACCTTCTCATATTAAGTCTTCTCCGTCCAATCTAATCTTTGCCATCATATTCAGTCTTCTCCGTCCATAAGTGTTTATTTTCAAAGGGCTTGTTGTGTGAAGCCATGCATAATATTTTATTGGTCATTCAAAGTGCGCTCTTATTTATAAATAGGCCAAGTTTTACGATCATATTTCTTCACTCTTCACAACTTCACTCTTCTTTATGTTTTCACCCTTCGTCTATTAATATTTCTTCTTTGCTCTTTATATTTCATCAAAATGGCATTGTTATGGAATGATGATAATCACATATCAGTGCTATACCACATTCAAAATTTTGTAAGTAATACAATACTTTATGTTATATTTTTAATAATTTTTTTATATATTTTATACTACGTTTCATTTTAAAATATAATTTTATTATATTATCTTCTAAAATATTTTTTATATATATATTTTATACTAAGTTTTATTCTAAAAATATATTTTATACTATATTAGGCTACACCACATTCAAAATTTTGTAAGTAATACAATACTTTATGTTATATTTTTAATATTTTTTTATATACTTTATACTAAGTTTTATTCTAAAAGATGATTTTATTATAATGTCTTCTAATTTTCTTTTATATATTATATACAAAGTTTCATCCTAAAATATATTTTATACTATATTAGGATTCATCTCATTCTAATATCTTCAAATATATTTTATTCTTTGCTTATTACAAGATTCATCTCAAAATTTAAGATCACTTAGCCATAAACACATTGCACCAAATTCTTTAATAATTTCATTATTGAATCAACTCGGGTTTGGTAACGTATCACAAATAGAAATTTATAAAATAGACAATTCATTTATCACTACTTTAGTTGAAAGATGGAGACTTGAAACCCACACATTTCATCTTCCAACGGGTAAATGTACCATAACATTAGAAGATGTTGCACTACTACTTGACTTACGTGTTGGGGGTAAAGTTATAACTGGATCAACTATGGTATCATGGATAAATGATTTTTTAGATTTGTTAGGAGTCATGTCACCTAAATCTCAAAGAAAATGGAATTTTATAAAATTAAAATGGCTAAGAGAAATATTTTCAATGTTAACTCCAGAATCATCTAATGAAGAAATAATTATACATTGTATAGCATACATTTTAGAATTTATTGACGACATATTAATGTCTGACAAATCCCACAATATAGTACATATTATGTGGCTGCACTTGTTGAGAGATTTGCGAGAGACGGGATAATACAGTTGGGGTTCAGCGTGCTTGGCAACGCTTTATAGAGAATTGTGTCCTGCATCTGAACTCGGTGTTATGTCGGTCGGTGGATGTTCACATCTACTTCAAACGTGGGCATGATACCATATGCCATTTCTTGCACCAATAAGTAATCTTGAGCCTCATTTTTCGTTCGCAAAAAGGTAAATATCAAAAAAAGTTAAATATTATATTTATAAAACTATTAATTAATTCACTAACATTCAAATTTATTTTCGTAAATATAGTGGAAAGGATGTGAAATTTGGTGATACACCTCGTTATCATACCGCTAGATATCGATAAAAAGTTAATCACATGACCATTAACAATGTAATATATTAAAATATTACTTTATTTCTATTAATTTATTTTTCTTATGTATACATTACTAACAAATTTGTTATATACCAGTTCCTCAGGAGGCCATATCTATGTCTAACATACGTTCATCCAGAAGACAATTGCCTATGGAGTGCATCTACATATTTGATTTGTTTCTACATAATAGAAATACATCAAATTGATAGAGTGAAACTACAATTTGGACTACCTCAAGAAATTCCACATCCTCCGAGGAACATGAGAACAAATATAGTTGGACATTATTCTACCAAAACGAGAACAAATAGTTGAATGAACGAGAGAATCATATTCTTCATGGTCAACCTCTAAATGTTGAATTTAAACCATGTTATGAATACATGGTTTGGTTTTGCAAAAATTCTAAATGATTTATTTTTGTAGAAAACCAATTGGTTGATCCTCGTGTCAATCCACCCAAAACTCCACCACAATCTAGCCAACATTTTTTCCAAGAATCAATGTCCAACACAACATAACAAAATCAATATTATATACCAACCTCTCATGACACTCAACCGCCTCCTCATACTTTTACCCACTCACCACATCTTTATACTTTTACCCACACACCACATCAATCTTACGGGTTCACACTAGGGGAACAATTTAATTTTGACAGCTAACAACCACATCAAGAAGACAATCGTCAATTATCATTTGCATCAAGCGAAGAAGAATTGTTGTATAACACGTTCAATATTCATCATAATACACCTGAGTCCGCTACCCAGTTACTGAATAATATGTGTCAACACAACTTTCAAATTCCAAGCTTTGGGAATGCATATACTTCGTTGAATCAAATATTCAACTGGACTCAAGGTGGAAGTAATTCTTCTGCAGCACTTCCTCCTAGATATTCTCAACAACAAGAAGACAAAGATCAAGAAGAAGAAGAAGAACAAACTTGTGATGTAACAAGGCTTCGTCAAAATCTCATACGTGTGAGAAAACATCGCCAATGTGGTACTGGAGGCCACTTTCATAATTAATTTTATCGTAATTTTTGTAAAACTTGTGATGTTTTTTATGAATAAATTATGTAATTTAAAATTTTATCATAATTTAAAATTTCTATTTATGTATTTTTATGAATTATATTAACTATATATATATATATTATTTTTATTTCAATAAAAATTAAAAAGAAATTGAATTTTTTTTTTTATAAAAAAAAATCTTTTTAAAAATCGTCATTTGGATCTTGGACTTCATTAAAGAAATCGCAATTCCAAATAGCGACTTATAACTAAAAAAAATGGGTAGTTTGATATTTAAGTTTCAAAAAGGAGTAGTTTGGAAGAAAAAAATCAAAAAGGGTAATTTAAAAAAAAATCCACACTTTGTCCTGTTTTTGCAAATTGATGTTGATAAAATCATTTGGGTTTAAGCTTTGTAGATGAAATAAGTTTCTACTTCCAAACAATGTTTAGTGTGAGAGATTTAGGTGGTTTTTATCAATTGGTTCAGTGTGAACAAAGTGTTAACGTGGTCTACCAAAGAACTCGACAACAATATAATTTAAATTTAATTGTTATTTTTGTTTCTTTATTTTTATCAATTTATAAAATTGATTATCTATTTTAAAAGTTGATATTTTTTTGTTTTTGTTTGATATTTTTTAACTAAAACGTTATTATTTGACATATTTTTAAATGATGTGTTATACCATTTTATGATATAGATCTGTTTAACTAAAACGTTATTATTTGACATATTTTTAAATGATGTAAAATTTCTGAAGTTGAAATTTAAATTTTTATATGATTTTATTGTAATTTCATAAGTATTAGTCATTCTACATTATCGAATCATATGTCGTGTTATTTAAAATATATCACATCATTATTTTTTTAGTTAAAAAATCAGAATGGAAAATCAAATATATTTTAAAATAAGAAAATCGATTTCGTAAATTGATAAAAAATAGGAGACTAAAATTACAATTAAAGCTTATAATTGAAATATTTTGTTAAAAAAATGCATTCATTCAAAAGTTTATAGACACACAAACTAGAAGACTAATGTTGATATATTAATTATGTAATGATTTTTATGCATTTTAGAAATATGGTGAAGTAGACCTATAGTTTCTTAAGACATTGTACAACAAATTAGGTTTTGATTGGATCATGCTTCATTACAATGGACATAGACACCAACCATTGGGGTAATCTTATAGTGAAATATGGCATTTACGTAAATCATCTTATTTTGATTAAGTCATGTATAATGATAGTGTTCATCTTATTTTGATTAAGTCATGTATAATGATAGTGTAGTATTTTTGGAATTGGAAATATATCATTAATATCATGTTGATTTTTGGAATTGGAAATATAACATTAATATCATGATGCGCACTTGTCTTAGTTTATTTAAAATGCTGTGCTCATAATCTTGATTATGATATTGTAATGTTTTGGGATTAAAAAACAAAGCATTCTCAATTTTTATTGTGGTTGTTATGGATTTATGCATGATTAAACTTGACAAAGTCATACGAATTGAATTTATAGATCGTTTCCAACTTCATGTTTTTGAGAAAGATTAATTTTATTAAAAAGAATAATGTATATTAAGTTAAGTTAGTTAAAAATAAAAAAGAGGAATTAAAATTATGGTACATTAATAATACATATTGAGTTATGTTGGCCCGACCGATGCTTTATATTATTTATAGAGTTCACTTTTATTTTCTTGTTATTTTTTATTAGCTAATGATGGTGTTGACGGTTTTGTTAACAAAAAATTGTTGACTCTAGTGACGGCTTGGCAATACAATAAAATATTCCAAAATGACGTCTCAATAAAGATATACTACCTCTGAATGTTCTATTTTTGACTGTAACGTCGACGCGGAGTCGATCTGGATGACGCTACATTAGATGTCATTTGGTCGACGCTATTCATTAACTTCAACTGTTTTAACCTAGACTTGATATCGACGCTAATTAAACGCTAAATAAAAGTTAGTTTCGGTTTTGAGCCCTTTAGTATGGATTTTTTATTGACGCTAATAACATTGTTTCTAGTAGTGACCATCCATATTACTTGCATAATTTGAATCAACATATCCTACAACTGAATGATCAACATGTCCACTACTAAACATGATACCGTGAAGTTTTTGTACCCTTCAAGTAGTTGAAAGTCCACTTAACTGCTTCCCTGATTTGGAGATAAACTTGACTAACAGGTTGTGCCAAATCTAGTCTAGTGCAATTCATAGCATAGATGAAACAACCAACAATACTAGCATACATAACCTTTGACATATATTTAACTTCTACATCTGTCTTTGGACATTGATCCAACGAAAGCTTCAAGTGATTCACCAGTGAAATATGCACAACATTTGAATTGCTCTTGTTAAATATGTCTAACACCTTTTCAACATAGCTTTTCTAAGATAGTAATAATTTTCTAGCACTCTTATCCATGTAAATTTCCATACCAAAAGTCTTCTTAGCAACACCCAAGTCTTTTATGTCAAACTCATTTGTCAACAAGATTTTCAATTCATTTACATAATAATGTAAATGATTAGCAACAATTAACATATCATTAACATACAATAACAATAAAATAAAAAAGTCGTCATCAAGGCTCCTAACATAAACACAACAATCATACTCGCACCTTTTATAGTCAATCTGAAGAATGTATGAATCATACCATTTGTACCTTTGTGTAGTACTTCACTTTTGTCCGATCAACTAAAAATAACTCTAAAAAATATATAAGATGTTTAACAAATATTTTACAATTATTATAAAAAATAAAAAAAAAATCATTATTTTACAAATCTGAGCAAATTTAAATATATACTAAAAATAAAATAATATAAAATAAAAAAATAAGAAATTTGAATTACATCAACACAACTCTAGTTTTTTTATTTGGCCTAACAACACCCAATACACCACAATCTGTCTTTATTTTCCTGCCAACAACAGCCAACACTCGCTTTGTCGCTTACGCTTCCTCGCAAACACTAGCACAACTTCCTGCCAAAAACCAACACAAATCTTCATTTTCTTGTATATTGTTTCACTCTCACTATGCATTCTTTTATTTTCTTTATCTTATCAACATTCTTATTATTAACATACTACAAATGAATTCTTTGACTAATCTGATTTATTTTTTAGCTTAATAAAGAACTTATTTTTAACATATTTGCACTCAATAGAAAAAGTAGAAAACGTTATTTCCTTAATCATATATTGCTTAAAACTTGTTACAAAAACAATGTAAAATCCAGTTAAATTTTTTTGCAAAACAAAACAAGATCTAGGTCTCGAATTTATCTAATGAACGAAAACATTCACTGTTTTAGAGACAAAAAAAATCAAGAAATAAGGAGATACCAACAAAAGACACTTAAAAACAAGAAGAACAAAATAAGTAGAGTAATAGACGAGAAAAACAACCAGAAGAAGGATTAATGTCTCGTTTTCTTATTTACTAATTGTATTCGTTATTTAACTTAATATATAAAATGAGTTATTGATGAAAAAATGAAATTTTTTGTTGTTATTAAAAAATAATGTCATGATATGAGAGAGAATAAACTAAGAACTCAAACCTTCGATCGACGTTGTCGTCGCCGGAACATCGACAATACTTTTTAGTCCCTTTGTACTCGACCTCCTATACTCTTCTCTCCCTCTTTGTCTTACTTTTTCTCTTCTCCTATTTTCCATTTCTTTTCTATGCACTTTCTTTTTTCTGCGTTTGTTCCTTTTTTTTTTGTTCTTTCATGTTTGGTAACGGCGGCTATTTTGTTTCGGAAACAGATTCTATGACTTAGAGGCGGGAAAGGTAGGGTGCCTTTCAACCACTTTGTGCCATTGGATCAATCAAATGCTTCAGAAAGAGCCATGTGGCCTTAATTGTTTTTAAATTAAAAACATCAACAGAAGTTCAAGAAGAAGAAAAACGCGAGCTCTAAACACTTTGCTTCCATGACATCGATCCAATTTGGCTTCATAGCGTCCAATTCGTGTCGAAAAATTCAAAAATCTGTATATGGCTTTTCGGATCCAGATACCAATTTCACATCTAAATCAACACCTATTGATTTGGTTTCGGTGAGCAGAGAAAATTTGGGAGATTTCACTATCTTCTTTACAAAACAATTTTCTAGGTATGGTCAATTTCTCAATTTTTCAATTTCAGCTTAGTGTTTATGTGGAATTCCATTGAAGAATGACAAATTGTAATAATTTGAAAGTTCTCAAATTTGAATTTTAGGGTTTGTGGTTCTCAAATTTTGAGTTTTGATGAATGAATCCTCAATTTTTATATGAATAGTTACTGTTATATGTTAGTTATTGTTATAATGTATGTTAATTTTCACCCATTGATTACTTTTTTCTTTTTGGGTTTATCAAAAAAGTTATTTTTTTTAGCTTCCTCTATCTCTTCTTAAGACTACACAAGGTCATCCTATAGTAAGTAACCAACATCTGTTTTTCTATTTTACCTTTTGTATTGTTCTTATTAATTTCATTTTGTGATTTTTCATTATCATTAATGTTTTAGAGCATGTTGTAACAGTTGGTGGAGCTGAAAATGGAGAGACTTATAATGGACATTTGGTTAATGGATGAACATCCATCATTGAAAAGTCATTTGTACCTTTAAAGTAATATTCTTTTTAAGTGCTCTTGTTTGTTGTCTTTGTAATTTGTTATTATATTGTAAGATTAGTTTACAAGTTTTGATTGAAATTTGGTAATGTACTCACTTAAATTTTGATTGTTGTCACTTAATTTGTTTGTTGTCTTTGAAATTTTTTGTTGATGTTCCTACTGATGTTGCTACCATCAATATTAATTAAACACTTTGAAATTACTAATCAATATTCATTATCTTCTTTGTAATTCACCTCTCATCAATAAGCTGTGCAAGGCAGTTATTGCTCTGTCCTATATCTAGTTACTCCTAGTTTTTGGTTTTAACAATTCGACTTATACAATTGAACTATACATAACAATATTTCTTCTTTTTTTTTTTTTAACAATTATTTTGTTCTTGAAGGGTTATTTGAAAGGACCAGGTTAAGCAGCACTAGCTACTTATTAATATATCTCTATGGCCAAGAAAAATGGGAAATCTATATTCGTATCTGTATATGAGGTTGATCATCAGGACCATGCTGTCGAGTTTCTAAATTTATACATTACTGCAGATTCTGCCCACAAAAGGCTCGACCCAAAGAGTTGATAACACAAGCAAAAAGACATCAACACTACTCAAAATAATTTGATACTTAGAATTCAAGATTGTAGGAATTCTGTAAAGTAGAGATAGGATATATTTGATATTGAATTCAACACCACTTGTTCTATTGTAAAATATTTCTTTTTCGCTATAAATTTGTAGCTATTTTTAAATATAATGAATTGAGTATCTTTCTTTCACTATATTTTTCTTGTCAAATTAATTAAAGAAAAATAGATTTGCACAAAAACACAATAATGCAACAATGATATTCTGTGAATATTACAGCAAAATTATGCAGGATACACAATATAAAGCAAAATAGATATGGAGCATATGTGTTACATCTTCCAATTCTTTATGCAACATATCACTACGAACTAAATGCTTACAACTCTAAATTCATTAATCAATATAAGTATGGTACCAAAAAATAGTAAATACTAACATAGTAACATCATTAATATACTAAAAGTATTACTTAGTGGCAGGCACTCTCAATCAGTATAATATTGGAATGTTTGTCTCATCAAGGGGTGCCTACATAATAATAAAAACTAATTAACATTATGATAGATTTAAAAGAAAGTATTCTCCATTTTAAAACACAAATAAAATTACCATCAACAATGTTGTGAAACTGAACTGATCGTTTTGTGTTTGTGGGGGCTCATAAGTTGGAGGTGCTGAACAAGATACTTCGTCGAGCATGTGACTTTTTCCAAGTTTATCCTAAAATGATTTTCTAAATTAAAACCAAGCATAATGCATGTAAAATTAAATAATTGATCCATATATTAACTTAAAAAATTGATCCCTGCGAGGAAAATTTTCAGTTACTAAAGAGAAAATTGACGACCTCACCAGTATTGGTGTTACCGCAATCAGATGAACCTTATGAAGTTTATTGTGATGCACCTCACCAAGGTTTAGGATGTATTCTGATGCAACACAAGAAAGATGTAGCTTATGCCTCAAGGCAATTGAAAATTCATGAGAGGAACTACCCTACTCATGATTTGGAGCTTGCTGTTGTTGTTTTTGCATTGAAGATCTGGAGACACTATTTATATGGGTGCACATTCACCGTGTTCAAAGACCATAAGAGTTTGAAATATTTGTTTGATCAGAAGGAGTTGAACATGCGCCAGAGACGATGGATGGAGACTCTCAAGGATTTTGATTTCACACTACAGTACCACCCTGGGAAGGCCAATGTAGTGGCTGACGCGTTGAGTAGAAGAAGTGTATCGGTGTCTTCTACAATTTTGGTTAGACAACAAGAGTTGTGGGAAGCTTTTAGAGACCTACACTTGAACGTAGAGTTTGCACCGGGAATTTTGAAATTCGGAATGATTAAGATTTCGAGTGGACTACTTGAAGACATTGCAAATTCTCAAGATGACGTCTTAATTCAAGAGAAGAGGAACCTAATAGTGCAAGGGAAGACAACTGAATTCAAGATTGGATCAGATAATATTTTGTGATGTAATGGTAGGATTTGTGTACCAGAAATTACAGATATGAGAAAGACAATTTTAGAAGAGGCTCATAAGAGTAAGTTGAGTATTCATCCTGGAGCAACCAAGATGTATCAACATTTGAGGTAGAACTATTGGTGGCCAGGAATGAAGAAACATGTAGAGGAGTATGTATCAACTTTTCAGAAAGCGAAGGTGGAACATCAGCGACCTGTTGGGATGTTGCAACCTTTAGATATACTTGAATGGAAGTTGGACCTCATTTCCATGGATTTTATAACTGGATTGCCTAAAACGAGGAGAAAGAATGATTCTATATGGGTGATAGTGGATAGACTGACTAAATCCGCACACTTTTTGCCAGTAAAGACCACCTATAAGGTAGATCAACTAACAGAGATCTACATTGCTGAAATTGTGAGGTTACACGGGGTACCATCGAGTATTGCATCAGACCGTGATCAAAAGTTCACATCACATTTTTGGGGAGCATTGCACGAAGCATTGGGAACGAAACTACGATTGAGTTCAACTTACCATCCACAAACGGACGGACAAACTGAAAGGACGAATCAGTCCCTGGAAGATCTGTTGAGAGCTTGTGTATTAGATGATAGAGGAAATTGGGATGATGTACTTCCGTTGATTGAGTTCACCTACAACAATAGTTTCCACGCAAGTATTGGAATGGCACCATATGAGGCTTTATATGGGCGCAAGTTTCAAACGTCCTTGTGTTGGTATAAGGACGGTGAAAATATGATTGTCGGACCAGAGATGGTGCAACAGACTATAGCTAAGGTAAGGAAGATCTAGGAGAAAATGAAGACTTCACAAGATTGTCAAAAGAGTTATGCGGACAAGCATCACAGACTGTTAGAATTCGAATAGGGTGACCATGTGTTTCTAAGAGTCACACCTACTACTAGAGTTGGTAGAGCATTGCAATCGAGGAAGTTGACTCCGAAATTCATTGGACCATATTAGATTTCTGCACGAATTGGGCCTGTTGCTTATCAGAATGCATTGCCTCCGATAGTGTATAATATTCATGATGTGTTTCATGTGTCACTGTTAAGGAAATATCTTGCAGATCCAACTCATGTGATCAAACCAAACACGATCCAGCTAAAGGATAACTTGTCATTCGAAGTACCACATGTGAGAATTGATGACATGTAGATTAAGCGATTGAGAACCAAGGATGTTTCATTGGTCAAGGTGATTTGGAACCCAATTACTGGGATGCGACTTGGGAACTAGAGAGCAAGATGAGAGAACATCACCCAAAGTTATTTATCGACGTATAGTTTCGAGGACAAAACTAATTTTAGGGGGTAGTAATGTAAGACCCGTAATTGTAAGGTATGCTTTATGTATTTTAGTATATTTCTGGTATTGAACTCAGAGACTTTTTAGCCAAAGTTATTAATGTTTTGGGAGTTTAAAGGACCAAAAAGTTATATTGATGGTCGGTTAAAATTACTCGTCGATAAATAAATTAAATTAACTGCGGTGAATCTTTTACGAAGAATTTAATGCGTTATGGGTGAAATGGTAATTTAACAAATATCTAGATATTTTGAGATATTGGTACTTTGGCCTGCGATAGGCGGTACAATTATGATTTACGGCCCTTCGAGGAGGGTTTTGGTTTGGAATTTCGAGTCCATGCATTTTGGCATATACGCATTGCATTAGGGTGCTTGGCACAAGAGTCGTGTTTTGATTCAAGTGTATGATTGAGTATTTAAAACTCAAGTTGTCATGGTAACTGTGTTTAAATTGCTAAGTACTATGTATTGATTATCGTGTGTAAGTGTGATAGATTGTAAAACTATTTTGAAACCCAATTTGTCATGGTGTTGTGTGGGAATTGCTAAGTGTTAAGATTTGGAGTTGTGTATGAATGTGATTAAGTTAGTTTATGAATTTTTGGAAGAATATGCAGGGAAATCGATTTTCCCAATCGATTTGATGAGTTACAGGGACTTCTCTAAATTGATCAAATCGATTTAGTTAAGAAATCGATTTGGCAATCGATTGATATGTCTCCTGTTTTCTTGAATTTTGAAAATGTATTGAAGAAATCGATTGGCCAAATCGATTTGGCCAAGACAGGAACTCAGCCAAATTGACAAAATCGATTAGCAAATCGATTGGCTTTAACACAGGGGCTCAGTTATTCAGTAAATCGATTTCCTCAATCGATTGATGTAAGTTCAGAGTTCATTTTTCACTAAAACCCTTCTTCCACATCGATTTCCCAATCGATTGGCTAAGTAGAAATTCTTATTTTGAGTTGGATAATCGATTGCTCAATAGATTTATCAATGTTTTGGTCAGTTATGTATTACCTGATTGAGAACCTTATTTTGATTTCATTTTTATTTTGCAAGCATTATATGAACTTTTAGCATATGGAAAACCCTTTTAAGGTGAATGCTAAGTTGAAAAGTTATTTGTTCATTTAAAAACTTAAATGTTATGTGTTAACTGTTAATTTCGGTTGGTGACCCTTTATAACTATTGTGGAAATATGGGCTTTGCCCTCATATGAGAGTCAGGACAATCCTACCGGTTCGTACCTTGTGGATGGGGATGTAGATGGGAATGCGTGACTTGAGCTATGTTAGGAGGATCTTACGGGGCACGTGGAGATCACTCAGGGTGTTTAGTTTATTTGGTAGAATGATCATATTAGGTTGACATAGAGGGAACAAATGTCTTTATTTTGGATTGTGTTTATTTTATATTGGAATATTGTATCTTTACTAATATTGTTAGCATGACATCTTATTTCGACGAGTTCCATGTATCACTTGTTATTGTGTAAATACTTTGGATTCAGATTTCAAAAACTATTCCGCTGCGTACAAATTATATTGACTTATATGTTTCTTCAAATGTATTTTACTTAATTATTCTTTGTTTCATTTTAATTTCTTTTGAAAAAAAAAATACACCCTCGCTTTGAAAAACGGGGTGTTACAACTATAGTTATGACATATTCTCAAAAAGAGTGAGACTCGTTTCTCTCTAATATCGATAAAGCTAAGAATAACTTAAACTCGTTTTGAAACAACTCAAATACGTGCGTGTAGACTTTTCCATCAATATTGGTGACAACTCGTATCTTAACCTTGCAAGCTTTTGTGAGGACTCATACTCATAACTCAACTTGTTGCTTCTCTTCTCCTCAACAACTCGTTCAAAGTGCTTCAAGAATTGTATAATATCCACATTGGGTTTCATACCAGATTTGAAGTGAGCATTCAAACTTTCACTGAGTTGGGTACTCCACATGCCAAGAGTGAACGCTTCCTTCATGTAACAAGCAACCCATATTTTTTAATAGCTTAAACTGATTTGATCCAATTATTTTCATGAACATCATATTGGTTGATCATGTTTGTCCAAGCAGTCTCAAAATCTGCTTCAACATCAATATCATACATGCATTTCTTGAAATCTCTTAAAAGATAATTTCCTCCCTTCATCAAGTTCCCAAGGTGTTTAATTCTATTTTGCAACAAGTGCCATGTGCATAAACCATGGTGACTTTCGGGCATCACTTAAGTCAGTGCCCTGACCATTGCTTGATCTTGATCAACAAAAACAATCTTTGGTGTTTTATGGTTGTGTGCTTGTAAGAATGTATCAAACAATCACTTTAATGACTCAATTGTCTCATCATACAATAGTGCTGCACTAAAACCAAAAAACAAAGCAAGCGGTCTATTATCATGACTGGTACAATATATAGTGTCCAATGACACAACGGCGCCAAAATACCCGTAATCCAACACCATATTTGTATCACACCACAACACATTTGTGATTTTTTCTTCTATATCCATTTGATATGCGTGAAAAAAAGACGGATTTTCCAACAATTGTCGTTGAAAATATTGTGAAAGACAACCAACATCTCCGTACATCATACTTCTTTGTCTTCTTGCACTGAGGTGATTTTTCACATCCAACCGTGTAAATCCAAGATTTGCTCTGTTTCCTGCATGTGTGCTCATAAGTTGAAATGTTGACTTTTGCCTTAATCCAGAATCATCAGCCAATCAATCTCATATGCTTGGACCTCAGTTATCTTCCCATATGATGCTAGCATGTGTTATCTCTGGAAGTTGTAGAGGATGGTTATGATCCTCTACAAATTCATGGATGACAAATTTTCCATTTTTGCATACAAGTGAAATTCTTGCTTTGCAATCCGTTCTAGCCTCGACTCTATGGATGTTAACAAAAACATCTCTCTTGTCTATCTTACGTACCCCTTCCTTGGAACAAACAAACCTACAAGATGATATAGTGTCGTCTTTATTCTTGTTTGCATAACATTTTATAACTCCAAAACCAACATGGGCACTATATGTAAGCTAAAATTGATAAGCCACATCTATATTACCAAATTTCTTACCAACTTGTGGCTTCCAATCAACATTTGAAGATGACATATTTAATCAAACTTTCCAAATGAAGTAACCTAAAAATTTAATAAAATAATTAAATGAAAGAAAAAGTATGGAATAATGAATGAACCATGTATTGCTCTGTTTTTTAGTTAAAAAAATGTGTTGCTCTCTTTTGCAGGTATCACAACTTCAAAGTAAAAAAAAAAAACAAGTATAACAACTTAAAATAGCTCTACAAAAATAGTTTGGCATAACTAATAACATTATACTCTATTATTATAACAAAATCATTACAACCAAGATAAACATAACAACTTCCAACTCTTTTATCTAGTAATTAGAAAAAAAATTAATCATATTTATGGAGAAAAAAAATTTAATGGAGTTCTTTTATTACCCGAATATGACAATGCATAAAGTAGATTGATAACAGATTGTAGTGCACAAGACAATAGCGGCGCACAACGGTGATCAGTGGACAGAGGTGTGGGGGATGACGACGAGGGTCATACGATGGAGTACCTTTTCCCCTACATGACACATGGTCGTGCCTTGATTATCAAACGTGACTGTGTTGATAGTGAGGAAGAAATAAAAAATGTGAGATGAGAAAAATGCAACAGGAAGATACCATGGAAGTGAAGGGTTCAAAGAGTTCTAAGTGAACTTGAGGAAGAAAGAGTCGAAAAGACTGAAATTTTTAGAGTTCACGTTTTTTTTTTTTGAACTTCTGCTGATGCTTTTAGTTTAAAAATAATAAGGCCACGTGGCTCTTTTTGAAGCATTCGATTGATTCAATGGCACAAAGTGGGTGAAAGACACTCTACCTTTACTGCCTCTAAGTCAGAGAATTCGTTTCCGTTTTGTTTTAGTGTGTGCTTTAACTTCCTAATTATTAAACTAGGTCAGTTTATATATATTTGATATATTTTTATTACTTTTCTTTATGGATGCTCCATGTAAATTTGTTCATCAAGATTACCATGAAGAAATATTGTCTTCATGGCCATCTACTCTAAATGCATGTTCCAATTGGCTGCCAAGCATAACATTGCGTTGATAGAAGTATGTGTGGTGACTGAAGAGAAAATCACATCATAGTCGATCGTTTTCTATTGTGAATACTCCTTTACTACATGACGAGTCTTGAACTTTTCCCATTCTTTTCCTGTTATCATTGGTTTACTCTTGTACACCCACTTGCAATTGATAGACCTTTTCCCATTATAAAGTTGACCAAGCTCCCAAGTCTGATTTTTCTTTAAGGACTTCATCACCTCCACCATGCCACCCATGCACTTATCTTTCTCCTGACAAGTTATAGCCTCTCGAAAGGTGGCTCTTGTTCTACTAGCCAGATCATGATTTATTTTCCTACCCCCAATGGCCTTCTCCTTTTAGCCAATTGTGGGTGATGAGGGATTCAAACCCCCAACATTGTGGTTTATAACCACATGCTCTAATCCTTTGAGCTACATGCCCCACCTTGTTTCCACTAGATATGTTCCCTAGTACCACCTTCCTTCATCCATTTTCGCCTAAGAAAATATTAAAGCGCGAATCTTCAGAAATGTATAAGTTGTCAAGTTTTCAAACTCATATTTTTCTAGTGGCTTGATCCAACAACACTCCCGATCACATACAAGGGAGTAATCTTGTACTCTACCTGCATTTTTAGTAGTTTTAGAATTCGGTTCAACTTGTGGCTCACATACTACCTGAGTATTGCTTACTTGTAGTGACTCAAAGTCAACCTTATGTTGAGACAAAACTACATCACCTTAATCACCTTACTACTTAAAGTTTCTCTCTCTGATGCAGATACATATATTTTAACATGAACTGCTCATCAAACACAACATATCTATTGATCACCATTTTCTTTGAAATTGGATCCCATAACTTGAACCCCTTAACATTTTTTGCATAACCGACGAAGTCACACTTCTTCGACTTTGGATCAAGTTTAGATTTATCTTCACTTGGTATATGCACATAAGTTGGACACCCAAAAATCCTTAAATTGTGAAGATTAATAAGGATACATGTTGAGACATAATCCCAAATCAAGTGTTTTGAGGATAAACAAACAATTAATTAATAACTAATCATGATTATGATTATGTTGCTATTTAACTTGTGTTTTTAAGTGATTTTTTTTAAAGATAAGGGATCAAATATATTCATATAAAACTTAAATGATCTTTCCATGAAAGAAATAAAAAACATTATGTCTTACATGTCAAAATGAACTGGAGATTGATCAGAAGAACATTCTTGTTATTCCCTATTAAAGACAAAGTTAAGGCATATCATTCTCGATAGTCCAAACCTCAAGTTAAAGAATATCAAGATTGTTCAAAAACAATAGTCAAACATATAACTCGAGCTGAAGGCTCAAAGAAGTAAAACAACCACCAAATTATTGACAATGTTGATCTCCAGATTGATGAACTATGAGCAAGGACAACAAGGACATGAATACACTATTGTTGGATCCTTTTTCAGAAAGTCTTGTATGCTTCCGAGTCAAAAGACTAACATTTTGTAGCTCATTCAATCACTCATCCACGTTCTCCAAAAAACTCCAAAGCAATAACGTTCTAGTTTTATCAAAGAACAATATAGACTTACAGCTTGCAGAAGCTTAGTAACCGCCATATTAACGTTCTAACATTTGTAACCCAAGTATATTTCTTAAGATAGTTTGAGTATGTTGTAAAAATCCTTTTAGGTATTAAAATGTAATTGTAAAAATCCTTTTTGGACTGAAAGGTAACTGTAAAAATCCTTTCAAGATTGAAAAGTGAATTCTAAAACTTATCAAGAAAGGTAGTGTAAAAGCAAAAATGTTCTGGTGCCTAGCACATTAGTAAAAAGTCTCACATATTGTAAGGACTGAACGTATCTCACATTGGATGAACCAATATACATCATTGTGTGATCTTCTTATCCTTATATTTATTTGGTTTTTCACTCACGAATCACATATCGTTTAGAACTAATATGTTTTATTTATCTCTAACTCACCAAAAATATTTTGGACCTTATGTTTGAAACCAAGATTGATCTTGAGTTAAATCTAAATTATGTTCAAGAATTAAGATTTTAAAAAGGATTGCAATTCAAACCTCTTGCTTGTGATTGATACTGCTACTTCAATTGGCATTAGGGTTATGTCTCTAAGGTTAAACATCTAACAAGTGTTAGAGGAAAAGATTCAAGAATAAAAAAGAAATATCAAAATTCAAGTATATTATTAATGGAGGATCATCAAATATGCCACCTTATTTTGATGGTATAGGTTACTACTTCTGGAAAAGAAAAATGCAACTATTCCTTAAATCACAAGATACATGAATATGTCGTATCATAACAGATGAATACTTCATACCAAGAGTAGATCAAAGTGATCCAACATCTGTTGGAGAAAAAGAAGCAAATTGGACAACAGAAGACAAAACTAAGGTATGATAGGAAAATGAAAGAGTTGATAAATGCGATACGAGCAAAAAGATACGAGATACATTACAAACTCATCTTGAAAGAACAAGTCACATCAAAAAAACAAAAATAGATATTATTGTATGAAGACTTGAACTATTTGAGATGAATGAAAGAGAAACTATTGATAAAATGTATTCAAGATTCATAATCATAGTATATGAAATGTGCTCTATTGGCAAAGTATACTCAGTTCAAGATAGGGTAAGAAAGATTATAAGATGTCTCTCCATCACATGGAGACCAATGGTCACAACCATACGTCAAGCAAAAAATCTTGAGACACTCAAATTAGAAGAACTGATTGGAACTATAAGAGCACATGATGTACTGCTTCAAGAAGATAAATCAGCAAAGAAAGGAAAAATAGTAGCCTTAAAAGCTTCACAAAATTATCAAGAAAGCTCATCCTTACAACAAGATCAAAAAGAAGATTTAAAGGAAAAAAAGATTGGCAAAGAAGAAGCTGATGTGGAGAGGTAGTTCTTCTCACAAGAAAAATTCAAAAAATGATGAGAATAAGAGAGTAAATCAAAAGAAGTTTTTCAAGTAAACGGCAAACTCTAAAACTGACATAGATAAAAGCCAAATCGCATGTTATGGGTACAACAAATTAAAACATCATAAAACTGAATGTCGTTTGAACAAAAAGGCACCCAAAAAATTTTCATTCAAAAATAAATCCATGATGATCATTTGGGATGATTATGATGAATCAATCACAAAAAAGAAGACCATTTTGGTCTCATATCAAAACTTTCTCCAAAAACAATAAGAAAATGGGTCTTGTTGAATCAAACTACCACCTTTAAAAAAATATATCCCTAAAGAAAAAACTAACCCTCGAGGACCTAAGACCGAAAGGGTACCCCAAGCATTTATTAATATCTAATGCAAGTTGGTTTTCAAAATTGTCAAAAAAAGGGCACGATACTTAGGCAATGGTTGCAATGTTACTAGTCATTTAATACCAATTGTTAGAACAACAATACAATCTTAAAAAAATAAAGAGAGAAATCACAAATAAAAACTCAAAACGTTTTGATAACGAAATTCAACCAATGATGCACACGTCTCCGACTGTAGAACAACTGTAGTTCTATTTTCTTAGATGAATGGATTAGGTTTAGAAAATACTGTAAGTACAAAATATATTTAAATAATAATAATGATAATAATAATAATAAAAAAGTTTAAATTAGAACAATACTCCCAAATCATACTACATAGAGCTATTGTCCCCGCACTCTAAATTGCCCTCAGAAGAACTAATTGAGCCAAACCGTATACTTGATACTATGAATGATCAATAATCATGGGTGTTCATGAAAATGGAACCATTTTCGGAATTTCCAAGTTATGTAGTCTTAATAGTTGCATGTTGAGTCACCGAAGAATCCCACGATCAATGGCTTTTGAAGTCGACATTACTGCATATACAACAATCTCTAGTCAATTAAAAAGTAGTTAGTTAACCATGTATGTAACATGAAACATGTCAGTCTCAATCTTCAAGGTCCCTTAGGTGCTATCATAGATTGTAATATGCTAATTCGTGATCAACCCACAAGGTCCACAAAATTTAGAATGATATTAGAGCTGGCAACAAATTGATGTATGAATTTCACAACAATGGAGATAACATGAGCCATGATTTTGTTACTAAGATGAATTAATACTTAGCATTTGTTGACTTAATTATGGTTACTATTATCGTTTTCATATGGAATTTACCATGTGTGAACTACACTTTTCGTCCTTTATATTTGTTCCGATTTTTAGATATGTTTTTTATATATTTTTTTTTCAACTCAGTCCTTGTGACACTTTGTTCTTAATATTAATTTTTGAATTTTGTCCATTTTCATAACTGCTCTTTTTCGTTAGTTCCATTAAAAAAAAAGACATGTGTTCGTTAGAATGTTTACGAGACAAATCATAAAAATAAACGATTTTTATATTAACCATTTAAGTTTTAGAAATATACACTTATAGTCTCTAAATTTAATGCAATTTTCGTTTAAATCTAATCTTCATCTTCTTCCTCTTTTCCATCTTTCTCTTTCGCAATTTGTAATTTTAATAGAAAAGTCTAAAATAAAAAATTCATCGTTCCAACAAAAATTAAAAAAATGAGTTATTGTAAATAAAGAGAAACTCACCATAAATTCACTATCTTCAAGATGTGTATTTGTACAAACTAGTTGTAGATTTGATTTTTGTTTTTATGGGTTTTAAGAATGATTTTTTGTTGCTGGAAATACTACGAGGGGTTTCAAGAAGGATTTTTGTATTATTCAAGAAGGATATTTTTGCACAAATTGTTTATTGATTTTATTTTCATTTTTTGTTTTTATGGGTTTTAAGCATAATTTCTCCATTCATATTGATCGATCTCCAATCACAATTGAAAGGAGTGTAGGATTCCAAGATACATGTTATTCCTTCTTTCAACAACAAAAGTTAAATTTTCATCGTCATCTTCATTATTAAATTAAAAAACGCTGAAAAAGTTCAAATTAAAAACCAAAACATATATGAAGGTAAAATTTAAAATATCCAGAAATTTAAATATAAATTAGAGTCTAAAACAATAGATTTTGATGAAAAAAAAGACTCACAAATCAAATAAAATATAACTTAAAAAACCAATTTAAAAAAAATTAAAAAAATATAAAAGACAAGTTTAAAATTTTAATGCTTTAACATATGTTTTTGAAATATTTGTGAGCGTGATTTTTTAATTTATTGCAGTTTTGTTCCCCCTATTTTAGTTGAATCGCGAAAGTAGTTCAACATTTTATTTCTCTCCAGTTTTGGTCACTCAAACATAATTTTGGTTCAAAACTTGATAAAATTTTATTTTTTTATTTAAGTCATATTATGTCTCAAGATCTCATTTGCAACAATTATAACTAAAATCTATGATCGTAAATGATGTAGTATGGTTTTAAAAAAATAAAATTTTATCAAGTTTTGGAACAAACTTCTGTTTAGAGACAAAATTGAGAGAAACAAAATAAAAAACTACTTTCACGATTCAGCTAAAATAAGAGACTAAAACTACAATTAAATCTTAAATTTACTATTCTTTTAAAGAAAAACTTTTAAAAAAAGATTGAGTATACATGTGCTTTCAATTCATTTGTTATATTGGGCTTATGGCTTATTATTAAGGCCCATTTTGCTTCATATAAAAGAGTAAAGTTTAACCTAATGTTTGTATCATCCTTCTTGGGACAAATCGCTGCATCCAATCCTCTTCTTTTTTCCTCTGTCCAGCTCGCTTCTTCTTCGTTTACGGTGAGTTATTTGTTCTTTTCGTTGCTCATTTCATTGTTTCCTTATCTTTTGTTTTGTTTTTTTTTTATTTCTCCCTTATGTATTGATTAATTGAACATGATATGTTTGGTTTTTCAATGATCTAACTTTTTTTTCTTTAAGAGATTTAATTCATATCCTTTCAGTTATTGGAATGAAGTCTCAATTTATTTTATTTATTTAGTTTAAAGCTCTTAAATTGATATTTTTTTTAAGTAATAGGGATTAAGTTATTATTGTCATTAATGTGAGATGATATCAAATTACTCTACATACCAATACAAACGGATGTTTGGTTTTATGAAGAGATTGACAAAATTAGAATGAATGAATTAATTAATGTGATATTATCAAAGCTATAGAATTTAGCTTTTGCAAAATCATTATTAGTAATTAAGATTTTGCAAATCTCACATTTCTTAATCTCACGTATTAAATTAAAAAAAGTGACGATTTGATATATTTTTAATGACGTGAAATATAATTTTATAATATAAAATTGTATTAATTATTACATGTCATTAATTAAATTAAAAATAGGTCAAATATATGAAGTTGAAATTTAAGTTTTTACGGTGTTTTATTTCAGTTTTATAGATATTAATTATTTACATCATCCTATCATACGTTACGTTATTTAAAATAAGTCGTCGTTTTTTAATTACAAATAATTAAATGAATGTACCATAATTGTCAACTTTTAAAATAGGATAATTTATTTCGTCAATCAGTTAAAATAAAAGGATTGAAATTACAATTAAACCATTTTTTTTCATTATATATATATTAAAAATTTCAAAAACAAAATTTCTAATATATAATTTTTTTACATAACAAAAATTTCTAATATGTTATTTTCTAAAACGCATCTTTAGAGAAAAAAATTCATACAAAAATATCGTATTTGGGTAAAATATTTGTCCAAAATTTAATGAGAAGAAGTAAAGATTATAGAGGTAAAATTGTGTGTGTGTTTTTTTTTTTAAATTATAGGGGTAGAGTCAAAGTGTGGTGGTATAAAATCTAATTATCTAATATCATATAACAGCTTTTTTCGTTGAATTCTTATCAACGTTATCAAATTTATGTCATGGCGTTGTAACATGGCAAGTTGTTTGCCCACTATAATTAAGGATGACAAAAAAAATATTTACAACAACGAATAATAGTCATCTACTACCCTATTCATTTGATAAAAATGATAAATGTATTTTATGCTAATAGAGTTCATTTAACTAATAGAGTTCATATAAACTAGTAAACTAATAGATTTCATTTAACTAGTAAATCATGATTAATTATGCGTAGGCTGAAAACCCAAAAGAAGGTTTCAAATAGAAAGTTGGGATCTCAACAAAAATACCTGAAAAATAATAGTTTGTGTATTGATTTGGTGGGTTTGTTAGTTTCATTTACTTATTGGTTTACTCATTTAGTTAATGAACTAAATTAGTTGTTATGATACTTTATGGATTATATCAATTTTATTTTTATAGTTTAATGTAAGGTTTTAAATTACAAACCATGTCGTGTGATACAATCATAATATTTAGTTGAAGTGGTGTATGCATTGCAACAGTCACAACTATAGTGGCCTTGTCTGCGACCACAACAACAATTTAAAACCATAATTTAAGGATTAAACAATAAAAAATTGTCAATAGACATACATGCAAAAGAAAAATTGATAAAGGGACTAAACAATTGAATTGAAGAATAATGTCGATAAAAAATTGTTGACAATTGATGTTTTTCAAATATATCCTTCAAGAGATAGAATTAATTAATATTTTTATTATAATATTTAGGTTTAATTGCAGTTTTGACTCTCATAATTTTACCAATTCACAAAATTGGTCATTTTATTTTAAAATCCAAGAGTTTAGGTCATTCTCTTACATTTTTTCACTAAAAACTATGTGACATGTTTTAAAAGACATGACATATGATACGACAATGTTAAATGATTATTACCTATGAAATTGCAACTTATGAAATAATTTATTTTTGTAATTTAATTAAATATAATTAATTCATCTAGATGGTTCTATATCATGAAATTGTATGTCATGTTATTAAAAATATCTAAAACGACCATTTTTTTTGTTTAAAAATCTGAATGAGAGACCAAAACTATCAATTTTTAAAATCAATTTTTAAAATAGTAAGACTAATTTCGTGAATATATTAAAATAAGGGAATTAAAATTGTAATTAAACATAATATTTATTTTTTGTTGCAAAAAAAGATGTAATTAAATATGGGTATATTAATAAATAAATAAATAATTAATGCAGTTGAAAATTCAAATATGATCTTATTAAAAGGGATAGAAAGTGATTTTTTAAGAGAGTCTTATATTTAAGAACGAATGTAGTAGTTGTTGATAACAATGAGAATATGATCCACTTCTAGACAATATATGTTGGTGTAGTCTATGAGTATGAACCACCCTGATTTGTATGCATAAGTGTTGTTGTTGTCATGTTCGTGCTAGTGCCAATAATAAAAATTAATATCATCTATCTTTTGTCTTATATATTGTTAGGTTGATGATGTAATTATTTTTATAATATGGAATTAAGAAAAGGTTTTTACGGGTCAACTAGGGATGGCAATGGGTAGGGTTTGGATAGGGTACTATAGTACATGTTCCCATACCCGTGCCTGTACCTCTTGGGTATCAACTTTAATACCTGTACTCTTACCCTCTAGGTACCTAAGTGCCCATACCTATACTCATTATTCATGCTTTAATTAAAAAAATTGATAAATAAATGATATTGTTGTGATTAAATTTAAATCTTTTTCAAATATCTTAATCCAATCATTAAATATTATAAACTAAAATATTTTATAACTCAAACATTTCAAATGAACACTTGTTACAATACATATTTAAATATCCATAATTATATTTTATGAAGTTGCAAGTCATACAACAATATTATTTGAGACAACTGATACTAAGTTGCAAGTATAATTATAAAATCACGATTAATAAGACATAACTATTAGTTATAAAATCACAATTATTTACCTATTTATCGTAATCAGATTCTTAAAAATTTACAAACGTTTATCTTTCAAGTATAAATATTATAGTGGTCTAATGATATAAAAGAAAACAATTAATTAAACTAAACACTAATATAATAAGTAAATAAATAAATAATATATTTATATAAGTGCTGGTGCGGGGTGGGTATTTTAGTACCTGTATCTGCACCTATACCCGCTTAATTTTGCGGGTAATTACCCGTCCCCATGCTCATACCCATTATGCGGGTTTTTACTCTACTCATTGTGGGTTTTTTTTTTGCGGGTACCCACTGAATTTGAGTCTAATTGCCATCCTTAGGGTTAACCAATCGACTCGTCGAGGGATAGGACAGGACGAGGCGGTGTAGGCGTCTCAACACAACCATCTGAGTTGGTTTGTCCTCACCCTTTCTTTAGACATGTTGATGGCAGGGCGGACCAAACGTGGCATATTGGTTTTTTTGCCACCCATAATTCCAAATATATGTAACAAATCTCCAACTAGATCAAACAACCCTTGGAAGTCCAAATTAACATTTCAAACTTGGAACAAACAATACAATTCAAGATAAAGAAAATACAATGTAACTCAGTAAAGAAAAAATACGAACCTGATCAAATTGGTTACATAAGAAAAGTTAATTACAATTAGAATATAATACATTTATCACAATTAAGCTAACATATCTTAACTAACTTGCAATTATTACTAACTAATTTATAACTAACTTATCTATAACTAACTCGAGCTATATTTAACAAAATCTTTAACTTGTCTAACACTTTTCCTATTATTCCCTTGATTGTAATTGTAATCCCTATTAGAAGTTAATATAGTTTTTTAAGTTATGTGTGAAACTTTTAATCATTGGCAAGCTAAATAATATTGGAAATTTACTTAGAGATAATGTTAGTGGTGATGATTCTTGTTAGTTAATCATTCTAAAATATATTTTAATGGTACTTTAAATTACTATTTGACCATCCAACAGCGTTTGGATTTAATGATACAAATATCTTTCAACTTAATAATAAGTTTTTAGTTTGAATTCTATCTTGAGAATGCGATAGTGAAAAACTCTTAAAGGGAATATTTTGTTGTTTATTATAGTTTTATTCGATTCAAAGGATTAGTCTTTGTAGTTCTATTGAGAATATCCAATTTACATGCACACAAAAGATTAATACCTAACTCTATATCATGCAAGTTAAAAAAGATAGTTGAGCACAACTTACAACTTAGCCCTATGCTCACAATTCCAATAAGTAACTAATAGACTTGGATTTCTTTTAGTAACGGGGACATGTTTTTTATAGACTCGCTTATTGTATCTCATATCTAATACTATTTGAAGTTGTTTCTTATATTTAATTTTTGCAAATGTAAATTTCTTGTAGTTACACTACTCTGAGAATAATTTTCCTTGGGAGGAACAACTAGTAGGGAAAAAATATACTTCGAAGCCGATTGACGGTAGAGATACGATGATATGTTCAGAAGACCTTACTATCAAACCTTGTGACAAGAAATCATCACACCATAGATTTCAAAATCATCGGCATAAAGTTTGCATAAAAAGTCAAAAGGTATGTCTACATTATTTAAATATAATAATTTGTTTCTTAGAAGAAATGATAAATATTACTATAGTTAAATCAAACATCAATAATGTCTCGAGTTCGAACTCATGACATAACGTTAAGCTAACAATATTGACATTGGTCAATTGACCTAAAACTTAAAGAGTTTAAATCTAATCTCTAATTATTTTCTTATTGATAGAAATCGAATTTGATATATGAGTTTTATGACACTCGCCGACATTGTGCACCAACTATTTGTTCTAGTCATTGGTAGTTGTGGTGGCCCGGTCCTGTGGGCCGTTGAAATGGACCACCGTTCGAAAACTTAATTTTTCAGAGGCACCAAATTATTTTTACTTAGTAGTATTAGTTAGGATTTATAGATATTGAAATATAATTACAACTATATTCAAATAAAAAATTGGCAATTTCCCTATTTTATAGAAGATTTGAGCAAATATAACATACTATATGTGAGAATATTTTCAATTTTGTCTAGTATCAAGGGTTAGATCATTCTTTGATAATAATTTTAAAATATGTTGTAAACATCTTCAAACTTGCGAAAATGTGATAATTATTTTAATCTTGATGGCAAAATTTTGCGTGATAAATTAGAATTTATTTGATAAATTTTTACAATTGATTTAAAATTAAACTATATAATATTAAGTTACATGAAGATATTTATGTGTTTTCTCAATGTATACACATTTTATAGAATAATTTATAAGTTTTTTTAAATTAAAATTTAAAATCTTATTTGAAATATACTGACTCACATAGTAAATTAAACGCCCTTCTTTTGAATTTGAAAAAAAATACAAAACTAAAGTGTCATTTTATTATTTGCCTAGAACACCTAAATTCCAAGTATCGGCTTTGCTTAGTGGTATTTATGGGTGAGAATAGGCCATGTTAGACTAGACATTGAAAAGTCGAAGTTTGACCTACAATGAATTTTTTATGAGTTTGACTTGCGATTAATTTTTTAGATTTTAGTCTGGTCGACAATCTATCATGAGGTTTTTTCTTGCCTGACTTGACCTTTTTAATAAGTCTGATATGACTTGAAAACTTATTCAGAAACCTATTTGACCTTTTTAATAAGTCTGATATGACTTGAAAACTTATTCAGAAACCTATTTCACGTCAAAGCATTTAAATAATGCATTTTATATTTATTTTAAATAGACTAAATTAGACTTTTATATATAAGGAGAGCTAATAAAATAATAAATATTAGGAAAATTAATAAAATTATACATTTTTTTCTCAACAAATATTAAGTTAATTAATAAAATAAGTTAGTCTAGTATTTTTATTAAACAAATCAAAATTTAAATAGGTTAGACCATAAGCCTCTCAGAGACGACCTAACCTATTATCATCTCTAATGGTATCTTATGTGAGTTAACATGCTTACTTTATATAGTTTTCTTGCTCATTTGTGAGTAAAATTCTTATTCCTTATCTAATATTTTAATACAATTAATTTTAATGAATTAGAAGGTAAGGATCGATTTGATAAATTGATAGAATAGACTAACACCTTGTTGTTTAAGGTATAACTCTAAAAAAACGTTTAGGTACGTTAATAGTTTTATATTTATAATAAAATAAAAAAAAAATCTTTGTTTTTATTTCAGAAAAGGAAAATTGACCAGTTCATAAACAGTGGTATATTCACTACTAGTTTTGAACTCATCGATAATGAGAAAAATGGTTGTAGAAATGCCAAATATCAGAGGAGAAGCTCGTCTTCTCCCTTTTCATGTTCAACACTATTGGATGAAAAACAGAATGTAGAAAGAAAGAAAGAGCAAGTTTTTCTTGCTCTAAATGACGAAGAAGAATATTGTTGTATTTGTATGGAAGACTACTCTCACTTAAGTGACTATGATGATTCTATTGAGGGGCCAAGTTACCCTATGTATCTAGGTAACTTCAAAATCCAACCTATAGATTTAATGGCTAGTGGTAGTTTTCCTTTAATTACCAAGACACCTATAAAGGATAAACCAAAAATGGAATTTGTTAAAGTATTGAAGTCATTGGTCCATGAAGAGGAAGACATTGAATTCATTTGTACTGGTAGAAAATTCTTACCTTCTCGGAGTAACCATCTTCCAAGACCTGTTATTCCAATTGGACCTAGGTTTCAAGCAAAAATTCCTATATGGGAAGATAGAAGTGACATAAAACAACATAATGATGATGATAGTTTGAAGTGGTTAGGCACCCAAATTTGGCCGGTGTCTATTATTTCTAAAACTAATATAAATGATATTGGAAAAAGTTGGTCGGAGTCGATGTCGCATGAGAATGCTTGAAAATGGAGATTGATATTGGTTTCTCAAGTTTGATCTTTGATGACATTTGAGATGTTTCAAAGTCATGAACATTGAATGATCAAAAGGGATTGGAATCTCTAGTAAATTGAATAACTTATCAAATAAACCAAATATTTGGAAGTATACATCTCAAAATGTATGAGCATGGTGATGAAAGCTTCTTTGGGTTTATTTTATCTTGTAATTATCTTTTTGAGATGTATACTTTTTGATTGTGAACCATAAAGATAATTACCAGATTGAACATTCATGTTCAGTTTTTAGGGTTGATATTCATTATGTCTCTATCATACTTGTGGTAAACGAAATTTTCTTGTAAGTCTCATTGTATGTTTATTGGAAATTAGGATGTATACTTTCTTCAGGTGTTAACCTAAGCATTAATGGTATATGGCGTGTGGATCTTGACAAGATTAAACACTAAAAGAATGTGTTTAATAAGTTTTATACCTATTTCTTTGTTTCACTCTAAATATATTGGGACCCTCCATCAACATTAACATTTTGTGACTAGAAGTGCGACATGTTCTATTATGTTTATTAGTTTCGCATGCCAATTTCTCTTCGTACTATACATGACACCACTCTAAACATAAACTTAAATACTAACAAACCAAAGACCAAAATAACATGAGCAACTAATAAAAAACTAAGTTTATCTCAAAGACAATTATTTTTAAATTGGATGAAGACGAAAATTGGAGTTTGAATAAAAATTGGTAGTCTTTGCTTTAGGTCCACAACTGAGATAAGTAATAAATTTAAGGTATTTGATGCTATCTTAACTTATTTGTAAAGTGCAGTGTAGTCTCATAACTCAAAAACCATTTAAGTTGGTTTTTTAATTTGTATTTGTTAATTCAAGTTGGTCTCTTCTGTTACCTCCGGTAATCAAAGTCTAATTTACATTTTACATTAGTCTGACATGTCACATAAGTGTAAATATAATTTCATTTTTATTTTATTTTTAGATTTTATTTTTTAGATTTTATTTTAAATAATTATAAGACTAATTGAACGCAAACTCAACATTGCACTAACTACATTTAATGTCTCAAGATCCTTTGGTTCCTCTATGACCACCACTATGTGATCATATCTTTGTTTTAGAGTTCTGATGATTTTCTCAATAATCACCACATTAGTCATTACTTCACCATTGGTCTTCATTTGATTTGTGATTGTTTGCACATGAATGAAATTGTCAGCCACACTCTCATCTTTCATTTTCAGCAACTCATATTGTCTCTTAACACTTGAAGTTTCACTTTCTTGATCTTCTCCCCATTAGTATAGTATTTCACGAAGATATTCCAAGCTTCCTTTGGTGTAGAGACCTTTGAGATTTGGAGTTGTTTTTCTTTGAATCTTTAAATATTGTTTGTTGCACCTCAAAGTTGTTTGTATCAATATTTTGTTGAATGTAAAAGAGAGTTTTGGAGTCGTTTTTCTTTGAATCTTTATATGTTGTTTGTTGCACCTCTATTGGATTTGGACCCAGTTAATCATTCCATTTTGTATCACTTCATACACTTCTTGAGCTCCAAGCAATGTCTTCATTGATGCACACCATTTCTCCTCCATCAAGAATTCTTGAGCCATTCACGATTACTTTGGTTTTTGCACTCTGACTTGTGTTTCTCAAGTTCTCGAGGAATTTCACTATCACTCGTGTTTCCCTTTCAATTTGAACCTAGCTCTTCAAGCCAATTGTTAGAACACTTGTTTACTGCTATTAAGTTGATTTAAGTTGAGAGGATTGAGAATGAAAGAAGAAATAAATGGAGAGAATCAAAATTATGTTTATATTACAAGTAACTATACTTTCTCTTGATTTTATATCAAACACTTACGAGGACACTATTATAACAAACTAATAATAGCCACTCACAACTTCTAACTAACTTCTAATGCTTCTAACTATTATTACAATTTCATAAAGAAGATTATTACTGTGAATCAGTGAGTCCTTCTAGCCGCTTTTATGAGTTTCAATATTGTTGATGTTTCTCTTTCAAATTTCGAGTAGTGATTATAGATATATACATGTATAGATATTTTCTTAAAAATAAATTATTTAATTGGATAAAGATGAACAAAATTGTGAATAAAAGATAAAAAAATTGAACAAAAATGTCACATACAAAATTATAATGCCATTTATATATAAATATAGATAACTTATTCCATATATATATATATAGGAGTTGAATTCAAACAATTATCTATGGTTGGTAATGTTAATTTCGAATCATCTTTTGATGAGGAGAAGATTAAAGAAATTATTTAGACCGTATGGATTTAACTTTCTATGTTTTAAAGAATGTTGGGAAACTATCAAGGGAGATGTTATCACATTTGTAAATGAATTTCATGTCGAGGTGCTCTCAAGATTATTAGGCATCGTGATTGAA
Source organism: Cicer judaicum (assembly GCA_037974835.1). Classification (NCBI taxonomy): domain Eukaryota; kingdom Viridiplantae; phylum Streptophyta; class Magnoliopsida; order Fabales; family Fabaceae; genus Cicer; species Cicer judaicum. The sequence goes on along the minus strand of JBBPBS010001171.1, from coordinate 5,743,416 downwards.
AGAGGTTATCCGTAAACTTCTTTCGGATTGTCAAACAGCATTTATCCCTGGAAGACAAATGTTAGACGGTGTGTTGGTTGTGAATAAATTAATTGTCTTCCTTACATAATAAGTGTCCTTCGTATTAAAAAAAAATCAAATTAACTGGAAGCACTAGAAAAAACAAAATAGCGGCAAAAACAAAATGTAACAGCTGCAACTCCTTCCAACTTTAACAGCTGCAAACAAAATAACACTTCTATTTTTTATTTTAAAAAAAAAAATAAGTCTTTTTAAAAGTTTTATTCACATTAAAATATTTAAATGTTCTACTCATACCACTAGGGATGGCAATAGGTAGGGTTTAGGTAGGGTACTATACTACCCGTATCTATAACTGCAATTTTAAAAAATACACATACCCGTGCCAGTACCCTCTTGGATATCAACTTTAATACCCGTACCCTTATACCTAAGTGTTCGTACCCATACTCGTTACTCACACTTTAACTAAAATAGATCGATAAATAAATATTATTTTGTGATTAAATTTAAAAATTATTCAAATATCATAAATCCAACCATAAAGTATTATAAACTAAAATATTTTCTAACTCAAAACATTTCAAATGAACACTCATTACAACACACATTTAAATATCCATAATAATATTTTATGAAGTTGAAACTCTTACGACAATATTATTCGAGATCAGTAAAAACAATTTATAAGAAGTTGCAAGTATAATTGTAAAGACACAATTAATAAGATATAATTCTTAGTTATAAAGTCACAATTATTTAACTATTCATTATAATAAGTTTGCAAACGTTTATTTTTTGATTTGATTATAAATATTGTAATGGTTCAATGATATTAATAGATATTAAAATATAAAAGAAAATAATTAATTAAACTAAACATTAATATAATAAATGAATAAATAATATATTTATATAAGTGCGGGGCAGGGTGGGTACTATAGTACTGTACTCGTACCCGCACTCATACCCGCTTAATTTTGCGGGCAATTATCCGTCCCTGTGCCTATACATATTATGCGAGTTTTTACCCTATCCATTGTGGTTTTTTGTGTGGGTACCCACTGGGTCTAGGTCTAATCGTCATTTGTACATACTACATAATTCTCTCTACATACCAATATCAATATACATATCTATATATATTAAACAAAAAATAATTTTTCTAACAAAATAATTTTTTAAAAATCTGAAACAAACATCTTGTAAACCCTAAAAAATAATTTTTGGTTTCAAATAATAGATTTTTTTTTTAAACAAACACGTCAATTATTACCTCTTAAACAAATATGGAACGACTACTGATTGATTGACTAATTGAATGGTTACCGAATATGAAATGACTACTAAATATAGAATTACTACCGAATATGGAACGATTACTGAATATAGAATGATTACTGAATGATTGTCTGATTGATAAAATTTAAAATAGAAAATATTATTATTAATATAATAATAAATAATAAAATATATATAGGCCGGTCTTTCATACCTAATATACTTTTTTAATAAGAAATGATATGAGTTACTTTGTTTAATAATTCAATATAGACGGTGAAACTTTAAATTAAATTTTTTTTATTAAGTAGATTAACTTTACAAATTTTTATAGAATTTTGAAATTATTCGGTCCTTTATTAAATAATTTCAAATGAATGTATAATAAGCTATTAAAAATATAAGTAAATATAGATCAATATATTACATTGTTATGAAATTTGTATTTTTATAAAATTTTGTTTGTTTGATCATTAATATATTATGACAGTAATTAACAATGGATTAGTGAAATTCATCGTTTATATTAAATTATTAATTGAAGTAACTTATCTCAAACTTATTCATGGAGTCAACGAATTCCCATATATAAGCATTTCTATTCTACACTTTTAATGTTTTTTCCTTTACGATTTGTTCGCGTTCCTTTTCCTTTGGTATCATAGCCTCGTAAAGATGTTCTAGTAGTTGAGTTAGTATTATCCTAGTTGTGTTGTTCTTAGTGTTGGCCGTTTGTGGGTAAGCCTAGAAAAGGCGAACGAGAAATCAAATGGGGTATTATCGTTGCTTATCAGTGGTCTTGATAAGTAAATAATAATATCTAAGGTAATATGATTCAGATACTTAGAACACTTAGCAGATCTAGAAAAGGAACTAGAACTTTAGTACCTGCTGAAGTAGTAAAGTCAATCATAAGAAATGAGAGATTGAATTGTGGTCATTTTTAACTTTTGATTCACGTGTTCAATTTAAATTAACTCAAGATCAATCTTGATTGAAATAGAATGTTCTAGGTATGTTAGAAGTAAATAAAACAAATTAATTTATAGTGAAATGTGATTTGTGTGTGAAAATAATTAAAGAAAAAGGATATAAAGATCACATACAAAAAGTATATTGGTTCGTCCAATTCGGGCTAGTCCATTCTTCACAACTGTGAGGTATTTACTATGTGCTTCAAAATCAAGATGTTCTCCTTCACACATTTTCCGTTGACCACGCATTGATCAATTATAATCTTTACCTTTCAACCTATAAATGATTTTTAAAGTCATCTTCCAATTCATAAATGATTTCTACAAACACACTCAATCTAACATAAAAGATAAATTTGAGTTACAAATGATTTGCATGATAAAAGTGTTTGGCATCGTGAGACTTCTCAAAATTTGCTTGAGATAAACAAAGACAAGCTCAGAAAATGATGATCTATATATATAGCGAAGAGATATGAGTTTTGCTTGAAGAGTTTTTAATTTGTTCTTACTTGAACAAGTGTTGATAAATTTGCAAATTAAATTTTTTGCCTTAATCTTCCAATTGATATTTACTTTATAGATGATGAGAGACTTTGGATATTTATTTTAAACTTAATATATGTGTTAGACACATTAGCCAAGTATCATATATGTTTTAAAACAATTAAACACATATATATATTGATGTCGAGAACGTTCTAGACAAACGGGTAATGTTCTTCCTTTTGGGCCTAATGGAAAATATGAATAAGTGTGATAATGGGTTGTCACATGTCTAGTTCTATTTCAAATTAAAAATATGTAGAGATTTTTTTTCCAGAAGGATGTAAGTACAATGTACTTGCATCCTTGCTCACAACTCATCAATTTAGATGTTGTTTTCCTCCTATGGGTATTCAGCTCGAGTTCTGGATTTGACAATTGATTTGAGCAGTCTTGATTCTCTTTAACTTGTGGTTTAGACTATGGGAAATGATTTGTTTTAATTATGTCTTTAGAAGAGAATAACTAGAATGTTATTTTATAAAACTTGAATGTTCTTGGTTTTGTGTTGTATGGCAAACGTGGATGAGTTGTTTAGTAGCTGCCTAGTGTCAATCATTTGTCTCAGAAGCATGTTGTGTTTTCTATAAAAGGTGCAACAATAATGTCTTTATGTCTTAGTTGTCCTTATTCATAGCTCATCAATTTGGAGATTGATCTGGATGTTGTTTTGTTTCTTTGGGCCTTCAGCTTGAATTTTGGACTTGATTATAGTTTTTGAGTAGTCTTGATATTCTTTTATCTTGAGGTTTGGATTGTGGAGAATAATTAGTTTTAATTTTATCCTTAAAACGAAATAACTATAACGATCTTGATAAACCAGAATGATAATTTGATAAACAAGAATTTTGATAAATCAGAATGATCTTTTGAGAAACCAAAACGATCATTTGATAAATCAAAATGATCATAATAAATCATAATGATCTTTTGATAAATCAGAATAATCATTTGATAAACTAAAATGATATTTGATAAATTATAATGATCTTGATTAACCATAATGATCCTTTATAAAAATCAAAATATTCTTCTGATCAATTTGTCATCAATATAGAAATCAATATGCATGTTTGTTTTTGCAAATAGGCCTTCAAACCTTGACTTTCATTTGCTCATCAAATGTTGGAAAGCTCATATGCAAATTGCTAACTAATTTACTGCATGTTACCCTTTCAAAAAGATTTATTGTCAATTGTTTTTTAATGTAACAGCTAAAACATTATGGTGAATGTTCTTCCATCATTCTTTTGTTGAAATAACATTTCTTACAATTTTTTTTTGTGTTGCTCATGTTGTGTTTTGTCCATCAAATATTGCTGAGATACTTTAGTATAAGTATGAATGTATTGGAAACTTTTTTCATGAAGATGTTATCTTGAAGATGCAATAATCATTATCTTGATATGATATATTTCTTTTAAGATTCTTTCATTATTAAGTAAATATATATAGATTTGTTGATGTGAATGATTTTTTTCTTATCCATTTATACAATTTATGTTTCTTAACAGTTGTCTCTACTTCTTCCTCCTTGACCTAACCTTTTGCAATTAGAATAGAACAAAATAATTATCAAAATTAAGAATTAGAAATTACTGAAATAGAAAATCAATTGCAAAATTGGTCAATTTTCTAGTATTAAATATAAATAAATATATAAGTCAAATACTTTTAACTTTAGAATCCAAAATATATAAGACTGAATAAGTATTTACATGTAGAATATAAGTATTTTCATGAAGACTATAAGTATTTACATGTAGGATTAATACAAGTAGCGGTTAAACTAGAACTAAATACTCCTATACTATTTATTGTAATTGTAAGAGATAGTAGAATTAATCGTTTTCATGAATTCCGTACTAGCTATATTAGAATCAAATCTTAATGATTGTGTCGTGTATTTTAATTATTATCCAAATTTTTCTATGAATTAAAAAATGAACACATTAATAATTCGTTAAAAGGTTTAAAGAAGGAGTTGCTAATATTGATCTTATATTTAGAATTACTTACAAAGTATCTACTATTAATTATAATTGTAAGGCATTAAAAGTTTCACCAAAAAATGAAACGATTATTATTGACGCTAATTTAAAGAAACCAAACATTACTACTCTCAAGAGATTACAAGCTTTAGATATAATTAAAAAAAATCCTGAAGATAAAACACATAAATGTTCAAGAGATAATAGAAGATGAAGACAATTCTATAAGAATTAGATTGAACTGGAATCAATGAATTAAAATTATTGATCCACAAATATTAAGAAATGTGTCGTCTATGTAATCAATTGATTCTAATGTACGTATTAGCTTGACAGGAGTTAATTTTAATCCTAATACTCTCCAACCAATTTTCAATGATTTTTTGCAATTATCTAATTCACCCCAACTTATAATAAAGACGTTATTTGTTAAGGATTGGAAGAATTTTTAAAATGATTGTTATGATGTTGACAATACTAAAGCACTACATTAAAGATTTGGTCTTATCTTATATCAGAAAAAATTATTATAAACAAATGATTATTTATTGCATACACCGTTTACTATTCACTAAGACAGACACTATACATATTTATTTTTTGTATTTAGTAATTTATTTGAGAAAAAGTAAAGATGGTATTGTAATATGAATATGCATCCTTAGTTTATAAAAGAGAAACACATAGTAGTTATGAGCCATCCATTTTATGAATGAAAAAATCTCTATTTAAAATTTCTCAAAAGAATTCTAAAGCTCTCTGTTTAAAAAATTATTTTCTTATTAAATATTAAACTTTGTATTTTGAATTATAGATATGTTTCCTTCTTTCCATTTACATTCTTTGCTAAACTTTCAATTACATTATTAGAATAAAGTTATGTGAGTTTAACGATTGAAATAATGACAAAAAAATATTCATATTTATATAAGAGAATAAAGTATTAATATTAAATAATAGATTGTCCGAAAGAAATAATATTATCAAATTTTTAAATTAAATCCTTATAGCTAAATTTTTTTAATAATCAAACATTCAAATTTGGATATTTAATAACTAATTTCGAAATAAAATACAATATTGACACTATGTCTACTTATTTTTGATATACTAACCTAATAAAAGGAAATTATTATTTTCAAAGGATTCAAGGCTTCTCATCGACGTGTTTAAAGGTCTTCGTCTTTGAAAATAACACTTTGATGAAATACTAAATTCGAGTGAATAATAAACACAATTTTAGGACAAGTATTGTTCTCGGTCGACGTAGTAACTAAAAAAAAAATTAATCATAATACATGCATTGTTTCAAAAATATTTTTTAAAAATCTAAATAAACTTATTTTTTAATAACCAATTACTTTCAATAATTAATATAAATTAATCCACTTAAATTAATAATAATTCACATCTATAATAATCAAATACACATATTTATTTTGTATAAAATAAATCAATCAATTCAATGACGTCCTATTATGGAGATGTACTACTACTTCAAAGTGAATATTATTTAATCATGTGAAGCACCAGTTCATCTCGTGTGGATACAAAACTTATCAATAATTGTGGGGTACCAAACTTATTCATATAGAGCATAAGTTCATCTCAAACACATATAATAAAAATAATTCAATTTTTTAACAATTATCTTCATAAAATTATATTTAAAATATAATATTTCATTTAAATATGCAATAACAATCGTTTATAGAATGCATTTTCAAACAATTATCAAAAAAATGGCAATTCAACAAACAAAATAGTAAATAAATAAATTTATAATCTAAGATTGTATTTCATAAAATCACAATGTTAATAAAGTTAGGTTTTCAACAAAATATATTTTTATAAAAAATATCTTTTAAAATATCTAACTTTTTTACCATCCTAAATCTCCAAAATTAATGTACCATAAAAGGATAAAAGGGTTAACGGGTGTGATTACTTATATGTGGTATGAAAGTTCAATTAAATTGATCAATACTCTTGAACTAATTTACTAGTTTTCTATCTTTTTGTGTATAGATGATGATGTTGGCTCTAATTTTTATTTGAGAATTGTTGTTTAATATAATTTTAGTGTTAGATAATACTGTCTATATGTAATAGTACATATCTTAAGAATTTATATATTTAAGACATTTTGTTTTTTCAATAATAATAGACTTACATGGATAGAAACAAACAAAACAACTCTTGTGTAGAATAATAATAAGCTTGTTTGTTACAAGATGAGGATATGGATAGGAACAAACAAAACAATCACTATGCCAAAAATGACATTTAACAGCGCATCTTTTACAGCGCTTTCTAAACACAAGCTCTGTTGTAAATATATTTTAAAAATAACGGAGCCTTTTATAGCGCTTTTGATGACAAGCGCTGTAAAAGAAGCGCTGTTGTAAGTCATATAACGTTTGCGCATAACGTTATAAGACTTTTACAGCGCTTGTAAAAAAAACGTAAAATGAAGCGCTTTTGCGTATTATTTTACAGCGCTTTTTTGACAAGCGCTGTAAAATACATGCGCTTTCAAATAATTGAACTACCTATTATAGCGCTTTTTTCACAAGCGTTGTAAAATACATGCGCCTTCATTGAATTTAACTACCTAATACAACGCTTTTTTCACAAGCGCTGTAAAACACATGCGCCTTCATTGAATTTAACTACCTAATACAGCGCTTTTTTCACAAGCGTTGTAAAATACATGCGCTTTCATTGAATTTAACTACCTATTACAGCGCTTGTTTCACAAGCGCTGTAAAATACATCTTTCAAATAATTATATACGTTGGAAACCCTCATATCCTCTACATCTTTCAAAACCCTAATATCCTCTATGTACTGTGCGGCCATCTACGTTGTCTCAGGTATTTTTTAATTTGTTTTTGTCAAAAAATCTTTAGTTTTTTAATAATTGAAAACTAAAAATTGTTATATATATATATATATATATATATATTAAATCTCTTCTACACATATATACCACATGATCTGTTATGTTTTGAAATTGTCAAAAATTGTCAAAAACTCATACCACATGATCTGTTCTGTTTTGAAATTGTTAGTTGATATTGGTTTGTTTTTTAAACTTGTTGATATGTTTTGAAAGCTTATTAGTTTTGTAACTGCATTTATATAAGTGGTATAATATGGATAGGAAATGGATGTCAGCCAATCGATTGTCAAAAGAGTATGAAATTGGAGTGAAGGAGTTTGTTGAGTTTGCAATGCAGAATGAAAAAGATCCAAATAGAGTAGTTTGTCCTTGTTTAAAATGTTGTTTTGGAAAATGTGTTAGAGAAGATGAATTAGAAGGACATCTATTATGTAATGAAATTGATCAAAGCTACACATGTTGGATAAGACATGGTGAGAAGAAAAAAAAGGAAACATTAATTTTGAGAATAGTTCCACATATGCTTCAACTGACTTCGATACATATACATATGAGCCAGACCGAGTTGATGAGATCGCAAAAGCAGTTGAAGAAGATCTTCGAGATTGTCCTAAAATGTTTGAAAGTTTTTTGAGTGATGCAGAGAAAGAATTATATAATGGTTGTACTAAATTCACAAGACTGTCGGTGATATTAAAGTTGTACAACTTAAAAGCGAGTAATTGATGGTCAGATAAAAGCTTTACAGAATTATTAACACTCATAAAAGATATGTTGCCAGATGATAATGAACTTCCCAGTCGAACCTACGAGGCTAAACGGATTTAAAACGTATGTGGGAGATAGGTGCGGAAGTTTATGACGGGTATAAGAAAGAATGTTTCAATTTGAGGGCTATGTTGTTCGGCACAATTAATGATTTTCCAGCATATGGTAATTTATCAGGATATAGCATTAAAGGTCAGTGTGCATGTCCTATATGTGAAGAGAGTACAAATTGGATGCGGTTGAAACATTGTAAGAAGAATGTGTTTCTTGGACATCGTAGATTTTTACCTTATAGTCATCAGTATCGTGGGTGGAGAAATGCATTTAATGGAAAATCAAAGGAAGGTAAAGCTCCTTTAGCACCGACTGGATATCAAATACTTGAAAAAGTACAAGGTTTGACCAATAAATTTGGTAAACCTTTTGCGGGAGAGCTGGTCAAAACTGGGTGGAAGAAAAAGTTAATTTTCTTTGAATTGCCATATTGGAAGTCATTGTATATAAGACATTTCCTCGATGTGATGTATAATGAAAAAAATGTATTCGATAGTGTTATTGGTACGTTACTCAATGTTCCAGGAAAGTCTAAAGAAGGCATCAACGCAAGATTGGACTTGGTCGATATGGGAATAAGAAATGAATTGGCTCTAGTAAAGAAAGGAAATTGCACATATCTACCTCCAGCCGCTCATACTCTATCTAGAAAGGAAAAAATTGTTTTATGTAAATTTCTACACGAAGTTAAAGTTCCAGAAGGATACTCTTCGAACATTAAAAATTTGGTTTATATGAAAGACCTCAAGGTAAAAGGTTTGAAGACCCATGATTGTCATATTTTAATGGAGCATTTGCTACCAATAGGTATACGTTCCATTTTACCTGAAAAAGTTCGACTAGCATTAACTAGATTATGTTTCTTCTTCAGGGAAATTTGTAGTAAAGTGGTCGACCCTCAGAAATTACCGACATTGCAGAGGGAAATTGTTGTTACTTTGTGTGAGCTTGAAATGTATTTCCCACCATTGTTTTTTGATATAATGGTTCACCTTATTGTTCATCTGGTTAAGGAGACACAACTTTGTGGGCCAGCTTATATGAGATGGATGTATCCGATATAATGATATATGAAAATATTAAAAGGGTACGTAAAAAGTAGAAGTCGACCAGAAGGTTGTATTGCTGAATGATACATTGTTGAAGAGGCTGCTGAATTTTGTACTGAATATCTGTCCAATGTTCAATCCATAGGGCTTCCCATGTCTCGTCATTCGGGAAGAATATCAGGAGAAGGGATAATTGGAAGGAGACTGCTGACTATATCAAGGACAGAATGGAAGCAGGCACAATTGTATGTTCTGCACAATGATGATGAGGTTCAACCGTATGTTACAATACACATGGATCAGTTATCTCGTTTGAACATGAATAGGAATCAAAATTGGATAACTCGAGAGCACAATCGAAGTTTGATAACATGGTTAAAAAATCACATAAAGTCAAAATTTGATATAGACCCCGAATCAATTTCACAGAGATTGAGGTGGCTAGCAAATGGTCCGAGCTTACATGTCTTTTCTTACACTGGTTATGTTATTAACGGCTACACATTTTATACCAAAAAACAAGATGATCAGACCACTATGCAAAATAGCGGAGTCACTCTCGTAGCTGAAGCGATGCATGTCTCTAGTGCAAAAGACAAAAACCCAATATATGCAAATCTATCATATTTTAGGGTTATCGAGCGCATATGGGAGTTAGACTACACAATGTTTTGTGTTCCCATATTTGGTTGCAAGTGGGTCGATAATAATAATGGCGTTCGGATTGATGAGTCAGGATTCTTGCTTGTTGATTTTAATACGGTGGGATACAAAGACGAGCCTTTTACTTTAGCGTCGCAAGCTCAACAAGTGTTTTATGTCACTGATCCTTCTGATGATAAATGGTATGTTGTCCTATTGACCAATAAAATAAGTGATGATAACAATAATGATGAAGATGTTGGTAATGATCTTTTATTTGCAACATCACAACAACCACATGAAATTGATTCAACTGATGATGGTTTATATCTTAGAGATGATCATGATGAGGGAATTTGGATTAATCCATCGTTTCGTATTGTAAATGGACAAACAAATGTGAATTCCACCAAGAAAAGAAGAAGGGCATCTTAATGTACATGCATGTAATCTGAACTATTGTGATAAATATGTATGTAATCTGAATTGAGTGTTTTATACTAAGTTCTGGTTAATTTATTTTCTAATTAATTTATTTTCTGCTTATATTTAGCTTGATCTGAGTGTTTTATAATAAGTTCATGTAACAATGAGTGTTTTATATTTAGCTTAATTTACATGAACTAAACTGAATATTTAGCTTGATTTACATGAACTGAATATAAATTAGTCTCTTTTACTTCTGTTGCTACTGGTTATGATAATGCCACTTATATAATGTAAATTAAGTGCCATCAAAAGGAACATATCTGAGTTACTGGGACAAGGCCCTTTTAAAAATAAAATTAAGAGACATTTTACAGCGCTTTTTTTAAAAAGCGTTGTAAAAGGCTCTTTTAAAAATAAAATAAAGATACATTTTACAGCGCTTACATTAAAAAGCGTTGTAAAAGACTCTTGTAAAAGAACCTTTTAAAAGCGCTTACATTTATGAAGTTCACTTAATTCAGATTCGAACCGAGACCTTCCAAGTGTGAATTCTAGGGGTTAACGCTCAAGAGTAACTAATATTAAAGAAAAAAATTAAATATATGACATTAAATAATTGAATGTTGAATACTGTTCCAATATAATTTATGGATTTCAAAAATGTGTTAATATTTATAATATAACTTTAATGTATTCAACAATAATTTTTATATTCTAAAACAAATTAATAATATTAATTAAAGTTATATTTTAAAGAATAAAATAAATGTACCTAATAAAGTAAAAAATTAAAAAGGTTATATTTGGTGTCTGATGGAGACCTTTTACAGCACTTATTGGGAAAAGCGCTGTAAAAGAGCCTTTTAAAAAATTAAATAAGGACGCATTTTAGAGCGCTTTTTTAACAAGCGCTGTAAAAGGCTTTAAAAATAACATTCATCAGACACCTAACATGACCTTATCTAACAGGATTTTCTTCAAACACCTTGTACGCATTTTTCGCAAAAACACATTGTTAACAGACTCTTTAACAAAAACACATTGTTAACAAAAACATCAGACTCAAATCCATTTTTCGCAACATGGCAATGAACCTGAAGACCAAGTTTCAATTTAAGAAGGAATGTAAAGAGATAAAAAGGGTGTTGAGGTGGAGATTGAATTGTTTGGAGGTTCAGCATAAAGGGAGTAAGCTTTGATGTTTGTGAAGAAGATACATAAAAGGAGAAAAGTTTGATGAAGAGGAAGAGTTTAAAAAATAACATAACAAAACACAAAAATAACATAAAAAAAAAAAAAACCATAAGGCCTTTTATAGCGCTCTTTTAAAAAAACGATGTGAAAGACGGTAAAAAAACATTCATGTAACATAATAAAACAAGGAGGTCTATTACAGCGCTTATTTGAACAAGCGTTGTAAAAGACTTTAAAAAAATATTATGTAACATTCTCAATCAATGAGGTCTTTTACAGCGCTTATTTTGGAAAAGCGTTGTAAAAGAGCCTTTTAAAAAATTAAATAAGGACGCCTTTTAGAGCGCTTTTTTAACAAGCGCTATAAAAGGCCTAGGCCTTTTAGAGCGCTCTCTGAAAAAGCGCTGTAAAAGGGTTATAAAAAAGCGCTGTAAAAGGGTTATATATATAACAGTAACCGCTTCAGTTTCCTCTTCATTAGTAAACTGCACTATCATCTCAACCTTCATCGTTCTTCTCTTCTTTTGCAAACCCTATAATCCTGTCCATTACGAACTATATTTCCACGATCATCTCCTTCATTTCGAACCTTATTTCCATCCAAGATCATTTCGAACCTTATATTATCATTGAAATACGTAACCCTCATTACGTATTTCTTCAAACCCTTTTTCTGTGAACCTTATTTCTGTGAACTTTCTGCGTTCGCTCTTTTCTTCGCATTTCATCTTTCTTTGAACCATTATTCAGGTATTGATGTTATTAATTTTTTGTAATCATTAAAATGCATGTTGAGCTTGTTTAAAATATATATACTAATACATGTTGAGCTTGTTTAGAATAATGCATGATGCATGTTGAGCTTGTTGATGTTATACTAAACTGCATGTTGAACTTGATGTAGTTAAATGGATACAAACAAAGATTTAGAATGTCAAAATGAAGAAGTTGGCACCACTAAGGCTTGTGAAAATGAAGTCAAACGTGGTGCAACTATAATGCAAAATGTGATTAAAGCAAGGAGCAATGGCACCAAGTTTGAGGTTATACTAAACTATACTCTGTTTGCTGTGTATTTTTTTAGCTTTTTTTAATAGCATGTACTTACTATATGAGTTTATTAGGTTGGCTGGAATGAGAGTGGTCAGCCAATTGACCCCAACAGCTCTATGTTTGTAAGCTATATTGGGGCTGTTGTTCGTCAAAATATCCCAATTACGATTGACGATTAGAGAGATAAGGCGTTGAAGGATGCCAAAGATATAATATGGAATGAAATTCAAGTAAATTTTTTTATCCACTCTTTTGTCATTTATAATTTTTTTCATTGAAATACTTTACTTATAATTTTTTTTCATTGCAGACGACTTTTGTTCTTGATGAGGGACGAAAGAGTTACGTTTTGAGAGTTGCTGGGAAAATCCATCGGGGATTTAGATCTCATCTCTCAAATTTCTATCTAAAAGATAAAGAAGGAAACACAACTGCGGAACCTCCAAAAATATATCAACATTATATATCAAATGATGAATAGAAAGCATTTGTTTCCAAACGTTCTGACCTCGCGTTTGTCGTAAGTGATTAATTTATTAGCATTTGTGTGTTTTATTATTCATATTCGTAGCATATTTTAAATTTTTACATAATTGCTATTTTTTTATATAGAATATTAGTAAGGCAAATCGTGAACGGGCAAGCAATCCGACGCACCCATACAAAAAATCACGTATGGGATATGCACGTCTAGAGCAAAGACTTGTAAGTAATTAAACATCACTTTTATATAATGAGAGAATTTGTATTATAAACTATAGTGTGTAACTAATTTGTATTATTTTGTTTATGATCTTAACGAATAGCGATAAGACACCCAATCCCATCAACCATTGAGTCGTCATATATTGTGGAAGGAAGCTCGTGTAAATAAAGACGGGGTGGTTGATAATGAAAATGTCAAAAAAATAGTAGAACTGTAATATTTTTTTAATATTGTATTTATCATTGAATACTTTTTAATATTGTATTTTAAAAATGCTATTGAACTTATCTTTTTAATGTTACATGTATTTTAGGAGACCATTGAACAAAGTTCTGAAAATGAAGAGGGCAACAAGGCTAGTTACAGGGACATTATGGGCAAAGTTTTTAATGTTCCTGAGTATTCCGGTCGAGTTAGGGGGAAAAGATTTGGCGTAACTCCCAAAGACTTTTTTCCTCAAGAGAAGCGCCAAAAACCTTCCAACAAGAAAGAATTAGAGAAGCTCAAAATCCTATCAGAGCAAGTGGCACTCTTGGTGAATACGAATAAAGACAAGCAACTTCCGGATCAGCTCCAACGTGAAATACAAATGGAGAGTGAAACCGCGAGTTGCAACGTCGGTTTGAAAAGTATTCCCGAGGTAATTAATTACTTACTTTAATTACTTATGCATTAAACAATATTTTATATTAACTGTACTTATGTTTTAACTATTGATTTAGGGTGTCACTTCATGTTTCCTATACTTGTCCTCGCCTACTCATCGGAAGGTGGGAAAACGAAAATTGTACAATACTTTGGGAGAAGTATTGCACAATACTCTGATCCCTGCAGGCCATGTCAAAGTATCGTCTACTGTTGCTTTCGAACCTACTGCATCGTTGTCGATACCGGACAACGACGGAGATATGCAGATATTGGGCGACGCTATTTGTAGTTACGTGGCATGACCCACAAACCTTGTTGCCCTCGATAAAAGGCCTCCCAGAAACGAATTAATTACATCTCCTGAAAAGGTTTGTCACATTTATTGCATAAGGTTTGTCAATTTTTTCAGATTCAATAAACTAACATTTAACCTCATTTTTGTAGATCCAAATAAATAAACCACCCGCACATCCAAAAAAAGGCAGCAAACCTCAAAAATTGGAGGTTAATAGAGCTGCCAAATCACAAAGGCTGCCGGGTAATAAAGCTGTCAAACTTGTAGCAAGAAAAAAACTGGATCGGGGAAAATCCGTCGCCGCTGCTGCTGCTCCTAAAATAAGTCAGCCATGCCTTGGTAAATACGAGGCGTGTCTTGACATCCAAGTAAAAAAGAACATGGGCAGCAGCCACGATTCGCGCATCGTACCCATGAATAAAGATATATTCGGAGATGAGTATGATAAATTTCTCGAAAAGGAGCACATATACGAACTTCTCGAACATAAGGAGCTCAGTGCTACTGTAATGAGCTTGTACATAAGGTAAAAAATACTTTTAATTGCATTTATTGGTAATTAATTAAATATATTGGTAATTAATCTAGTTTAAAATTTTCATTGAAGGTTTTTGTATGAGAAGGTCGTGTGCACGAGGAAATTGTCAAATAAATACTCATTCTTGTCTCCGCATAAGATGTCGATGTGGAAACTCGATCCAGACAATGTAAAGAAATATATTGTAGATATGTTTTTAGGAAATATAGAAAAGGATAAATTGTTCTTCGCACCATATAATTCAGGGTACGTAATTTTATCTTTTTTAATTGATGAGAATTTAATTTATTAGTTGTGTATAAACAAAATTGCTTAACCAATTTTTTGTTGTTGTAAGGCACATTGGGTGCTATTTGCAATCAATGCGGTCTTTGAAGTTATATACTATTTGGATCTCGTGCATGGCAATTACAACAATCATTCTGAAATAAAGACTATGTTCGACACGTAAAAATATTCATTTATTTCTTACATATATATATATATAAATAATTTGTTTGTTCATGCTATAATAATCGCATTTATTCATTCGATAGTGCCTTAAAAGTTTTTCGATCTCAAAGAGGTGCGACAGTGTCGAAGCAAAAGTCTAATAACATTACATGGATCCCAATCAAGTGCCCTCGTCAAACAAACAACATCGACTGTGGGTACTACGTATTGAGATTCATGAAGGAGATTGTTGACAAGAATAAAACTATTATCCCAGAAACGGTACGATATTTTGATTATATGATTTTCATATATAAATTATCTATATATTTGATACTAACTTAATATAATATGTTCAATTTTTATATTGCAGTACTTTGACAAATCCAGTCCATCATATTCTGAGCAAGATCTGATGGAATTAAAGGAAGAATGGTGTGAGTATGTGCTTGAAATGAAAATTATTTGATTTTCTGGGAAATAACATGCTGTTGGGCAAGGGATCTGAATATTATATGGTAGCTAGTGCATATTCTGTATATTTTTTTAGTTATTATATGTATATGATCATAGGACAATATATAAACATGCATATGAATATGTTGTAAATTAGGTTCAATGTATATGTAGTTACTTATGTTGTAAATTACTGTGTTACAAGGTAATATATATGTATCATATTGTGTGAACTACTTATTGTAAATTACTGTGTTACAGGGTAATATATATGTATCATGTTGTAAATTACTAATTCTGGTTGTGTTGTGTTGTGTGAACTGGTTCAATATTATTTTGGATAAAAAGATAAAAGACAACGCTTTATAAAAAAATGACATAAAAAGCTAAAAAGCGCTTTTCAAATATATATAGGGCTTTAAAAAAAATACACATTTTACAGCGCTTTTTTGAAAAAGCGCTGTAAAATGTGCATTGGGTGGACATTTTACAGCGTTTTTTATAAAAAGCGCTGTAAAAGGTACACCAAAATATGAATTATGGGTATACCTTTTACAGCGCTTTTTACATTTTGTAAAAAGCGCTGTAAAAGGTACACCAATATATGAATTATGGTTATGCCTTTTACAACGCTTTTTACATTTTGTAAAAAGCGTTGTAAAAGGTATACCAAAATATGAATTATAGGTATGTCTTTTACATCGTTTTTTACAAAAAGCGCTGTAAAAGGTGCATTACAAGCGCGCGTTATATTTACATGATTTATAGCGCTTTTTTAAAAGCGCTGTTGTATCTTTTACAGCGCTCGATTCCACAACGCTTTTTTTTTTTTTTGAAAAAGCACTGTAAAAGGCTTAAAAAAAGCGTTGTAAAAGGCTATTTTTGGCGTAGTGAATTTCCAAGAATCATGTTTAGTATAATAATAGACTTATTTGTTACACTGAGATATATGTATAGGAATAAACAAAACAACTCTCTTCAAATAGGAACAAACAAAACAACTCCCTTCAAAGTGGGAATCAATTTAAAACTTTTATCTTATGCTCTCATTTGGCAAGTCAATTGCAACATCTACATATTTAACACACTCTTTGATACATAATAATAATAATAATAATAATAATAATAATAATAATAATAATAATAATAAATATAATAATAATATATAATTATAGTTATTTTAAAATTTAAAATTTTAATTATTTTTAATTTATAGTTTTAGGATGTTACATTGTTTACTTTTGTAAATTTTCTCGTTAAATATTGAAGTTTGGATTTTAGATACCTTTTCTTGTTTTCATTCACATTCTTTGCTTATTACTTTCAATATATACAAGCATTCTATGTTTCTACGTACATTTTCTTAATATTTTTTGTTTTATTTAGAGGAGACTATAAATACCACCATAATTAACCTACATAATTGAACAGTACATGATTCAAATTCTAAATATAATGTTCAACGTAACAACATTTGTCGATTAATCTTTAACACATCGTTTTGAATAAATTAAAATCCTTTTATAAATGTTACAACTTATTACGTGAAGTCTCTTTTGTTATGGCATATATCTTGACGATGTCCCATTTGTGGAAGCAAAATTAAACTTTCAGAATGACTTAACTCCGTGTTTTAACTATCGTTCCAAACATATTATCATTAACACAACATAATAATGTGACACACAAGAAGTTAAAAGACGTTTGAACACAAGTACGCTCAACATATTAAAAAAATTATTCAATGCATTTAATTTTATTACATGAAGGGTTGCTTATTTGATACATTTTGCCTCCTTGAACATACTATACTCCCCACTATATTCCTGGGTGAAACATAATTATAGAACTATTATAGGACACTAATTAGATTAATCACACTCACTCCAAGTAAATATACTTAGGAGTTAAAATTTGGGTACATGATGTTAAAATTGACGGGAGTCAAATAAATAGATATAGTATTATATTAGCATCCTATTAAGGGATATAGAAAGTTGATTTATAATTGGTATATATAAATTAAATCCATTAATTTATATTTGGTCATTATTTTTAAGTTACAAATATGTTTATATTTATAAGACGATTTCTATGGTATTTTAAAAAAATAAAAGTGTATTGTTAACTAATAAATATGTGAATTTTTTCTTCATCAAATTTATATATTAAATTGACTAAATTATTTATACCGGTATATTTATATTTTCAATTTAATCCTCTTAAATTTAATAAATAATTTCTATTGATTTTTTAATTTTAATTAAAATTAAAATTATTATCATCATAGAAATTTAGAACTCATTCCCTTCCTCTCACGAAATCAATCCACCACCAAAGAAAATCGTTCTCCTCCTGCATTCTTCAATCGTCGTGAGAAGATCTCTCCTACCACTACAAGAAGATCCTTTCTCTCACTCTCAATTCCTTAGTGTTTGCATCGTCGTCGTCGACCACATATTATCATCATCACACATTTGTTTTTAGGTTGATCATTTTTTATTCTTAATGAACTAACGATGGAGATAGACAATGCAAAATGGAGGAGAGAAACGAGGAATAACGGCAGATAGTGCGACGGGAAGATAACGGGTGAGAAAATAAATTTAGTATTTTTTCATATATAATTTAATAAATAAATATTATCTATTTTAAAATAGAACAAAAATATAACACTTTAAAATTTGATTGTGTTAAATTTAAAATACGATCAAACTTACTCATAAATGACATATCATTAAATTATTAATGATTTAATTTAATAACATCAAAATATATTAATTTTCAATTATATCATTAAAGTCCCTATATATAATATTTAGTAAATGAGACATGTGAACATACTAATACATGAAGTCCCGAAGGCTTGCACAACATCCACCACTTCAAAACAATTAAGTCATACTAGGTTTTCATGTTTCAAAAACATGATATTTTTCACACACAAAGAAAAACAAATAATAACAACAATTTTATAGCTTATAATTTTAAAAACCAATGAAAAAATAAAATAAAACAAGTGATATAAGTAATCTTAAAGAATACAAAGAGTTATTAGATGAAGTAATTCAATAAAAAATTACACTTGAAGTTAACATATCATCACCCATACAACACCATCAACAACACTGGAATACTACTAAGAAAAAAAAAACTAATTTTAGCGTTGGTCAAAAACTCACGCTAAAGAACAAATAGCTAACGCTACTATTGTTTAGTGTATGCGTCGGATCAAGGCTAAATCACTCAAAACTAAACACTAATCAAATGACATTCAACCCTAACTTAACGTCGTCCAAACTGATTTAAAGTCGACACAAACATGAAAATAACACATATTTATCAACTGGCACGCTATCTGAGAAGAATCAATAGCGTCGGCTTAACGACGCTAAAGATTACATTAAGTAAACCAAATATGTAGCGTTGAAAAATGTGATACTAAAGTCAACTAAAAGAAATATACAATAATTGAAAGTCAGCTTTATAAATATATTAATTCTGCTGACGCTAAAATCAACATTTTGATTGTCAACAAACCATGAGGCTTGTGTGCGGTCAATGCTATACTATAACTCCCTGTGTTTTTTTCATTTGCACAATTATTTTTTCCACCTAATAAAATAACTAATAAATCACTCTCCTATTAAATTGGTCAAAACTCAATAAATCACTCTCCTATTATCAAATCTAAATTCAATTTTTAGTTTCTTAGATAATATATCAAACACCTAGATGATATATCTTTATCTTAAAACACACACATATATAAGCAACGCTTAACAAACACTTCCATAATAAAATTTAACACGCTTCAAAAGCTATTCTAAAAATTGAAAGTTCAAAAAAAAAAAAAAGAAAGTATGACACAAATCATATATAAAAGAAACATCACTATGATGAGCATGAGCAAAGAATATCTTTTATTATTTATTCAAGCAAACTAATTTGCCCAAAACATTGCTGCCTAAATATGCCCCGAACTCGTGTCTTCTTAATTCCCACACCCAACTAAAACTAAGATACCCGTCCATTGGCATACTATTTTCATTTTCTCTATTTCATTCTGCAAATTAATCTTTTCCTCATTTTTCTGTAATTATTAATTAAAATATTATAATTAAAATTTATAAAAATAATATAGATTTTTTATAACTTCACACAATTCATAACATCCGCTTTATAATTTTCATCTTTGTCGAAAGTTTTTTTCTTGAAAAATGTATCAATTTTTTTATGTTTAAATATTATATCATTATAAAAAAATACACAAAACATTCAGACAAATAATTCATAATTCTCAAAGTTACAACTCACATTTACAAAGTAAAACAGTTCATAAATTCTCCATTTCACATCCAATACTACACTAAGTAGAAAAGGAGTAAACAATTCACAATCACAAAGTCACAATTTACACACTAAATTTCACCATTTCAATTTCTACACTAAAATTGTTCACAATTCACAGAGTCACAAATACAATTCACACACTACAACTAGTTCAACATTTTAAACTAAACAATTCACAATTAACACATAGTGGAAGAGGAAAATAGTTAGTACCTGAAAATTCTAAGAAGGAGACTGAGATAGGATGAGCACCAAAGCCAAGAGGCGACGTTGGCAGCTGGCTGCTGCAACTGCGAAATTAGACGGAGAAGCATTGAGAGACACGAATAGTGGTGGCGTTGGTTGCAAAGGGGGAGACTACAAAATGGAGTTGAAAGAAGAGGGAGTCTAAGTGAGAAATCGACGCGTCGCGAGAAGGCTACATAGAAAGGATTGAGAGGGAGAGATGCAAGGAAGATAAAACACCGTGTAAAGACCAATTGACGGCAACAAACAAAAGGGCTGAGAGGGGGATTAGAGAAAATAAGGTGCCGCTCCCGACTACTTATCTCCTATGCATATTAGCTTCTTTCATGCATGTTTTTTATTTCTCTTCATTTGCCCAAATCACGTTTTTTTCCCTATTGTTTTCATCGATTTAATATTAACATAGTTTGGTCATTTTATGTTTTGCAAACCTTTTGTCTTCTTCTTATCTATCCACTATCCTTTCCCATTAGAATGACGATCAAAACCAACATTATGATTCAATTAGATAGCTATTAGAAAACATTGAACTAAAACAAAAACCTTTTCTATGTTAAAATATTTATTATGTAAATTGATGTGGCATGTTTGTTCCTTTAGCCCACTCAAAAGATCTTGATCTTAGTATAGATCTATATTATATCTTTAGTCATAAGAGTTCACTAGATACATAGAATTTAATATATTATAATGAGTATAAAATAACAATAATATATAATTATATAATTTAAAGTAACTTAATTTTATTTTAAAGTAGAATATACTCAAGTATTTATGTACTTAATGATAAATATATTTTTAAATAATTATATATAAGCTATGTTTTCTTTAGTACAAAAGAAAAAAAATAAAATATTGTTGACTAATATAATTCATACAAAGGATATTGAAACCTAAATAGTTTTATAAGGTTTTACAATTTTAGATATGCAACTCTTGTCTTTAATTTTTTTTAAATGTGAAATTGATTTATTCAAGTTTTTTTTATTTCATTGAAGTATTTCTTCTAATAATATATTTGTTAAATAGTTATACATTTCTTTATTATTAAAGTTATACATTTAGCTATAATATTTCTTCATTTTATATCATCTATATTAGTTTTGAAATATTGAATTTACAAATTTATGTATTTTTTCATATTTACAATTTTATATGTTCATCATAATTCTGTTAATCTCACTATCGATGTAAACAAACACTAAATAATATTGTGTGCCTAAATGCATTTAAAAAATGGACAGACAAACACATGAGTATATATAAATGGGAGATCAGGTTTTGAAATAGGATTTTTGCGACGTCCAAATCTTAGACTCGATTTCAAAAGTCTAATTTGTTCATACTTATTTAACAAAAAATTAAAACTTTTCAAAATCATTTTACTCATAAGAGTAAAGGAAATCACAAGTCTTATGTTATTCAATCATAAAAAAAAAAAATCATAAAAAATCATAGCATAAGAGTTGGTACACCAAAATAATTAATTCCATACATATAATTTGTTGGATTCCAATATCACATCAAACCTAATAACAAATTCTCCTAAGGAACTAAACAACAATATATGGTGACTACTCTATATCTGCCTCACAGTGAACATTTGAGTCCAACAACACCAAACACAACACAACACAACAAAGAGCGAGTAATCGAATCAGGTTAAAGTGTAAGAAATGAAATAACACCTCGCACAAATACATTACATTACACACATTCATATAAATCACATATATAATTATTCATATAATTCATTTATACACATATTCATATATATATATATATATATATACACACACACACGCCATATATCTAACGTTTAGTTGGGGTAAAGATGTATTGCAGGATAACTCTTGACGGAGAATTACTTCCATGCCACCTAATAGTTCTCCATCATCTCAAACATATAATAATATATTTATTAACACTAATGTCATACTCAAACATTTTACAGAAGGTGGAAACAAATTTTGCAACCCTTCGTAAAAGGTGAGTCGTCTTCCTTTGCTATGATCGATGTTGAGCTTAGATCGTCTTAATCGATATACTCCCATTAACAAAATTTGCTTATAAAACATACTAAAAAATATTTCATTTTCAATACTATCAGCAATTTGAACATAACCATACATCTAATTAATAGAGTAAACAACATGATAAACACCACAATATATATATAACAAAACTTAATCATGCCTCTAATTCTCATTTGAGTTAAATAAATTTAGTCTTTATAAAATTTTAAATTTATTTTTTAGTCTATGTAAAACAAAATTACATTTTTGTCTTCCCTACAAAATTATCTTGTAAGCAATTTTAGTCTCTGTTGTAACATAATATGTTTAATTGTCTTTTAAATTTTAAATTTTTGAATATTTTTTGCAAACATGTTAGAACATTTTGAAAATATCCTCCACAAAAATTTAGAATTTTTTAATTTAAAATGAATTAAATAAATTATTTTTTAATGCCATAAACTTAAGATAAAAGTAACGAAAAATATGAATTTATATATCGATTTTTGATATCATTGTTTGTGGAGAAATTTTTTATAATGTAAACATATTTGAAAAAATATTATTCAAAAATATACATTGAGTTTCGGTAAAAATTAAAACTGTTTTAATGATAATTTGGTAGGAATTAAAATAAATAAGTTTTTATACAAAACAAAATTTTGAAATTTTAAAAGGACTAAATTTATTTAACTCTTCTCACCAAAATTCATAATTTATTCATATATTATCAAATAAAGTCACGCCAATGGGTGAGCCTCGTATGAACCGGTGGGAGGTTAATTCGGTTGTCATATGGTTTTGTTTCAAAGAGAAGTGTTGGCTCTAGCTTGCTCCTCTTCATCAATGGTAACTTCAATATTGAAATGGTTTCAACGAATCATAAAAACAAAAGCATGAATTAATGCGTGAAAAAATATCACAAGATTGAAAAGATATCTAGTGATTAGAGACTGATAGAAAATATTGAGAGTAAAATAAGTAGGTAATCTGATGAATGAGAGGGAATTTTGGATGAAAAAACTCCCTCAATAGAGAAATAGATAGAAAATCACTCTACTTTTTCCTCCTTAAAGAAAGAGGATCTCTCTCCGTATTACATAGCTTTTGTACCCATTGCATAATGCTCGGAAGAGTATTTATCGCACATTGTACATGTCGTATTGTGTCGAAAGAGCTCAAGTTCTAGTTTTTCATCAATCCCATTGCGAGACCTACCACTCGCACAACAATGCCTGACATAATTGTAGGTCTAGTTAAAAGCATCTCTAACGATGAACTTGATATGGGTTTATTAAATGGGATTTATAGTGCTACATCATCTTGAAATAACTCATTCATTGTTTACTCCAACGGTAAACTCATATGTTCATTAAATAGGGTCCACCACTAACAAATCATTTATTTATTATTATTCGTAAATTAATAGAAAATAAAGGTAACTGTAATGAAAGTACCATTCCTTCTTGAGAGAACGGTGATGACAATTTGGCACATCTCCAACAGTGAACTCGCCAAAAACTGAATTTTACGTAACTACACGCTGGCGGACGAACTTATTTGGCTACCGTTGGAGATGCTCTAACATTTGTTTCGCATGTGCGGGCTCCTTTGCACAACTAGACATAAGAATTGTACCAAAATCAAAATCTACTTTTTAATCTCTAAATATATGACTTTTAAGAATTTCAATTATAAATTTTAGTTGATAATTGTCCCTTCCCAGCTCCCCCGATATTTTGTGCAAGATTCGCCACTGCTGATACCACACCCATTTATGATCATAGATCTTAGGTACAATTGTTGCACCACTAGATCTTGAGGCATTGTATAACTTAAATAAACAAAAAAGAAAATGACATTTTATCAAATTTTGGACCAAAATTCTATTTGGAGATCAAAACTGAAGAGAAATAAAATATGAGAATAATATATAATTTATAGTAAATTTTTTAAAGAAATAAAAAGTTTTATAATTAATTTAGCATATCAGATTCCTTTTAATACACATTTGAAAATTCAACTTTATTCCTCAATTAAAACAATACAATCTCAATGAACTTGACTTAACTATAATTTCTTAATTTAATTTCAAAATTTATTATTACTTATAAGATTTTCATACAAAAAGTCGTTTCTAATTAAATAAGTAAAAGTGCAACTCAAATTACAACTTTTAATTCCCGATATCACTATCAGAGCAGAGTTTTTCCCAAATTTGAACTTCAAAACTCATTAACCTATAATAATTGCGATTTCACAAACCCAGGTTCAAGTCAGTCAAACACAAACAATGAAGGGGGGTGATTTTCGAAATCATGTTGATAGTATAAAATAAGTAAGAAAAACACACAATTAATCATAATTAAACCGTATAATTACATAAACATTCTTCAAGAAAAAACATCATATTATAAAGTAAAAATCACTACAGGAAGATCAATGCATTTCACTATAACATTAAATCATCTAAGAAAAATTATTATCGCAAACGATACATATTTATCATAATAAAACAATCACAAGAAAATGCAATGTTATGCATGAGCTTATACTCTAATTCACAACGTGGTCCAATTCTAACTCTAAAGTACTTGGTTATGAGGCTTGATACTATGTCAACATTGCGATGGACGGACAATTTTAATTGTTCATGTCCTCATATATCCTCTCAATTAAACCTGAGACACATATATGCGGCAAT
Source organism: Cicer judaicum (assembly GCA_037974835.1). Lineage (NCBI taxonomy): Eukaryota > Viridiplantae > Streptophyta > Magnoliopsida > Fabales > Fabaceae > Cicer > Cicer judaicum. The sequence goes on along the minus strand of JBBPBS010001171.1, from coordinate 5,718,116 downwards.
CGAGATAAACGTGTGTTGTATGGTAGCTCTCGACATTTGGAGGGCTACCTTCAAGTCACTTAAGAATTCCCCACTTGAATACCTCCAAGGTCCAACAATCTTGTCTTAAGGTTCAACAGCAGATCGCCACTATCAGACTCATTCATTTGTATTTTCCTAGAATCACTAGGTTTGTTAGACCCTACCTATATGATGACAAAATAATCAAACATACAATAAAGTATCACATCAACTACAAATGCACATATATACGTAGAATCACCTAAAATCGTATACCTTAAAATATGTACACTAAAATACTATTATTATTAGAAAAATGTATAAAATAATAAAATACAATATTTATTATTTATATCACTTAGTCAAATTTGTATCAGATTAACACATCATAGAAACCACTCATATAACGAAAATTAGTTACAAAATTTATCTATATATACTAAAATAATTTAATATCAAATTAATTATTTAAAATCCTATTTAATTAAGAAAATATCTATTATAAAATTTAGGGTGTTACAATATTCATTACTTTAAAGGTTGTTACCATACAAGTCAAATATTTTTTTAATATCGAATTATTGTGATTCATTGAAAATCTAAAAAGTAACATTGTATATAAATTAAATTAAAATAAAAAGAGTAAGATTTGGTTTTTAGGTTTAAATGTGATTTTAGCATATTCAATTATAATTTTTTTTTCTACTTGTAAGTTTATCTTATTTGAATTCAGTCCTTACAAATTCTAAATTGTTGCTTTATATATATATATATATAACTCAATAAATGCATTCTATACGAGCCAATAAATTCACGACACCGATTAAAAACAATTATTTTTGAATTTATCGAGAGTATATATAAAACTTTTAGAGAATAAAATAAATAATAAATAACATTATTGTAGAGACTAAAATAATAACTACACTTTTTTTCACTTAATTTCAATGCTAAATAACACTCGTGATCTCTTAATTTAATTTCAGTTAATATTTTAGTCTATTATCTTTTTTTTTCTCTCCCGATTTAGTCATTTATTTAAATTTTAAGTGACAATTTGATATTTTATGTTTTAAAATGTCAACAATGTTATCTTTTTTTTTTTATCAAAAATTCATCAAAATTTTCAAACAAAATCCATAAAATTAACTATCATTTTCAATACAATATAAATTTTATTAAATGCATAACTCAATATGAAGACTTATGTAGGAGTTTGTAAGTGCGGTGATGATAGACCATAATATGAAATATATGATTCAATATGTATGTGAGGCGATGATGAAGATACTTTTGTGATAAATCATCAGGTAATTCTGATGACGACATTAATGTCAACGATGAAAAATATCAAGAAGAAGAGGATCAACTAGAACAACATCAAGTCGTTCAAATAACTAAACAACTTCGATGACGTCCTAGACATAAAATTCAAGTTTAGGGTATTTAAGTTGACACGATTAATTAAAATTTAATGTACTTTTTTTCCTAACTTAATATATTTTATTGAATTTATTAATATAATTTAATTTTTTAATTATATTTTATGTATTAATTTATTATATTTTTTATTTGTTAAAAAATATATGTATAAATAGTAACATTCTCAATATATCATCTCCTAAAGAGAAAAAATAAATAATCAAATTTTAAATAAATAAAATATTTTAATATATTAATTTTAAAGTATAATATTTTAGATTTTCTTATAAAAAATATATGAGAAGAAAATTCTAATATTATCTAAAAAAGAGTAACTTTGTTATTGGCATATGGGCTTATTATTAAGGCCCATTTGGCTTTCTATAAAACCGATAAGTTTAACCTAATTCCCATAACTTCTTTCTTGTAACAAATCGTTGCATCCAATCGTCTTCCTTTTCCCTTTTGGAAGCTCGCTTCTTCTTCGCATAAGGTGAGTTATTTGTCCTCTTTTTGCGCATCACATTCTTTATTTATATGTACTTTTTATGTTTTTCTTCTTATTTTTATTGCTTTCGTTTAATTCTTTTTTCTATTATGTTTTTTTTTTCTTCCTTATGTATTGATTAATTGAACATTATGTGTTTGGTCTTCAATTGTTATGCTTAAGTCTTTTTTATTTTTGTATTTAGTTAAGGTTTTAAATTGATAATGCCTTTTTTGTAAGTAAAGCAATTAGGTTAAATTGTTATTGTTGTTATAAGCTATACAAAGTTTGCTGAATTTAGATGGGAGTAGAGATAGCAATAAAATCCGTATACGCGGGTACCCACCCAAACCCGCTTGATTTGGACGGGGAAAACCCGCTTTAATTGGGTGCGGATTTTCCCGACATTAAAATTCGGGGGCGGGGACGAGTTTGGGGGTGATGGTATATACCCCGCACCCGCACCTGCATCCGCCCCGCAAGTAATATTATTACAATTTTTAAATTTTATATACATATATATATTAAATATTTTGAATATTTTCTTAAATATTAAAAATTATAATTTTATCTTCATAGAAAATATTTTTTAATTTTATTATTATTTATTAATAATTCTTTTATTATAATAAATATGATTTTTCAATTTATAATTTTATATATATGAGTGGTGCGGGTGCAGGCCCGAGACCCGTTGCGGGCGGAGATGAGTGTCTAAATTTTACACTCGCTATAAAACGGGGGCAGGTCCGGGTTTTCCCCGTTTAGTTGGGTGCGGGTGTGGAGGAAGCGAAATCCGCCCCCGCCCCGCCCCGTTGCCATGCCTAGAGGGGAGAGAAGTAGCAAAAATAGAGTCCTCCAAAATCATAATCTAATGCTTTTTGAGTTTCCACAAATTCGAGTGATTTTGTACTATGAAGAAAAATAAACAACCAAAACCCTCTCCTTCCAAAGGTTAGTGTGAAATAGTTTAATTTTAACCACACAACTATACATGAATTATGAAGATTAACAAAAAAAACCATGTGACTCTTTTGAAACTATTAATCATGATCATCCATATTGTTGTGTGGTCATCTCACTCTTTCATTGTAAAACTCTTCTCATTTGATATATGAGTAAGGATTCAATCATTAATTATTGACATAATATATTAATTATCAAACAAACAATTTTATAAATCCGAAATTTGTACCTATGTAATCTAACATATTGATATTTTCTTATATTTTTTAAGAGTTTATTATATTTTAATTTCAAATTCTTTAATAAAGTATCAAATAGTTTTAAAATTTTATAAAAATTTGTGGAGTTGATCTATTCACTAAGAACTTTTGAATTGACGATTTTTTATGCTCGTTGATATTGATTTATTAAATGGAGTAATTCATCATAGAGTTACTACTAAAGTTAACCGATCCCCACTCTCTTTTTCTCTCTATATATATAGTCTTTCTCTCTCTATATTTATAGTCTCTCTCTATATGTAGATGTATTAAGTGAGAAGAGTTTTAATATGAGAGGGTGAAATAATTAAATTTTAACCGTATAACCATACACAAGGAAAAGTCATGACTTGATCAATGGTTAATGTTTATTCTTCTCATATTATTATTATAAAAGTCATCTCATTTAATATGTTTTCTATATATGGGAACGGAAAAGTTTATGCTATGGATTGATACTTGAATATTGCTTAAAACTATACCAATCATTGGTGTCGTCCCTTTGAAGTAGAAGATGAAATTCATTATTGTTATATAATCAATTAAAGGGCATATAAGTATGAGTTCTTTATAACTCAATTAATATTTGTTTCCCTTTGTTTTTTCAAACTAGTACAAAACAAATCATTGTCTTGATCGTAGAACATGAAGGACAATGAGTTTCTATCGTTGGTGTAGGTTTTAGTGATTTTTAATTGTTAGTCAATTGTGGACTACATATCAAAGTGGTCTACCCTTAAAATAATTGAAGGTATGAACCTTAAAATAAGGTAAAGAAGATAAATGGGGCCTAATTTATTAAAGAAAGGAAACACAAGATTGTAATTTCTTTTTGTTTAAACTCTTAGTATCTAGCGAGGTAGTTAATCCCAACGTTTCTTGTCGAGATCCCAGTGTGGTGTTGTGCCTAACTGTGATAGTGTGAAACCAGACCCCAACGAGATTCGAATGAAATCCAGTTATCTCAACATAATTAATCCCAATGTTTTCCAGCAAAATCATGTTATTATTTATTTCTTCTCTGTTTTGTTCCAATATTCACCCAAGAAGAAGAGGAAGACAAATATGAAAATGAAGATGATGCTAATCTTTTATTCTTATGCTAGAACATGCATTTGTGTTTTAATATTTAGTTATTTTATTACTCTGTGTTAAATACTTCAATATGCATCATCTTTATTTCTTTGACTTTTGTTGGTATTTTGATTAATGTTTTGACTAAGAGTTAGACTTGTGGATTTTTATTATTTATTATTAATGTTTCATAATTTGAGTTATTTGTTAATGTTACATCAAATATAGGTTTATACAGTATTATTTATGTAATTTGTCCTAAAATTAGACTGCTATTTGGGATTAACTATTAAGTATCTTGTAGAAAATTGTATGGATGTGAATAAATAGATGTGCATTTGATTTCCTTTGGACGAATTCTATATCTCTTTACCTGCCTAAAATTTTCAATCTTTGTTCAGATTACAACCATAACTTGATAATCTTATCATTGGTCACCTGTGATTATATCAAAATACCAACAAAAGTGATGAGTTCGTCTTTGAGTATGATTTTGCCATTCGAAGACTTTTTTCACAAGTAAGTATTACAACTTTTATTAGAAGAAAAAGAGAAATCATGTTACCAAACTACTTGGTTGAAAGGATTAGTAGATATCATTTTATTGAAAATACTCATACCCGATTTACAACAGAAAGACTAATACTTATTTTAAAAAGATAGTTGAGTAACAATGATAGGTCAAATAGAGATAGGAAATGGCTAGACTGCCATTAGGGGTTTATGGCTTGGCTTATTTATTGTCTAGTCTGACCTTTTTAAAAAAAAAAGTTAGACTCTAACTATTTTTAAAGTCTATTTATTTAAATAGGTTAGTCGTTTCATATTCTCCCAGTTCTTTTCTTCTCTCGTTCTTTTCAAGTTGAATCGTTCATATTATTATATAATTATTATACTATGTAAAATTTCAATATTTAGTTTGCGTATCATTTTATTGAAAGGATTAGTAGATATCATTTTATTGAAAATACTGATATCCAATTTACAACAGAAAGACTAATACTTATTTTAAAAAGATAGTTGAGTAACAATGATAGGTCAAATAGAGATAGGAAATGGCTAGACTGCCGTTAGGGGTCTATGGCTTGGCTTATTAATTGTCTAGTCTAATCTTTTTTTAAAAAAGTTAGACTCTAACTATTTTTAAAGTCTATTTATTTAAATAGGTTAGTCGTTTCATATTCTCTCCGTTCTTTTCAAGTTGAATCGTTCATATTATTATATAATTATTATACTATATAAAATTTCAATATTTACTACTTCAAAATATTATTATTATCTTTGTATTCCTTTGGTAAAGTTAGTCTATGTAAAATCTCTTAAAAAATCTTTTAGAAACTTTATTGAAGGTTAGACTCTAACTATTTTTAAAATCTATTTATTTCAATAGGTTAACCATTTCATATTCTCCCCGTTTTTTTCTTCTCGTTTTTTTAAGTTGAATCGTTCATATTATTATATAATTATTATACTATGTAAAATTTCAATATTTACTACTTCAAAAACTTGTTACTTTTTTTATCTTTGTATTTCTTTGGTAAAGTTAGTCTATGTAAAATCTCTTAAAAAATCTTTTAAAAACTCTATTGAAGTTGTTCTAATTTTAGATTTTATAAATAAAAATAAATTTTAATTCAAAATAGTATATGTGAAATTGTAAAATAATAGTAAAAAAATAGATAATAGGTGCAGTCTCTTTAGAATTGTTTTAAAGTTGATAATATTAATTATATTATTATTGAATATGTTTGAGTTTATTTAAGAGGATTTGTTTGAGAGGTATTAATTGGTTCGTTTGTTTCAGAAAAAATCTATTATTTGAAAATATTAGATTTTTTAGTTAAAAATCATTTTTGTTAGAAAAATCAGTTTTTGTTTAATATATATATATATATATATATATATATATATAAATATATATATATATATATACACACACATATCTGTACATTGATCTTGGTATGTGGAGATCATTATGTGGTATGGGTAGAACATCATGTAAATTGGTATGGATAGAGTATCATATAGTTTGATATGTGTATAAGGACTAATTATGAATTTATGTTTATTTGTTTTCTTGGAAGATTGTTGCATTGTTGTTAGTTATTATTTTATTAGAGTTGATTATAATTTTATTAGTTTTTCTTGTATATAAAAGCATAGTTTCGTCTATTAAAAAAAAGTAAAATATAACATTTAAATATTTTAATGTGAATAAGACTTTTAAATAGGCTTTCAAGCTAGACCAGACTTTTAAAAAGGTTATGCAAGGTTGACCATGATATGTCGTAGGTCTAAAAAATTAATTGTAGGCTAGACTCAAAACTTTCAAAGCATGACATGACTTGACCTATTCTCACCCCTAAAGTCAAACAACTGGTTTACCTTTGTGCTCGCAATTCCAATAACTTAATGACCAAACTTCTATTTTTTACAATAGTTATACAAATAGCAATTGTGGAATCAATTAGATTAAGATAGATAAAATTTATGTAACTAGATCTTATATTCCCCATAAACGACGTACTATCGATAGAATTTATCATATCTAATATTATTTGGATGTGTCTCTTATATTTACCTTTTGCAAATGTAAATTTTTTTGTAGTGACATTACTGGAGAATATTTTTGCTTGGGAGAAACAACTAGACGTGAAAAATGTACCTTGGAGCCAATTGACGGTAGAGATTGTGAAAAGAAGTTATCACGCCATAGACGTCAAAATCATGTGCATAAAGTCTGCGTACCTTCGAATTCTAAATCTAAATGTCAACAGGTAAATCTATATTATTTAACATAACACTGGTGATATTTTATACTAGATCATGGTAGGTAGAGGTGGGAATAGGTCAGGTCAGGCTAGACTTTGAAAAGTCTGAGTCTGGCCTACAATTTATTTTTTATGCTTAAGTCTGACCTACAGCCTATCATAGGCTTTTTTTTTCGGTCTGATTTGACATTTTTAAAAGTTTGGTCTAACCTGAAAGCATTTTTAAAAGTCTTATTGACTAAAACAAACCCACCCATTATTAACTTTTAAATAATAATTACGGAACGACTACTGAGTGATTGACTAATTGAACTATTACCGAATATGAAACGACTATCAAATATAAAATTGCTACCGAATATGGAACGACTACTAAATATAGAATGATTACTGAGTGATTGCCTAATTGATAGAATTTAAAATAGTAAATAATATTATTAATATAATAATAAAGAATAATATTAATAAATAACAAAAAATATATATATATATATATAAGTCGGCCTGTCAAGCTTAATAGACTTTTTTATAAGTCTTAGTCTGATCTATTTAAATAAATAAACTTTCAAAACAGTCCGAACTTGACCTTTTTATTAAATAGGTCATGCCATAAGCCCCTGACAGACGGCTAAGCTTATTCCCATCCCTAAGGGTAAAAAATTTGCTTAATTTTGGTGATATTTTACACTAGATCATGGTAGAAACCTTGCTCATTCCGTGAGTAGAATTTCTTATTCTTTATCTTATATCGAAATACAATTAATCAATTAATTCCGAAGAATTGGGAGGTAAGTATCAATTTGATAAAATAATAAAGAGATTAACACCTTGATAATTGAGGTGTATACCTTTCCAAAAAATACTTAGGTTTGTGAATAGTCTTACATTTATAATAGAATAAAAAAAAATTTATTTTTTTATTTATTTTAGAAGAGGAAATTTGATCAGTATATAAATGGTGAAATATTCACTACTAGTTTTGAACTTGTCCATAGAGAGAAAAATGGTAGTGAAAATGTCAAAGATCAGAGAAGTAAGTTGTCTTCTCCTATTTCATGTTCAACACTAATCGATGAAAAACAAATTGTTTTAAAAGGAACAAAAGAGCGAGTTTTTCTTGCTCTAAATGACAAAGAAGAGTATTGTAGTTTTTGTTTGGAAGACTATTCTCACTTAAGGAACTATGATGATTCTATTGAGGGGCTAAGTTACCCTATGTATCTAGGTAACTTCAAAATCCAACCTAGAGATTTAATGGCTAGTGGTAGTTTTCCTTTAAGTACCAAGACACCTATAAAGGATAAACCAAAAATGGAACTTGTTAAAGTATTGAAGTCAGTGGTCCATGAAGAGGAAGACATTGAATTCATTTGTACTGGTAGAAAATTCTTACCTTCTCGGAGTAACCATCTTCCAAGACCGGTTATTCCAATTGGACCTAGGTTTCAAGCAAAAGTTCCTATATGGGAAGATAGAAGTGACATTAAACAACCAAGACCGGTTATTCCAACTGGACATAGGTTTCAAGCAAAAGTTCCTATATGGGAAGACAGAAGTGACATAAAACAACATCATGATGATGATAGTTTGAAGTGGTTGGGAACCCAACTTTGGCCGTTGCCTATTATTTCCAAAATTAATACAAATGATTTTTGAAAAGGTCGTTTGGGGTTAATGTCGCATGAGAAATTTATCTTAGGAAACAAAGGAAAAGGAGTAAAGTATATATTATTTGGTTGTGGATTGCATGCTCTATGTGGTTATTATATTTTACATGAAAATGTCATATTGATTATTTAAATGTTTTTTTTATCAAGTTAGTTTTTCATGTTTGGAAAATGTACCATCTTAACTATTCTTAACATCATATAAATAATAACATAATGAATTTTTATATTATTTCATTAAATGAATTAAACAGAGTTTTACGTTTAACTTTAAAAACTCTAAAATTCATCTTACTCGAATTCTCTCTTAAGTAATTATTTTTTTAAAAGTTGATTCGAGAGTTTATCTTATAATTATTGCAATCATAATTTTTTTAGAATTAGATGAGTTTAATGAAGAAATTAAGAGAATTTAAAATTTTAATTTTGCTGGTTTGAAATTAGGATTGTAAGCGTAAATATTTTATAAACATAAAGAAAAAACTTAATACAAAAAAGAAAGACAAATAACTAATTTGTTATAAAAAACTAATTTGTTAATTTTGTATAACTTAAAATATTGTGTGATGTATTAATTTGCCTAGTTGTAATAATGTTAGTTTTATGCATCAAATCTTTACATGTAGTGTAAATTTTCTTGATTTAATGGATTGTAGTATTCTTTATTCTTGTTATAAAGAATTTATTTTGCATACAAAACAATTAAAAACCTTGTTTTTAAAATTTTTATTGAGTACAAAAACGACAAACAAAGAAAAATAAAAGAAAACGAAAAACAAACTACTCTCAAGAAATGAGTTCTCCAGGCATTAGCATTCAACATGAGAGACATTCTAGCAACAGATACTGTCGTATCTGTCTTCATACTCACTTCAAAAAATACTCAAACTCTTGTGGGAATCAATTTTAATATTTATAATACCTTTATATCTTGGATATTAACAGGCATATTCGTTATCTGCACATTAATTAAAATAAATCAATAAATAATCGTTAATTTGTTATGATTAAATTTTAAAATTATTTAAATATTTTAAATCATAATCGTAAAGTATTACAAATTAAAATAATTTCTTATACAAATTTTTAATGTGGTGTGATAATGTTTTTATTTAATTTTTTTTTATCTACTTGTTTTAATAATTTATTTAAATTAATGATTATTGATATTAAATTCAATTTTTATATTATATATAAGAATAGATTCATAAATGTTAATTTTATATTGTTATTTTGTTAAGGTTAATATTTTAATATTAATGTTAACTAGACCTTTGGTATATATATATATAAATTAATTAAATTATTTATAATATAAATAAACAAATTAGTTTATATAAATAAAACATAACAATGATGACCGACGAGACGAGATGCGGCTGTGCCTTGTGAATTCCTAATATACATATTATATCGTGGTCCAGCTATTAAGGATATTAATAACCTAATCTTGGCCTATTCCTTTTCTTCCAGCGGCGCAACACATGATGTATACCTTCCCTCTCCAAATTTTAATTTTTTTTCTTCAGCCACGTGATACCTATTATCCAATTTGACTTGTATAGTGTAACCAAGTTTTGTAGATGTGATTCTAACTAAAAGACTTGTTACTTTATTTTAATTATCCCTTATACGTTGAAAAAAAAAAAACCACCATGGTATGTGATCTATCTCGAATTATCTCTCATTTTGTTAAGGAAATACATGAATAGTTGGCTTCACACACAAAATCCACCGATGCACTCGTTTCTAGCCTTGCCTTGGCCGATCGAGACTCCATTTAACTGTAAACAACCATTTTTCGTCTCTTGGATGGACTGTTTTTGGGATATTTTGGAAAGCACATTCATCCTTCCGAAAAATGGATATCATATTTGGATTTTCCTCGTCAAAACCTTCAAGAAACATTGCTCATTTTCATTTTTCGGTGAAGTTGACGTCAGACCCTCCCGGTGCTCCGACAAGTCGGTGAGGCTTTTTCTACAGTTTTTCTCGTCGTTTTAACTTCATTTTCTCCTAAAATTATTATTAATTATTTAACATTCATTTTTATGCCCTGTATAATTTACTAGTTGCTTCTCGACGATTTTGTGAACTCGCCATTTATTCCAATTCATTCATTGTACATTGTCGATAAGCAGTTGCTGTTGAAAACTCCCATTGATTCCTGGGTTTGTTAAAGCGTCACAATAAGGTAAAGGGTGAGAGAGCTTTTGAATTCATGAGTATAATATATTGTGAGATGAACGGGAAAACCGTATTTTCCAACGATTCATCTGGGGCTTGCTACATACGGCAATAGCCCTTTGAGAGATAAATTGATTAATTTAAAATATGAGAATTGTGCGATTAAAATGTGAAATAGAAATTTTTATAAGGTGTTGATTTATTTAATTTTTGATACTTGTGTGGCAGTTGATATTTGTTATGATTGTGATGTTGGATGTTGAATGAAATTATGTGTATATGTTTGCTTAGATGAAATTATGTCATGTGATAATAAAATATGGATGCATGGTTTGATATATGTTTATGTGATGATAATGATGATTTTTTATTGATGATAGTGATGTTATAAAATTGTGATGAAAATATTGAAGTACCTCATACTTGATGAGATAGTGATGATTCTTAAATATGGTGCTCTTAATGGAGTAGTCTAAGCTAACGAGGGGAGAAAATAAATATTGTGAAATTGTGAAGTGAAGATTATTTTGTCATTATATAGGTAGGGCCTGACAAGCCTAGTGATTCTGGGAAGTACAACTGAATGAGCCTGATCGTGGCGGTCTGCTGTCGAGCCTTAAGGCAAAATTGTTAGATCTTGGAGGTATTCCGGTGGAGAATTCCTAGGTGACTTGGAGGTAGCACTCCAAATGTCGGAAGCTACCATGCAACACATGTTTACCTTGACTGTCGCGTATATGTGTCTCGGGTTGAGTTGAGGGGATCTATGAGGACAGAGCCAATTTGAATTGTCCGTCCACCAGAATGGTGGCATAGTATCATGGCCTCCTAACCAAGTACTTCAGAGTTAGAATGGTACCACATTGTAAAGTAGAGTCTAAGCTCATGCATAGCATTGCATTTCCTTGTGATTGTTTTGTTGTGATTGATGTGTTTCAAAGGTAATATTAATTAGATGATTTGATGCATATTATATTGAGATGATTATTTTACTTGAGTGACTTTGATGTTATAGTATGATACTATTTAATTAAATATTTTGATATATCGTAAAGTGATTATGATACGGTTCTATTATAATTATTTGCGTGTTCTTCTTACTCATATTATACTATTAACATGATTTTAAAACTCACCTCCTTCGTTGTTTGTGTTTGACTGGTTGGGCCCTGCGTTTGCGAAATCGCAGTTATTATAGGTTAATGAGTCTTGAAGTTCAAGTTTGGGAGGAACTCCGCTCTGATAGGTGATACCGGGAATAAGGATTTTAATTTGTATTTTACTTATTTAATTTGAATCAAATTTTTGTATGAAAATCTTAGAAGTACTAGTAAGTTTTTAGAATTAAATCAAGTAATTATACTTAAATCAAGTTCATTGAGATTAAATTGTTTTATTTGAGTAATAAAATTTGAATTGTTGCATGTGTACTTTGAGAAACATGATATCCTAAATTAATTACAAAAATTTTTATTTTCTTAAAAATATAATTTTATTTATCCGCTGCAAATTTTATAGGAATATGATATAAATTATTATATATATATATATATTATTTTAGGATTTAGGGTGTCACATAAAACATACATAACATTTCAAATTAGTCCACTTTACAATAAATATCCAAACATCTAGAATAATATTTTATGTAGTTGTAAGTGTTGGAGCAGAGATTTGCAAAAGAAAATTGATATGTATATTATATTATTTAAGTATAATTATAAAGTTACAATTAATAACATAAATCTTGGTTAAAAAGTCACAATTATTTACTTCTTCTTCAGAATTAAATTATTGAAAAGTTTACAAATGTTTATCTTTCGATTTAAATATTGTAGTGGTTCAATGATATCGATAAATATTAAAATATAAAAGAAATTTATTAGTTAAATTAAATACAATTATAATAAATATTTTTATATAAGTGAAAGTGCAGAGCAAGGTGGGTAATATAGTTCCTACACTCATACCTACTCAATTTTACGAGTAATTATTCATTCTCATATTCATTATGTGGATTTTTACTCTATTCGTTGTGATGGTTTTTTTTCTTCTAAGTATACTCTAGTTCCGCAACTTATTATTATCCCTAATATCAATTCAATAGTTAAATTTATCTTCACACCTAGCACCCTGATTACCCTGTCGCAATGTATGCTCGAGTTTCCCAATTAGCCACTATTAGCTAGACACCGTTATCCAAATGAAGCAGCCCCCAAAACCAGCCTTGTCGGAGACAATTAGGAAGGGGAAGGGGATTGTGTTTAAAACTAACAGGGTCCTAATTCTGTAGTGCATGTGTGGAATCGGACCTAGATCTACATTGCGAGTGAGGGTGGATATTAATATTGCATTTGAGTTCTACGTTGTCAAGGTTTTTGAGTCGTGCAATTTTATTTAATAAGATTTTCATGTCTCTATAGTTGCTAAATAGTTGGGAACTCGTCTAGTTGTATTAAAAATGTATATACGGCTATATTTTTATTTTATTTTTCTTCAGAAATTAAAGGGCCAAATTTTGTAAAGATGTTGAAAGCTCTATTATAGAATCTGAGGACATTTTATATTGGTTGATAAACAATCGATATGAAAATTCTTCGACTAAGGCTACGTTTTAGGCCTATTAAAGTCGTTTACAGTCATGTGTTAATTGCGTCCTGACGTAAAATGTGAATTTTATTCATTAATTGTGGTAAAGGTCAAAGTCAAAGGTAAAATTGGCATTTTATTTGAAAGATTTGGTCTTTCCTCCTCATATATATCCCTCATAAAGCAATAAAAAAAACAAAACAAAACACTGATACTTGATCGAAACAACACATAATGACTTCATGTGGCAAACAAAAATGACCGAAAACTAATAGATGACACAAACACTACTTATATATCAATCCTTTTTTACATGTTTTTATCAAAATTATTTAAATGATTGTACTTCATTGATACTAATTTTTTGGGTGGTTTTTGCTTATTTGATTATGTCATTCACAAATATATCTTTGACTTACCATGGAAGTTCAAAACTATGTTCATTTAGTAAGTACTAAAAAAATACAGTTTTTTTTACAACTGTTAAAATTGTTGAAATTTTAAAGATTAAAAATATATTTAATATGAATGTTTTTTAATATTTTTTTGCTAATTTATAAAATTTTAAAATATTATAAGTTAATTTGAAAAAAATTATGTAAGTGTTTCACATAGATAATTATATGATTTAAATATGATATTTATTTAATCATTTCATGATGAATATATGATATGATAAAATGATGTTTTCTTGATTGTTATTTTGTGTGCATGAAATATATATGAAAGGACAAGTACTTTGAGCTAGCCAGATGAATCAAAAATAGAACCAAAAGGAATTTTTATTCAGAGCAAATTTGCCAAACGCACATGATTTAGCCCAACGAGTCTAAGTGGTTTTCAGATCCAGAACGTTACTTCATGGGGAACAATTGCATAGATTGTTGTGTGAATTTCTACTCTCATGAGAATTGTTCACTTATTGACTTGCTTGCTTGACATTAAGTTTTGTTTATGAGGAGAGACATAGAGAACAGAGTCTTACCCCATCGGAGATCACTTTGATATCATTGGAGGATTTATTTTATTTGATTTTGTATTGCTACAATGATTAACTAAACTCTCTTTATTATGATTATATGTAATTGATCATACTCTTGTGTATCTCTTTTGATTTCTATATATATATGTACTAGTTACTCATCAATTTCAATGATTTATCTTTGTTTTTCATGCTTGTTGTAACTTAATCACATATAATTTGATTTATGATTTGAAGTTTTACTAACAAAATATTAGTTGAATTTTGATTTAGGATAAATAATCTTTTTTAACATGATTTCTAGGAATATGATTAGGTTTAATAGTTGAAAATCATCCTTGATTAATGTTACCTTATTTGTTAAACACAAGGATCGATCTTTAAAAAAGATAGTTGAATTCTCGTTACATTAAGGATTTAATGATATTTAATAAGTAATGATATGTTATTGATGTGTACATAGAATATATATTAATCATTAGATGTGTAACATTAGAATGCTTTAGAAATGTGATTAATTAATCTAATTCTAACATTTTAATCTCTATGTTATTTCATTACTTCTATTTACTTTTAACCTTTTTTCTTAAAATTGCATCGTTAAACATCTCTTGTTTGGTGATGAATGGAGCAAATTATTATCAACTAGAATCGAACCTTATTCAATATTCAGCTGAGCAAACACTAATTAGGTTTTAAAAAATTCTCACTTTTTTATTTTGTTGGATCACATATAACTAAAAAAATTAAGTTTAATTACAGTTTTGATCTTTTTATTTTAGTTGAATCACGGAAGTAGTCCTCTCATTTTATTTATTTCTAATTTTGGTCTTTCAAACAGAATTTTAGTCTAAAACTTAATGAAATGTTATTTTTTTTAAGTCACAGTAGACTATTTATGATAATAGATTTCAAATATAGTTGTTGCACCGCGAGATCTGGAGATATGATGTGTCTTAAATAAGCGCAAAAAATTTAAACTTTATTAATTTTTGAACTAAAATACAGTTTTTTGTCCAAAATTAAGAAGAAATACAACATCAAGATTATTTTCGTGAATTTACTAAAATATGAGATTAAAACTGCAATAAAATCTTAAAATTTACCTAATTATAATATTTATCATGATATATTATTTTTTGTCTCTCTTCAATGTGTCATACCATTTTTATCTTTAGTTTGTTAGGAAGAATGCAATCTTATCCGACATCCAGGGGCGGAGCTTCCTTGGGACAAGGGGGCCACGGCCACCCAAATTTTTTTTTTTTATAGATACAATGACTAATATGCCTATCTTAAAACTAAATAATTACAAGAATACTTAAATCTAATTTAGTTTTCTCTCTCTTCCATCCAACCTTCGTCTCTCCCTCTCTGCCTCTTGTAGTCACGAATCGATCGTTCGTCTCCCCTTCCTCTCTGTTCCTCTCGTCTGCTTGCGGCCACTTTATATGATTTTTGTTAGGTTTGATTTTTGTTAATTAAAGCTTATATTGTTATTGTTGAGTTTGGAGCTTTGATTTGGAGTTTGGAATTCTGATTTGGAGTTTTAATTTGACGTTAGTGTTGATTTTTGTTTAGAGTTTTTGTGTTGCACATAAGGTGTTTGATTTTATGTCAATATGAAGTGTTTGATTTTTTTTTTGTCGCACATAATGTGTTTGATTTTATGTCAATATAAAGTGTTTGAGTTTTTTTGTTGCACATAAGGTGTTTGATTTTATGTTCATATAAAGTGTTTGAGTTTTTTGTTGCATATAAGATGTTTGAGGTTTGTTGCATTTTTGTTTGAGTTTTAATTTGACGTTAGTGTTGATTTTTGTTTAGAGTTTTTGTATTGCTCATAAGAGCATTTCCAACGGGAGGTAAAATGAGTTCGTCCGCCAACGTGTAATTTCTTGACTTCTAGTTTTTTGTGGGTTCACCGTTGAAGTTGTGCTAAGGTGTCATCACGGTACTGTCAGGAAGGAACGGTGCTTCATAGCAGTTAACTTTTATTAATTTATTAATAATAATAAATTTATCATTTTTTATTAATTTATAGCTGTTAATTTCTTTTTAATTTATTAAATAATAATAATTTTGTAATCATTACCTTTTTTTTAGTTGATATACCACCGTTAGCCTTTTTTTTTTCTTTTTTAATTACGATTGTTAGCTCATTAATAGGAACAATTTGTTACTCATACTTTTTCTTCACAATTTTTGTTAGAGAATTTTATTAAAATTTTTATTAATGGTACTTTTTTATTTATTTTTTTATTTTATTATTTCAAACAAAAATTATTTATGCCAAATGGATCCAGATCAAAATAATCTTCAACAATCTTTGTTGCATTTTATGTAAAATTATCATCATTCTGATGTTCAAAATTCTCGATTATCATCATCACCAACCAATCCTAATATGTTAAATATGTTGAGACAAAATCTCTCTCAATTAGTTTTAATGATAACAAAATTAATTAAAAGATTATGATTGTGTTTAATGACTAATATGTGCTTTTGAGTGTATTCATATAAGAAAATAGGTTATCATTCATCAAGGAAAAAGAATAAAATTTTGAGTTAAATGCTAAGTATGGAAAGGTCGAGGATGGCCTCACAAGCTGAGGAAACTGCAGTTTTGTATCCTCACGGTTTTGAATTCACTAAACAAGGGCACAATAGTATTATAAAATGAATTATTTGAATTCATTCAACAAGGACATAATAGTATTAAAGAATGAATTGTTTGATTCATTCAATAAAGGCAAAATACTATTAAAAATAATCAAAGAAATTCTTGTGAAGAAAAGTGGCAAGATTGCAAAAGAAAGGTACGAGGAATGATGATAGTAGCATGTGCCTATAGTCAATATTTTGAAATGCATCCCAACACTTTATAAAAGCAACACATCATATCTTAGGCTTCTTAGGCAAAAGGCTACATGTACCTTTATGTGATACAAAAGGATTATAAATTTAAATATTCAAAAAGGTAACAAGAAACAGGTCCTAAATAAATTGATCACATGGCAAGGAAAGAAGAAAAAGCCTTCACGTGAAGCCTTCACAAAATCTTGAAGAAAGGAATGAAAAGGACATCACATGTTCTTACAAGGCATTAAATGAAGGAAAGAGAAAAAGCTCACATGTGAACCTTTATCAAGGCATTGAAGAAAGAGAAGAAAAATGACTCCACACAATATTCAAACCTTAAAGAAAGGGAAGAGAATAGGACATCACGTGTCCCCAAGTGCCAAGAAAACAGCTACCTCGTACTAGAACATGGAATGCATATATCAAATGAGCTGAATGGCATTTTCGTAATTATGAAGAAAAACCTTGGCATTTCTTAAATGGATTTTCCAACGGTCATAAAAGGCTTGGCTTATGAAATGAACATCACAAGAACTCTATAAATTACAGCAAGTTGATCTTCATCAACACACTTGCATAAAAAGATCTATCATCTAAAGGCTATCAAAAGCAAAACACCATCACTTCTTACTTTCTTTGAGCCTACACTATATCTTTGTAAATCTTTTGAGAAAGTATTAAGTATCAATCACTCTCAAATCACTTTGTAATTTCCCTGTGAGTTACACTTGGAAATATTTGGAAATTGATTGTAAGCTTGGTGAAGCTAAAGAATACACGGTTTGTAATCATCCTCGGGTTGAGGATCGATTTGTTTGAAAGTTAGTGAAATCTCACAAGGGTGTGAGGACTGGACGTAGCCATCTTTGGGTGAACCAGTATAAAATTGTGTGTGTGTCTCTCTTACTCTACTCCTACTCTTTTACTCAACTTAGATCTAACGATTTGAAGAATTGCATCCTCGAGCTAGCCATCCTCAGCGAGAGGATAGTTTTTAAAACTCTTAGAAATTATTTTTAAACAGCAAAATCCCTATTCAACCCCCCTTCTAGCGATATTTAGCTACATCAAAATAGACCTCAAATGAATACTCAAGGTGGAGATCAACACCCTAATTTTCAAAATTCTCAATTACCATCACCACCAACTAATCTCAATATGTTTTATAGACCTCAATTGAATGCTCAAGGAGAGTTTACTTGTTTTGAACCTCAAATATCGATTGGTCCTATGCCAGCGTGTCAAGTTCCACAATTTTCTACTCAAGTTGGTTTTAAAAATACTATTGTCGAAGAGGGAGAAGAACATCATGGTCGAAAAAAATCTCGAGAGCTATTCACAATGGATGAAGATACACTACTTATTCAATCATGACTCAACGTTTCAAAAGATTCAATTATAGGAGTTGACCAAAAAGCATATGGTTTTTGGTTAAGAATTGCAACAAATTATAATGAGTATTGTGGGCAGTTGCGAGAGAAAACACCAAGTCAACTAAAATCTCGATGGCATCGAATAAATGATTTCGTTCAAAAATTTGTTGGGTGTTACAAACAAGCTGTAAGTGGAAAGAAAAGTGGAAGCTCGGAGAAGGACATCATGATCGCTGCACATGCTTTTTATTCTCAAGATACAGGTGGACCATTTAATTACGAATATGCATGGTGATTGCTAAAATGTGAACCTAAATGGATGGGAGCATCAATTGAATGTTCTTCAAAAAGAAAAAAGAACTCTACTAGTGGAGCGTACTCATCATCTCCTAATACAGAGACAAATTATCAAATTGACTCAACATCACCAATGGAGTGTCCAATGGGACAAAAGGCAGCAAAAAGAATGGGCAAGGCAAATGCGGTTGAAACACCTCTTATTAATACTGTTGTGCAAGATACAATGAATAAAAAAGTAGCAACCTTAGAAAAACTGGCACAACTAAAAGAGGACGAGATGAAGTTCAAGGCAATGGAGGTCATCATGAAAGATACATCCGGAATGAGTGAGAGTCAACTCCAAGTTCATGAAATTTATTGTAATAAACTTAAAAAAAAAGTATGGATTTTAGTTAAGATAATGTTTAGTTTTTATTTTTTTTAAATGAGACATCATGTAAAATGACTATTAGTGTTACTTTAATTAATAAGAATTTCATGTTTATCAAACTAATTGCTTTTCAAACTAACCATTAATCAAATTAACAATTGTTAAAACTAGTTTTTAGTCAAACTAACTGTTAGTCAAATTAACAATTGTTAGAACTAACTATTATTCAAACTAGCCATGAGTGACATTAGGAATTGTTAGAACCAACTGTTATTAAAACTAGCCGTTATAAAAATTAGCCGCTATTCAATCTAGCCGTTAGTCGTACTAGCCGTTAGTCATACTAGTCGTTATTCATTTAACATTATATATATACTCTCGTTCTTTTAATATATATATATATATATATCAATCTTCTCACACTCCTATATTGTTTATCAAGTTGTTCACTCTATTTCCTCAATCATCTAATGGATCCAAATAATTCGGAAGAACTCAATAAATTCTTTTGGGAGTTGATAGAAGATGAATTTGTGGACAACACCGATGAGGAACTATTGATGTCAATGTTTGAAAGACAAAAACAATCCAATAGTTCTACTAGGCATATGTGAAGAAGAACAATGATAGATCGAAATCGTGAAGAAGGACATACTCGATTGTACAACAACTACTTCTCTGAAAATCCAACAACACAAGTGCTCAATTCCGACGAAGGTTTCGAATGCATAAACATGTGTTTCTTCGAATCGTAACTACACTTGGAAATCATGATGAGTATTTTCAAATGAAGGTCAATGCAACTGGTAAAACGGGTCTTTCGCCATTGTAGAAATGCACTGTTGCTATTCGTATATTGGCATATGGATCTCCCAGTGATAGTGTAGATGAATATGTTCGAATTGGCAAAAGCACTGCAATTGAGTGCTTAGAGAGATTTGTAAAGGGCATGAATGAGATGTTTGGAGCTGAATACTTGAGAAGACCCAACAACAATGATATTCATCGCTTATTACAAATGGGGGAGACACGTGGCTTTCCAGGTATGTTGGGTTCAATCGATTGTATGCACTGGGAATGGAAAAATTGTCTGATTGCTTGGAAAGGCCAATTTTGTCGAGGTGATCATGGTAAACCCATAATCATGCTTGAAGCAGTGGTATCACAAGACTTGTGGATTGGGCATGCATTTTTTGGCATTGCAGGTTCCAACAATGACATTAATGTGTTAAACCAGTCCAATGTGTTTAACGATGTTTTGGAAGGACACGCTCCTAAAGTGCAATATACAGTTAACAAAACTTCATATAATATGGGATACTATCTAGTTGATGGCATCTATCCCGAGTGGGCTACATTTGTCAAGACAATCCCAATGCCACAAGGAGATAAGAGAAAACTATTT
This sequence comes from Cicer judaicum, assembly GCA_037974835.1. NCBI lineage: Eukaryota > Viridiplantae > Streptophyta > Magnoliopsida > Fabales > Fabaceae > Cicer > Cicer judaicum. Next base: position 5,697,401 of record JBBPBS010001171.1, on the reverse strand, counting down.
TCCCAAAAACAAGAATCAACTAGAAAGAATGTGGAGCAGGCATTTGAAGTGCTCCAATCTAGATTTGCAATTATACGTGGTCCAGCTCGTGCTTGGCACATGGAAATCCTAAAACATACAATATATGCATGCATCATATTGCATAACATGATCGTTGAAGACAAACGACACACATATGGTGGTGATTTTGATTACTCTTATGATAATGCGAATAGCAACGTCTCAACAAGTGAAACGCATAATGGTCCTCATCCTAATCTTGTAACAAGATTACAAAGGAGAGCAAGTATCCCTGAAAAACGAGGTCATCAACAACTTCAAGCAGATTTAGTAGAGTATATTTGGGAGCGCTTCGGACTCAAGAATAACGAAATTTAAATTTATTATTTACTTTATCATTTTTAATTATTTATGTCATGTATTTAACATTTAATTTTTATTATTGTTATAAAAATTTAAGTTCAATTTTATTTTAATTTAAAATTTTAATTTTAATTTAAAATTAAATTTTATTTTAATTTTAAATTAAAATTTTATTTTAATTTTAAATTAAAATAATGTATAATAATATTAATTAGAATATTTAAATTAATATTTTAAATTATAATAAAATTAAATATAAAGAAAATATTAATGTATAAATTAAAGTTATGAGATATAATATGGTTTTTTAAAAGTTAAACCGTACATAAGGAATGAATTGATTCAGGGTGATCTGGCATAGTAGAACCTATTTAAATGGAGTTCACCGTTGGAGTAAAAAAGGAACGAGTTCCTTCAAGATGATGTGGCACAGTGGACCCCATCTAAAGAATCCATCTTGAGTTCACCGTTGGAGATGCTCTAAGGTGTTTGATTTTATGTTCATATAAAGTGTTTTAGTTTTTTATTTTTTTGTTGAATATAAGATGTTTTATGTTTATTATATTGATTGATTTAGATAAGTTTGTGAGAATGAAGAAGAGTAAAAGAATTGATTCTTTTTTCAAGAGGAAAATTTGTGAGATTGAAAGAGATGAAGAAATTATAACTTCTACATCAGAAACTATCTCTGAGAATCCAAGAATTGAAGAAAATGAGAATCATCTTTCCAAGGTTCATAGAGTTTTCGAAGATGACTTTGAGAAATGTTTAGAACGTGATCCCATAAAGCGTCCTCAAATTTGGCAATATCCACCAAATAAATTGAATGCAATACGAAGAGCTTATCTAAAATTTGAGAAAGTAATAAACATTACTTAGGTCCCAACCCATATATTATTATAAGGATAGAAAAATTAGAAATTAAATAAGAGAAAATTCATAGATAATAATATGCAAATTATATGGAAAAAAAATACAATTCCAATGATAAAAAAGACTTGAGGACGTGAGTTCTTTCCTTCCTTGGAATTAGGAGTGAGAATAGGTCATACCAGACTTTGAAATGTCTGAGTCTGGTCTACTATTAATTTTTTCGGCCTAAATCTGTTCTATGACCTATCATAAAAAAAAATTTCGATCTGACCTGACCTTTTTAAAACTTTGGTCTGGCCTGAAAGATAATTTAAAGCTTTATTAACATTAAAATATTTAAAAGTTATATTTTATATATCTATATTTATTAAACAAAAAATAATTTTTCTAACAAAATGATTTAAAAAAAATATGAAACAAACACCATTTAAACCCTAAAAAATGATTTTTGGTTTTAAAGAATATATTTTTTTCTGAAACAAATGCATTCATTATTAACTCTCAAACAAATATGGAACAATTATTGATTACCTAATTGAACAACTACTGAATATGAAACAATTATTGAATATGAAATCGCTACCAAATATAGAACGACCGTCGAATATGAAACAAGTATTGAGTAATTGTCTAATTGATAGATAGACTTTGAAATAGGAAATAATATTATAAATAAATAATAATAAAAAATAACATTAATAAATAATAGAATATATAGTCCGGTCTGTCAGGTATAATAGATTTTTTTTATAAGTCTGAGTTTGATCTATTTAAATAAATAGGTTTTAAAAATAACACGAATCTAGCTTTTTTATTAAATAGGTCAGACCAAGTCACACCACAAATAGACCAGGCCATAGGCCCTTGTCGAATGGCCTAGCCTATTCCCATCCCTACTTAAAATATAGCATCACCCTCTCACCATAAATATATATATATAATGCCAAAATATGTTATTTTAAGATACATAAAAGAAAAAAAATGCATAATAACCACCAATATTTCAATTTTTAAATAAACTTTTGCTTTTTTGCATCCAATAATCAACACGTTATTAAAATATCTACCATACGTGTAGAAGAACAAAACTATAATTTTGTCCAAAAAAAAAAATAGAACAAACAATAATTGTCTAAAGAAACAATCTATAAGGTTAGAGTAAATTAAGTAGAAGATAACAAAATTATGATGAAAATAACTTAGATAAACCAATAAAAATCATATTTTTTGTTCCATAAATTCTATTTCAATTGTAAAGTGAATCATCGTCTCAATCAATCTGCAAACACATAATATTAATATAAGAAAAAACATGTATTTCATGGTTGGTGTGATTATTTAGATACTTAATAAAATATTATCAACGATACTCAGTCAAATACATATTTTTTATGAGATTTTAATGTATCTTTAACATATCAATGCAAACAAAACTATATATAATTCATATGCTAAACTATAACAACATCGTAAACGTTTCTTAAGTTTAAAGTAAATAATATTGAAATAATGTATTCATGCATTTATAAATATAAATTATAAGTATTTATTTCTTGTCCATATATACATATTTGCCTTTCTAAGACAAAAAAAATAAGTACTACATAACAAAGTGATAAGGAGTTTGTCAAGTAAATATATAGTCACAAGAGAACCATATAATAAAGGCTTAATTATAATTTTGGTCCTCCTATTTTAGCTGAATCGCGAAACTAGTCCTTTCATTTTGTTTCTCTCTAGTTTTGGTCCTCCAAGCAGAATTTTGGTTCAAAGTTTCATAAAATTTCATTTTTTTTTCATTTATTTAAGTCACATCATGCCTCAAGATCTCATTTGAAATAATTGTACCTGAAATATATGATCATAAATAGTGTAATACAACTTTAAAAAATGAAATTTCATCAAAATTTGGACCAAAATTCTGTTTAAGGGACTAAAACTGGGGAGAAACAAAATGGGGGACTACTCTTGCGATTCAGCTAAAATAGGGAAACCAAAACTGTAATTAAACCTATAATAAATCTTTATCATGTTTCAACTTCAATTTTTGTTGTTGGATGTCACTCTTGTGCTTCTATCTTTAAATAAATCTAACACAACTAGAAATAGTAAAATAAATCCATAAAATACAGTCAAATACAAATAATTGTTGGTCTTAGAACAACAACATATCATCAGTTGAAAAAAAAAAGTTCAATAGAATAAAGTCAAGAAAATTTGCAAAAAAAGAGATATAGATTCACCAACAACAAAAGTGAAATAGAGAGAAGGATCACAATATGAAATGCAATTTTTGTATCTTAACTTTTGTGAAATAATAATTTTATTTTGAAAGGAAATATTTTAATGGACAAATTATATTTAGCTTAAGAGAGATATTTGTAGAATGTAATTGATTAATTTTTGTGAATTTATTAAATGACATAATAATATACTTATTTTTCCTGACTTGTTTGATGTCTTTTAGTATTTTAGTTTTTGGTAATATAAATTATTTCCTTTAAGTAGAACTATTTAATTTGAATTTTTGTTTGTTTGTAATTCTAAGTGTTTGTGACAAAAGCATGTGAATGTTCATTATCAAATAAACATTAAATGTTTTATTTGTCTAAAACCTTTTTTCTGGAAGGAATGAAATAAGTTAGGTCATCCGTCAAGGGCCTATGGCTTTGCCTGACCTGACTTATTTAATAAAAATGTTAGGCTCAGACAATTTTTAAAGCTTATTTATTTAAATAGGTTAGACTCAAGCTTATAAAAAAACCTATTAGGTCTGATAGACCAGTTTATATATTTTTTTATTTATTAATATTATTTATTATTATTATTATATTAATGATAATATTTTCTATTTTAAATTCTATCGATTAAGCAATCATTGAGTAATCATTCCATATTCAGTAGTCGTTTCATATTCGGTAGCGATTCTATATTTGGTAGTCATTTCATATTCCGTAGCGATTCTATATTTGATAGTCGTTTCATATTCGGTAACTGTTCAATTAGTATATCATTCAGTAGTCATTCCATATTTATTTAAGAGGTAATAATTGGTACTTTTTTAGAAAAAAAATTGTATTATTTGAAACCAAAAATTATTTTTTAGAGTTTAAAGGATGTATGTTTGTTTCAGATTTTTTTAAAAATTATTTTGTTAAAAAAATTAATTTTTATGTGAATAAGACTTTTAAAAAGACTTACACGCCAGACCATGCCGAAGAAAAAGCCTACCATAGACCGTATGCCAAACTTAGACCTAAAAAATAAATTGTAGACAAGACTCAAACCTTTTAAAATATGACTTATTTCTACCCTTAGTTATAGTCTGATCTATTACCGCCCTTAATTACGTGTACTATTGTCTTGAAGCAAGATAATTGTTTATATATATATATATTATAAAAAAAATTAATCCTCCAAATTTATGACTCATACGTTGCATCTAAAATCTATAAGATGACTAGTGCAAAGTAGAAAATGAATCTCAAATATTCTGTGAGTTTGGGTATGTTTGTTAGTGGGCTTATAGGCCCATTAAGTTCAATATAAAAGTAATTGCTTTACCCTAACTCATATGTCTTCTTTGGTGAAGGTGCCATTGCTACACCTGTAGGTTTTTCCTCTTTCATGCGTGCTTCTTCCTCATATGTGGTGAGTCACTTTTTCTTGCTTCTTGTTGCGCCTTAATCTTCTTCTTTCTTTATGGCAATAATTTTATGCTTTTGTCTTATAGTCTGCGTTTTCTTCTTTGTCTATTGTTCAGATCTAGTTTTTAACTTTTCATTTTTGATAGTTTTAGTCACTATATTACTTTTTTTTTTAATAAATTATCAAATTCTTTTAATCTATTCAAAGTTTTTACTAATTAATTTCATTTATTTGTTTTGAATTTTTTTCAACTCAAGATTTATGGATTAAAATGTTTAACTTTATTTGTGCTAGTTTCTTTACCATTTTATTTGTTGAATTTTTTTTTACTCTTACATAAGATAAGTTTGTTCTAAATGAATGTCTTTTCTCTATCACAACACCACTATTTTCATAATGAGAAGAGTACGGTGGTGGTGGTGAGAAGAGACATAGAGATTATTGAGAAGAAAATAAAATAGATCTAATATGGTGTAGTTCATGGTGAGAGACTTAATTACTATAAACCATTATTGTTTAGGAGTTGACAAAGTTTAGTTAAGAATTCATAATGAATAGGATAAAAATTCGCGTATGAGCATGAAGACAGATAATTATCCGCAAAATTTAGTGGGTATCATTGCAAAGGTACTATAGTACCCACCCAACGTTCGCACTTGTATAAATATATTATTCATTTATTACCTTATATTAGTGTTTAGTTTAATTGATTGTTTTCTTTAATGTTTTAATATATATTAATATGATTGAACCATTACAATATTTATAATTCAAAAATAAATATTTGCAAATTTTTTAAGAATTTGATTTTGATATATTTTAGTTTATAATACTTTACGATTGAATTTAAGATATTTGAATAATTTTTAAATTTAATCACATAAATATCATGTATTTAACGATATATTTTAGTTAAAGCGTGAATAATGAATATGAGTACCTTAGGTATCCAAAGAGTAAGAGTACGAGTATTAAAGTTGATATCCAAGAGGGTACGATAGGTATTAGTGAGTTTATGACTTATGTGGAAGTTGAACTAGACTAGGTAGTTAATCTCAATATTTTTTGGCAAGATTTTGTTGTCCCGGTGCGGTGCAGTGCCTAATCGCGACGGCGTGATCCGCAACAACGTGAAACAAGATTCTGACGAGATCTCGCTATTCCGATGTAGTTAATCCCAACGTCTCCTAGTGAGATCTCACTATTATTTCTTCTTTATTTGTTTTGTTGTTTCAACTTTTACCTAGGAAGAAAATTATGCTAATAAAGATGATGCTTATACTTGATTCTTATGCTAGAACATGCATTTAAGTTTTAATATTTAGTTATTTTATTACTCTGTGTTAAAGACTTCAATATGCATCAGCTTTATTTCTTTGACTTTTGTTGATATTTCAATGTATCTTTTGACTAAAAGTAAGACTTGTGAATCTTTTATTACTAATTATGAATGTTTTAGAGTTCGAGTCATTTGTAAATTTTGTATTAAATATAAGTTTATATAGTATTATCTATGTAATTTGTCTAAAAAATAGCAGTTATCCTGAATTGTGCTATTCCACTTTTAGGGTTGGCCGCTACGCACTGCTATCTAAATTAACTACCTAAAAACTCGATACTAGGACATAAGTACCACCGTTCCACCACTCCCACTAACATAATGTTATATTTGAATTTCTTTATTATTATAATCTTAATTTTTGACCTTTTAAATTTTTATTGTGACGAACTGAATAATTTAACTCTCTCATATTATGTTATTTAAAAAAATCATTTTTTTTTTTTGTTATTGATGCAATTATATCTTAAATTTTTTAAAATGTCATATCTCGTATTCGCACGAGTACTCATACGATACTAAGCATCATTGTTTGGAGACGTCTCATATTTTTCTTTTATAAACATGAATTTCTTGTAGTTAAGATGATTGTGAATTCATTGCCTTGGGTGGAATAACTAGACATGAAAACTATGCTTTAGGGATGTTTGATGGTAAAGATACGATGATATGGTCAAGGGACCAAGCCTTCAAACCTTTGGATAAGAAGTCACCACAACATAAGCTTCAAAATCAAAAGGCCAAAGCTCACGTGCTTTTGAAATCTAGTTCTAATAATTCAAAGGTATGGATTCTTAATCTAAGGAATCTTCCATTAAAATAAAGGGCATAGATTTATATTATCAAATATACTTAGTGTAAATTACACTTGAGAGATTTGAATTAATCTCGTGACCTTTGGTCTTTTAAAATTTATATCGCTCTTATTGAAAAGTAAGAGAACGTTTCTTTTGTGAATATTTTTTATTTTTGTTTTTAAAATTTTTGTTTGTTAATTTTACTCGTTAATAAAAAAGCAAAGATTTTTTAAGAAAATAATTTGTCAATATTTTTAAAAACAATGAAAATATTAAAAAATTATATTTCATTATTTTCGGAAATGTGTATTTATGAACTAGTATTTTATCTTATCTCTAAGGCAATTATATCATTTGTCTTTCATAAAGATAAATCGAACACACAATGTAAGAAATGAAAACAAAAAATATTTTAACAAAACAAATGATCCGATTTCCTTTATGAAAACATTTTCTGTTTTTATTTCTTAATTTTTTTTTTAAATTTATGCTAATTTTACTTGTTAGTAAAGAGATAAAAGACTTTTGAAGTAAACAATTTGTTAAAATTTTTTAAAACAATAGAAAAGTAAAAAAACTGTTTTCATTATTTTCATAATTGTGTCTTGATTAACTAATATTTTATTTTATTTTATTTTCTTGACAATTATTTACTTTTAGAATCTCTTATTAACATAAAATGAACATAACTTAAAAAATAAAAAATATTTTTATAAAGTTAACGGCTCCAACCTATATAGATTAAGTTATAATAATGTCAATTCTAGACTTGAAACAAACACCCCTTAAGAGTTACTTAAGAGAGATGTTTGAGTAGAAACCGTAACTCCTTCTTAATTAAAGGTATGACAATAGAGAATGCATAGGTTCGTCGAAATCATTTTGTTACTTCTTTATTTCAGAAGAGGAAATTGGAACACCACATAAATGATGATGAATTTGCTAATAGTTGTGAACTCATCACTAAAGAGAAATATAGTAGTGAAAATGTCAAAGATCAAAGAAGAAACTCATGTTCAACACTATCAAATAGAAAAAGGATTAGTTTACAAGAAACACAAGAATGTGGTGTCCTCCCTCAAACTGACAAAGCAGACTTTTGTACTATTAGTATGGAAGATTATTCTCACCTAGATGACACCAATGATTCAATTAAGGAGTCAAGCTATATTGTGAACCAAAGGAGCTTGAATATCCTTGCTAGAGATTTAATGCCTAGTAGTAGTTATTCTTCAACTACCAAGATATCAATCAAGGAGAAACAAAAAATGGAATTTGTGAAAATATTGGTCGACGAATCTTTTATCGATAGTAAGACTTCGCATTCGTTATACTCGAAAGAGGCAGACATGAATCTCATTCATTCTTCCAAGAACTTCTTACCAGCTAGGAGTAACCATCTTCCAAGACCAGTTATTCCCGTTGGACCTCGGTTTCAAGCCGAAGTTCCTAAATGGGAGGACACAACCAACTTCAAACAATGTAATAGTGATGATTGTTTGAAGTGGTTGGGCACCCAAATTTGGCCAATGCCTGATGTATCTAAAACAAATGCAATAGCCATTGGGAAAGGTAGACTTGACTCATGCTCATGTCACAATCCTAAATCAGTTGATTGTGTTCAAAAACATGTTAGTGAAGCTAGGGAATGCTTAAAATTGGTGATTGGTACTGCTTTCTCTAGTTGGAATTTTGATGACATGGGAGAAGATGCTTCAAAATCATGGACAACGAAAGAGCAAAAAGAATTTGAATCTCTAGTAAAATCAAATCCTATATCAAGTGACACAATTTTGGAAGCTCAAGACGAAGTACTTTCCATCCAAATCAATGAAGTGCATGATAAATTACTATTATAATGTATACATCCCAAGATGTATGGGCATAGTGACAAGATCTCCATTTGGTGCATTTGATGGTGAACCAAAACAATAACAGTTCATACAAAGGTATGGCTATGATTCCAATTTGCAAAATTTTAAAATTGGGTTCTGCAAATCATATTACTTGTGCTTACCCAACATGTTACAATTCGCAATATTGAGCACTTAAAAAGAGAGTTTGATATCTAGCTCATGCATCTAGAAAGTTATTGGCTGTTGTGCTCAATTCCCATGGGAATAAAAAGTTCCCACAATCTAACATAAGATTATGAAAGTGAGGTCATGTGTAGATTTTATTCTTGAGAATAATTAATTTTTGGGAATAATTTTTACAACTTGTGCGAATCATGGGGAAGTTATCATTCAGACCCACTTTTGTTGGAATATTTGTGATATCCTCGAAACAAACACACTTTAGAGTTTGTATATAAGAGATATGATAAAAATAAGTTATTATATTATGTCTAAATTTAGTGTTTGAAGAATCAACATGATATGATATGATAAATTAATCTAGAACTCTATTTTATCTCTCTAGTTAAAATTTCTATTTTGAATATGAGTTTTATTAGAAACCGATAGGATAGGATATGAACATTACTTTGTTCAATTAATCTTTTAAATATAATTTAAAATATAAAATAAAAATATAATAAAATATAAATATAAAAATAATTTATAAAATATAATCTAAAATATAAAAATAATTAATAGAATATGAATGTAGTAACAATATGTTAGATATAGACCTTAACGATGCGTTTGATGGACATGATAGAATAGTGACAAGATAGGATAAAGAGCAAGATAGAGACGACTTAAAGATAAAGTGCTATCGTGTCATGTGTTTGATACACGTGATAATAAACTTAATAAGATTAGTTTGTCATATCTAGTGTTTGATACACGATAGATAATCAAATGATATGATATATATTGTGATAAATTGACAAATTTGTCCTTGTAATATATTTTATTTTATTTCTTTCAAAGTAACATTCATATTTTTTTTTTATAAATAAACCACAAATGCTAAAAAAATGTAAATTATTTATTAATAGTGAAGACATTTAGACCCAGATTCAATGGGCACTCGCAAATTCCATAATGGGTAGGATAAAAATCTGCATAATAGGTATAGGCATGGGGACGGGTAATTACCCACAAAATTAAATGGGTATGGGTGCGGGTACGAGTACTATAGTCCCGCTCCGCACCCGCACTTATATAAATATATTATTTATTTATTATATTAGTGTTTAGTTTAATTAATTGTTTTCTTTTATGTTTTAATATCTATTAATATCATTTGACCACTACAATATTAATAATTGAAAGATAAATGTTTGCAAACTTTTTAAGAATTTGATTATGATGAATATGTAAATAATTATGACTTTAAAACTAAGAATCATGTCTTATTAATTGCGACTTTATAAATACATTTGCAATTTTCTATCAATTGTTTTTATAAATCTCGAATAATATTGTCGTAGCATTTGCAACTTTATAAAGTATTATCATGAATATTAGAATGTGTATTGTAACGAGTATTCATTTGAAATGTTGAGTTAGAAAATATTTTGGTTTATAATACTTTATGATTTGATTTAAAGTATTTGAATAATTTTTAAATTTAATCACAATAATATCATTAAATTTTCGATCTATTTTAGTTAAAGCGTTGGTAATGGATATGAATACGGACATTTAGGTACCTAGAGGGTATGGGTATGAGTATTATAATTGATACCCAAGAGGGTACGGATACGTGTATGAGTATTTTTTTAAACTGCGGATATGGGGACTAGTACTATAGTACCCTACCCAAACCCTACCAATTGTCATCCCTATTTATGAAGTAATTTTATATACCTGAAAAAATTGTTTATGCTACTAATATCAAGATAGGGAACAATCGTAACATCAACAATCATAAAGGGGAGAGACAATGGAGAGGGGGTGGGATAGGAGAATGATAGTGGAAAGAGGGAGGGAGAGGAGAGCGACGATGGAAAGGAAGAAAAGAGCTTCAATGGAGTGAGGGAGAGAGGAAATCAACTATGGAGAGGAGAGCGAAAGTGGATAGGGGGAGGGAGATAAGAGTGTGGCGGTGGAGAAGGAGAGGTAGAGGAACAAACACACCTGAGGGTGGAGAGGGATATGATTAAAAAAATTGATTACTCTTTGGTATCAGATTGGTGCATCAAACAAATGATTAAATTATAATATGATAAGTGTATCATATACAGTCTATTTATTCTAACCATAAAACAAACTATGAAGATCGACTTATTTAAACTTATCTATAATTTTAACACTTATAAGATTGTTTAAAAAGGTTTATAAAAATAACTTATAATATGTTTAGAATCTTTCTATGGTAGATTATGAAATTATGAAAATAATTTATTACATATATGAAAATATATTTTATTTTATTTTATCTTCTTTTATTGTTAAGAGTTTCACATTGGATAAGATAAAGTATGACAAAATGTTTATAAGTGGTGGAAAGTTTTTGCTATACAAATCGGTTATGTAGAAGTTGTGAGGATTCAACCCAAATTTTAAGATGGTATCAAAGCTTATTCAAGATCCATTAGGACACTTGTTATTAGGTTATCTCTATCTGACCACTCGAGTTACACCCTGATGTTCAATCCTTGGTGTGAGTTGTTAAGAGTTTGGACGTAATAAGACTTAATAAAATGTTTATAAATTGTGGATAGTTCTTACTCTACAAGTTGATTTTCTGCGATTGTGTTAGACTCAGCCCAACTTATAAGAATTATAAAAATAGTGCAAACATGATCACATAATTGATATGGTTTTTTAGGATCTAGGGTGAAAAAAGAGAAGGTGAAGGAAGAGATGGAGAAGGAAAAGTAGTTCTCTCCGCCTTCATGGTGGTTTTTGTCTTCATTGGACCAAAATCTCAAATGAACTGAACAAATACATTAAAGGAGACCTTTGGATAGTTTTGGAGGGTTTTAAACAATTTTTAAATCATTCTTATCTCTTTTCAATACTAATATATAAAACATAAATTTAAATGTATTTTTGTATTTCTTATTTTAACTAAAATAGAATTTTAACCTCTCAGTTGTATAAGTTTCAAAAAAAGGTTCTTACAACCTATTTTGATGCTTTTTTCTTTATGTATTATTTTTATTAGTGATATAAAATTATATTTGATACTTTAACATCGTTGCTTTGGACCACGAAAGAGGACTAATTTTTCTTGATCAAATGTGAATCTATTTTTTATTTATTTTAAATTCATTGTTTTTAGTTTGAATCCTCAATGTATATACATCATTAAATTTAATTTCACATCATCAATGAATATGTCATGCTATAAAAATAAGCTTCAAACTAGATTTTGGAAAAAATCCTGAAACTTGTGTTACTTAGGGTTAAAATCTCGTATCGAGAAATGGGGTGACTAAAATTTTGTTTCCCTTAAAAATTAAGGGGTAAAAAATGCATTTAAGTTTAAAAAAATATTAGTCACAAGTATTCTCCTCTTATTATTTTGTTTAAAAACACTTGGTGAAAATTTTCTCTTAATTTCTAATTCAACAATGATATATAGATATTAGCCACATGCAAACATTTCATTTTATCTCTCTTTCAATCACAATATTAATATATCTTATCACTTTTTTTTATTACTTATAAGGTTGAATTAGTGTATGGTTGTCTACTCATAGTTTTTCTTTCTAATTTAGAAAAGGAATTTGTTGTGGTCTGGGTATAATAATCAAGAAAAATGTTTGATGAACACTCTATAAGGTAAGGTGCATATGCCTTGAGAGAGAAAGATATATATATATATATATATATATATATATATATATATATATATATATAATAAATTAATAATATAATAGAAAGAGATATAAAGATAAAATAAAGAATTAAATGAGTGTTTAAAAATTTAAAGTGTATACATATATCATTGTTAAGTAGTCAATACATTTTTTTTTATTAAAAATATTAGCTATTTTTTACTAAGTGTTATTTTATCATATGCAACACATAACTTGACTAGGACTTAATTTAGTGTTAATCAAAAGAGAAATCACCCGTTCTTTTGGTGTTAACCAAATCATCAATTAAAACTGGGTATGTCATTTGTGGATCTTTCCAAAAATTGTATGCAAAAAATATTTAATCATTACTATGTCTATTTTTGTGTGCTCAAATTTGTTCCTTTAATGTAGGTTAACTTATATTTTGCAATTTGTTCAGGTCGTGGTGTCGTGTTTCAAGAGTTGTCTAACAAATAGGATGTTGCGATTTAAAATATCACAAGGGACAATACTCCTAGTAAAATAGAAAGCAAATGAAGAAATGAAACAAATAACAACTGATCCAAAAATTCATGAGATAAAGACGAGAAGCAAAAGAGTAACAAACTCGTGGCCACACTCATTATATAAGACATGGCACCTACGATCCGATGCATGAAATGATTTCATTGCAATTCTCTCCTTTCTTCTTCTATCCTCCCTTTGTAGCATAAATGCATTCTCTCTTCCATTAGTACAACTTAGTATTTCCCTTTCATTGTAATTCCTCCAAGTACCTTATGTACAATATTGTTCCATTGAGAAAGTAACAAAAGAGTGGCATAATTCTGAAATGAATGTAAAAAATGTCTTTCATAAAGAAGTTTATATGGTCGATCCACCAGGTGTTTCTCATAATCAGAGGGACGTGTGTAAGTTAAAGAATACTCTCTATGGTCTTAAACAAGCTTTTCGAGCTTAGTTTGAGAAATTCTTGACTGTGATCACATCTCTTGGTTTCTTTTTTAGTGAATATGATTCTGCATTGTTTATCAGGTCCATCACTTATAGTCGCATTGTATTTTCCTTGTAAGTTAATGGTACTGATGATGCTAATGGAATCACTAAGTTAAAATTAAAATTAACTAAATGGTTTGAGATGAAGGACTTAAACATTATTCTCTATTTGTTGGGATTGAAGTTGTTTACTCTTCTAGAGGCTACCTTCACTTTGAATCTAAGTACATTGTCAATATTCTTGAACTGACTCATCTTTCTGATTCTAGAGCAACTTATACTCATCTTGAGTTGAATGTGAAGTATGATCTCTCTAATGGTATTTCTTTACCAGATTGCACTTTGTATAGTATTTTGATTGAAAATCTAGTGTATCTTACGATTACCAAACTTGACATTGCTAATGTCAATATTTCTAGTCAATTTGTTGTCTCTCCCACTATAGCACATTAAACAGTTGTTCTTTATATTCTTTGTTATCTTTGAGTAACTCAATTTAAGAGTCTTATCTTTTCATCGTCGTTCTCATTGAAGTTACATGCTTATTCTGATGTTGATTGGGCTCGTTACCCCACATATCATAAGTTCACCACATGGTTTTGTATCTTTCTTGGATACTCTCTTATTTCTGCAAAGAGTAAGAAATAATGCATTATATCTCATTCTTCTACAGACATTGGCTTTTGTCTGATAGGGATATGTTTCATTCTAAGCCAACTTCAATGCACTGTGATAACAAGAATGCTATTCAAATTATTTATAACCCGATCTTTCATGAACACACCAAACAAATTGAGATTGATTGTCATCTTACTCATCATCATTTTCAATATGGAACCATTTCTCTACCCTTTATCTTCTCCACCTTACAAATTGTTGGTTCGTTCATAAGATACATTCCATTATACATTTTCTTTTTTTGGTTGAAAAACTTTCGACGCTCCTTGTTAATGTACCATGAGTTTGAGGGGAGATATTAGATTGTAACACTAGCAAACATAAACTTTGTTCATATTGTTTATGAAACTCTAGTGAAAGGTCGGGGTCAACCCGATGGTAAGGCCACTAAAGCAACCGTTTTATAGTTCAATGAAAAATAATTACCTTATCAAAAGTTTTTTTTTAAAAAAAATTACTTAATAAAAAGTCTTAGATTTTAATATTTTTAAAATTAAAATATATAAATTTTTTCTAAATTTAATATTGACTCGACAATATTAAATCAATTAAAAAAAAGAAATATTACATGACATCACTAAATTAATATAATTGATCTCATGTTAAAATTTATAAAATTCATATTACACCTTATAATAAAATTCTCTTTTGGACTATATATTTTTTGGGTCGGCCTTGTTAGGAGTACATAAAAATGAATATGAATGTGTATCAGAATTAAAATATGAGACTTTTTATTAAATAATTTGTCTTTTAGGCCTTTTAATAAAGTAAATTTTTTATATTTCATGGAGATTTAAAACGATTGCTTTAATGGCTTTTTAATAACTTACAAATTTTATCAATTTTATTTCATTCTTCAAGCGAAAGGGCAGGATCATAATGAAGTTCTTTTCCTTTGTAGGTTGCAAATGCAGTCTTAAATTTTAAAGTAGTTGACAACATATTAAATGTTGAATTCCATCTTATTGAACAATCAATGACGAGTTTCTTTTTTTTTAAGCGTTTTTACTCAACCACGTCACAAAATGTCTTTAGTCTTGCATTGGTGTGGTTAACTTATTTGACACTTTCACAAATATTGAAAATGATATCATTAATTTTACTAAGGTCGTTTTGCACTAACAAATTCAATGTGTGCACAACATGAAACATGAAAGAAAAAGCGACTGAAGATTAACTTACTACTTAGAGATAAATTCTCTTTAAGACATCTTAAACATGAACCACAGTAAGAAGCATTATCAACAAATACTGATTTATTTTATTTTATTTTCAATCCTACAAGTTTTCAAATATTTATATATAGCATCAGCTACATCAATACCACACCTTGGAGGAGGTACTTTCACAAAACTCAACTCTTTGTTGAAGATTCCATCCTACATCAATGAAATGTCATGTGATAATCATATATTCAACTACTTGATGGCTAGATTTTCAAATCTTTGTAGTTCAACTAATCTTGCTCACACTTTCTAAAAGTTTCTTCAAAATTTTCTTCTTCATCTCAAATAATGCTAAACAATCACTTGTTGTTTTATGAGCAACCTTATGAAAATATGGGTTTGCATATTGGAAGTTCCACGTTTAAATATCGTTCTCGACAACACTAAAAGGATATTCATGAACCATGATAGCAATTGCAATTATTTCCTTCATCTTTTCATTAGAGTATCTAACACCTGGACTAATAAAAGAGTTACTTGACTTTGATGGTTGAAATTGAATGGAAATTTGTCTTGTTTCAGCAGTCGTCTACAACTACTTTTGATTGCAACCTCTAGCGTGTCTTTTCAAATTACTAGTGCTAGCTCCTAGTCCTCCAGTCGATAGTTTTATTTTTCAATATCTGCAAACAGTTTTCTTCAAACCTTTCGAGATTTCAACTTCATCAAAATCTTTTCAAACAAATGAAGTTTTTTTCCTCTTTCTCCCAACAATTGGACGTTTGTTTTCTAGAACAATACCATTTTCATTTGCATTTGCGTTAGTTTCTACTTGTGTTGAATCTATAGCCATATGTTCGTTGGCCTCATTATTAATCATAGAGTAGATGGAATGGCTCACTTCTTTCTATGGGAGAAAGTATTTGCTAGACAAAATAAAAATAATAAAATAAAATAGTCATCCTCTAATTAGGAGTACTCATGTCCTTGTCTATTTTATCATCGTCATTTGCATATGGTATAATTAAGATAAACACAAAAATCAATTACAAAGTAAACTTTCAACAACCCACATGAAAAAATTCCAAATAACAAAAAGAATTTCAATTGTGAAAACTAAGTGTCTAATTCCTCAACTAAGTGTCTAATTCCTCAAAACAACATACCGTTATTCAAATAAATAAAAACCATGTGAAACAACGATGGTATTTCATTAAAATGCATTAGAGAGATTTCCATTAGACTAAGTCAATATTCTCCATTGGAGTGTTGATGTCCCTGTCTTTTTTGTCATCATATACATATAACAAGTTTCTTATATCAGATCCATTCTTTAATTACGTAGGTAAACAAAAGTAAAGTTCAAAATGACAGAAAATATTACACAAATGCATTCATGAAATAATTAAGAATCAGATTATTTAAGTACGAACAAATCAATATGATGAAATCATTAAAAAGTAAAACTAGATTAAAAAAATGGAATACAAAATAATACTTCTAAAAAATAACATTAAAAAAGATTATTAATAACCAAAAAATCTAAAAAAGAGCATAATGATAGTAAATAGTATAATATTAAAACACTTCTTAAATTCATCTAAGCATGACATCAATCTCATAAACAGATTAAGTAATAATAGCATTATCTCTCAACTAAATACTCTCAAACAAACTTAAATATATTAATAATAATATAATATTATATTATTATTACCAAATTTTGAAACACTTTTAAAAGCACTGCACTTAATTTATGCATTTCTTAACTATTTTTTTTACAAATTCACATATACAGCTGTGATTTTCGTTACAAAATCTAAAATTAGAATAATTTTAATGGAGTCTCTAAAAGATTTTTAAGAGTTTTTACAAAAATTTATCTTACAAAAGAAATACAAAAATAAAATAAAAAATTGAAATAGTAAATATTGAAGTCTCACCTCTATCATAACTTGAAGTCTTGAACAAATTTACTAGAACTTTTGTTTGATATGCTTCTTTTAGTCAATTAGAATTGTAAACAATTAGAATTTCTAAGCCTTATATATTAATAATATATATAAAGATAACAAATAAATAATATTATTTTTTTATTTATAATAATAATAATAATATTGCCTACATATCTCTAAATGTAGCGTACATCCCAGATGAAAATTGAAAAGAATGAAGAATAGCAGTTGACAACTGTTACATATTATAATAATTAATACTAATTATTAATAATAATAAAATGAATGATGGTATTAAGTTGTGAATTATGGGAATAATGTTGTCAAAAAACTTTGAAAATTTGTTGCACTTTGAAGAAAATGAAACGGCAACGGCAAGACTACTTACACACGGATAGAGGCAAGGCTATTGACACAGAGATAGAGTGATAGTCTTATAGGCTTTAAAGTAAATAATAATACAAAATAATAATTTTAATAAATAATATATATATAGGTTAATTTATTATATCTAATAGATTTTTTAATGAGTTCGAATATGATTTATTTAAATTAATAAATATAAAAAAAAAATTAAATTAAATCTTTTTATTAAATTGATTAAATCAGACGATAAATAAATCAAATAATACGTCTTTAAAAGATAATCTACCTTATTCTAACTTGTTCAAAAATCAACTCTTCACCCCTAGCAAATAGTTATCTCTCGAGCGGACCTAGCTGAACAAAATTACATTGTTGTGTGTTTCCATAGTTTGATGCATCAACAAGTCAACAACTTTTACACTAACATTCTAGTTCAAACGATCAACCTATTTAAAAAAAACATTTGAAATAAAATAGAACTACAAGAATTGTTTGGTTAGTGAATATAAATCAAATGTGTAAACACCTATTTGATTTAAATACCACCAAATGATAATTTATTTAAATAACTCTAAATATAACTACAATGTAAAATAACTAAATCAACTACATACTTAAAAGACACTATAAATAAACATATAAAAATGATAGTTTATAACATCATTATCATCATCACTATATAAATTTAATACAAATTTATAGCATCATTATCATAAATTATTATTATCACATAAACTTATAATATCTCTATCATAAATCATACATCATTGTCATCTAATAAACTATTTATATTTTATGACCACCTCACATAAACTCATTTAATTAAACATAAACTATTCATATTTTATGACGACCACCACACATAAACTCGTACAATTAAACATATGCAGAAATTCATTCGACATTCAATATCACAATAATATAAAATACCACACATTTAACAAATTAAATCAAATATCACAATAATATCAAATATCCCACATTTAATGAAGCTAAATCTTATATTTCATATTTTATTCTCACAATTTCTATTTTTACATAATTAATTTATCACTCAAAGGGCTATTGTCGTAGCCTATGAATAGTTGAGAAATACAGTTTTCTCAATCATCTCATAATATATTATACTCATGAATTTTAACGCTATCCTATCTCTTACTTGAGCCTGATGCTTTCATACTATATAAAGATCATGATAATTTTCAGTAACAATTACATGTCGACTTCGCCCAACGAAAAAGTCCAAAAGCATCGAATTTGCAAAGCCAATGAAACATGACTGATAATTTATGCGGAGCATTAAAATCAGTGTTACGTAATTAATAAAAATATTAGGTGAAGAAATATATTCAAAACGACGTGAAACAGGTTATTAGAAAATGCCTCACCAACGCATTGGAGCGCGGATAGGGTTCGAAGTCAACATCATCGAAATACATAAATGAGTGGTTCTTATAGAAGGTTTTGATGAGAGGAAACCAAAAACGCTATCAATTTTTCATGATGGTGAACGTGTTGATTGAAATTCGTTAACACAGCCCCGACGAGGGTAGAAACTCATTTTTTAAGTGTATGGGTTGGTGATTTCAAGTATATATAATGGAAGAGGGTGTTTCCTGGAGTCTAAATATGGTATCGGTTTTCGTTGGTGATAGTCATGATGGCCGAAATCTTAATAAAAAGTTAAAGGTATGATTTTTTGACAAAGAATAATAGTGCGTTTTAATTTGCGATTCAAGTTGAGAATGAAATAGAAGATCAAAATGATCACAAATATAGTCTCAATGTTGTGTGACACCAACTATAACGGTCATAGTCAAAGAGAGAAAATGGAGAGGAAATAAGTTATGGAGGCGGAGGCCTAAACGTAGAAGATGAGAAACTGATCTCGATCGTCGTCGTCGTCGTCGTCATCTATAATGATTATTATTATTATTATTATTATTATTTATTTTTTAACACAATTAAAAATTTAAATTCCTTTCAACACATAGATCAATTCCATTTATCCTTTTATTTATTTATTTTTTTTACTATAATCAATTACAGTAGTTAAAATAATTAATCTTTTAATATATATTACGAATAATTGAAATTATCATATTCAAAATAATCACTATAATTATACTCATTTTTTAAAATATTCACACTAAAATACTACCATCATTAGATAATAGTCGAAATTATAAAATAAATAAATATAAATATAATATCAATATTTTATATTAATTACTAAATCATAATAAATATATATATAAAGTCACAATGTCATAACAAGTATTTAAAAATAAAAGAAAATCAAAAAAGATATTACTAATACCTCAAGATAACTATTAATAAAATAAATAATTAAAATAAAATATATTAAAAAATAATTAAATATAATTATGATCACACTTAACATTAGTTAAACATACAAGAAAATATCACATTAACTACGAACACACATATACATGTAGAATCATCTTAAATCTTATTATTTTAAATATGTACACTAAAATACTATTATTTTTAGAAAAATATATAAAATAATAAACTATAATATTTTTTATTTATATCACTAATTTAATCTAACATGTACAAGATTAGCACATCATAGAAAACACACATATAAAGTAAATTAGTCCAAAATTAATCAACATATTTTCTAAATGATTTTAACATTAGATTAATTATTTAAAATTCTATTCTATTATTAAAATAATTTATTATAAAATTTGTGGTGTTGCAAAAAGCATCTTGTTTAGAACTATTTTTGAATAAGATCATTCTTGATCAAATTAAAAATGAAGATACAATTCAGAATTAAACCAGAACTAAATTGAAGCCCTAATTTTATCTATAAATAGATAATCAAGGCCAAAGAAGTAGATCATTGAAAAATCAGAAAAAGTAGAAAAACTGAAGCTCAAAATTCTAAATTGATCTTAGAGTTCAAAGAGAGAAAACACTTGTTCGAGTAAGAAATGTTTTTTGAGTGTTTTTCTTAGAGTGTGATAGTCATTGTTATAATCAACTTGTTAGAAGCAATAACTCCAATTCCAAACCTTTGGATTCAAACCCGATAGTGGTGTTAGTGTGTTTTCAATAATTTGGGGTTGTCAGATTGTGTGGAGAAGACTAAACAAGTAGAGTCAAGGTGTGTGTGTTCCTCAAAATTCTAGGGTTGTCAAGCTATTTGGGAAGACTGGCTTGGAGGTCCAGTGTTTTGCAATTCGTGGTATTTGAAAAAGTGGATTAAAGCCTTATGAATGAGGAGATTGGATGTAACCAAGTTAATGATAAATCAGGATAAATCTGTGTGTCCAATTATTTATGTTTTCAATGTTTGCTACATCTGAACCCAATCGCTTTTTATCTATGTAATTCATAAAAACCAACCAACCTTCATCAAAAAGTTATCACTTTTGTAAAACAAAATTCAACCCATTTCTCGTGTTTGCACCTTCAGTCATGTCAATATAAACTTCAAATTTGTATTTTTTTACTATATATTGTTGAATTGATTCATGGTGACAACATGGGTGCATGTTTAAATGTTTGGAGACTATGAACGACATGATAAGGTTGCTAGTTAAAAAAATCAAAGGCACGTTTCATAAAAGTATATATGATAAAGAGTATGAACACAACAATCTATTTTTTCAGAGAATGAATATGTTTGTGTCGAGAGAGGATCAAAGACACATTGTTGAAGAATACGAGAAAGTTGAGTGGGTGGGTAAGGACAAATTCGTATGTAGGTGCTCTCTTAGAAGAACATGCAGATTACCTTGTGCTTGTAAAATTGTACAATTTAAACTGGCAGCTGGACCAATTTCTCTAGATTCAGTGCATGTTCAATAGAAGAAATTAAGCATGGTGTGTACGCTCACCCAAGACACATAAGATGGATTAGACTTGGATATATCTAATAAGATGGATGCATTATGGTAACATTTTCGATCACCTAATGTTATAGGAAAAAATTGGTGAAGTGTAAGGTGTGTGAACTAGTTTTTCCTACTACAAGTTCAATGTCTCCATCACTTGAAAAAGTTAAAAAAAAAATGACGTGTGAAGAAAAGTACGTGTAAGAAGTCGGAGGGATGTGATGTATATCAAGACTTTTCTTACTTTGAGCATGTTAATGCAACATACTGTGAACATTCTGGTTCCCAAATCATCAAAGAAAAGACTCAATACACATGTTCATCAAAAAAGCAACCCTCTAAATTCTCGATGAAACAATTCTCTCAATCCTCAATACACATGTTCTTGAGACAATTTCCCGATGTTATTTAACAATGTTGTAACCAAGTTCATCTTATACTTAGAGTTTGTATGATAACAAAAGTATTTTATGAGAACAATATATTTGACTTCAAACCGTATGAAAGAAGATATGCTCAAAATTTGAAAAAGAATTGAAAATGTTTATCTTCAACAAAATATAAACATAATCAATCTGAAGAATTTACAGACACAATTTGAACAAAATATAATTCTGAATTAAACAAGGACTAAATTGAAGCCAAAATTTTAACTATAAATAGATACTCAAGGCTGAAGTAGAAAATCATCAAAAAGTAGAAAAAAATAGTCTTAGAGTTCAAAGAGAGAAACATTTGTTCGAATGAGAAATGTTCTCTATGTTATTTCTTAGAGTGCGAGAGTTATTATTATTATCAGCTTTGTTAAAAGGAAACACATAAAGTTCCAATCTTTTGTATTCAACCCGATAGTGGTTTAGTATCTTCTTTAATCTGTGGTTGTTAGGAGAAAACTTGACTTGAAGAGCCAAAGTGGTTAGTTCCTCAAAAGTTTGGGGTTGTCATGCTGTTTGGAAAGACTGGCTTGGAGGGTCAGGGGCTTTGAAGTTCAAGGTATTTGTATTAGTGGAGTAAAGCCTTCTGTTTTAGGGGACTGAATGTAGCCAAGTTAGTGGTCAACCAAGATATATCTATGTGTCAAATTATTTGTTGCCTCTGAATTCGTTGCTTGTACTCCAAGTAAGTCACCAAAACTAAACTAGTTTATTTATTTATTTATAAATTATCAAAAAGTTATCAACTTTGGCAAACACAATTCAACCCCTTTCTCGTGTTTTCACCTTTAATTGATATCAAAGCTCAATCTTAAGGCTGAACACTTTAAAATGTTTAAGAAAAGATCTAAGGGTTCAATATGTCATGGATTTAGTGAAGAATCTCATGGAGGAAACATCAACATACCACCTCTTCTTGATGGAGAATGTTTTGAGTATTGGAAGGAAATGCAGAGAAATTTCTATGTTTCAAAAGATCTTGAACTTTGGGACTTTGTAGAAGACGGTTATATTGCTCCAAAGAATATTGATGATATTGAAATTCCAAGAAATGAGATGAATGTTGATCAAAAGAAGATGTTCAAGATGCATCATAAGTTCAGAACATTCATGATAAATGCAATTACCTTCAATGAGTTTGACAATTGCACCAACAAAGAGACACCAAAAAATATTTATGATAGTTTTATTCTGACCCATGAAGGAAGCAAACAACTTCAAGAAGCAAATGTCAACTTCCCAGTAAAAAAGTATGAGCTGCTCAAGATGGAAGAAGATGAAGACATTGAAACAATGTTTTCCAGATCCTGGTCTTAGAACTAAAGGTACTTAGAAGAGTTATACTATTGTTGATTATGTAAAGAAAAACCTTAGGAGTCTGACAAGCATGTGGAGACCTAAGATCACTGTCATTCAGGAAGCAAAGAATCTGAATACTCTTAAGCTAGAATAATTAATTAGCTCTCCCAGATCACATGAAATTGAGCTTGAAGAAGATGAGCCTAAGAAGAAGAACAAAACTATGGTATTGAAATCCAAGCAGAAGAAGGTTCTAAATGCAGCATCAGAATTAGAGGATAGTGATTTAGATGATCATAATATGAACTCAGAGGAAAAAGAGATTGCCTTCATATCCAGATGTAAGTAAATGAAGAGAAACTAATTTGGGACACAAGATTAGGTCATGCAAACCTTAGATTAATTTCAAAATTGAATAAACTTCAACTAGTAAGAGGTATACCTAAACATACTTATAAAACTGAAATTATGTGTGAAGCTTGTCAAAAAAGAAAAAAAAAACAAAGAACTCATTTACTCCTAAGAACTCAGTCTCTACCTCAAAGCCCCTTTAGCTCTTACATATAGATCTCATCGGGTCAGTGAAAACAACCTCTCTAAGTGGAAAATAATATGACTTTGTTATAGTAGATGATTGCACTAGGTGGACATGGGTAAAACTCTTAAGAAGTAAGGATGAATCCTACAAAGTGTTTATCACATTTTGCAAACAAATAATGAATGAAAAGGGTATTAAGATTGTAACAATTAGAAGTGGTCATGAAGGAGAACTTGAAAACAAGTTCTTTGAAAGTTTTTGTGATGAGAATGGAATCTCTCACAACTTCTCCTCTCCTAGAACATCCCAACAAAATGGAGTTATAGAAAGAAATAATAGATCACTTGAAGAAATGACTAGAACCATGTTAAATGATAAGAGCGTTGCAAAACACTTTTGGACTGAAGGAATTAATACCACATGTTATATTCAAAATAGAGTCTTAATTAGATCTATATTTAAATAAAACGCCATATGAATTGTGGAAAGGTAACTGATGACTCTTCATCATATGCATAATTTTTATTGATTTTAGTCTTATTTATCTTTAATCATTAGTTAATTTAGTGAGTTATTTGATATATTTTGTTGATTTTAGTTATTGGATTTAATGAAATGTTTTTGTTCTTATTTGCTTAATTAAGTAGATATTTTTCGTAGTTTTCCGTTGTTACTTTGTTTTAGTGCAGTGCTGAATTTTGGGGAGAAATCAACATGACCTATGTGGAGTATTTCAACCATATTTGGAGTTCTAGTTGTCCAATTGGAGTCAAACCAAGTTCTAATGAAAGCTAAGATCCATATCTACAACTTTCATGAAGACCCGGAACCAAATGCAGACTCTAAAGATGAGCAAAATGCAAACTACGTTAGACAGGAGATGTTGTGCGCCTGGAGCGCGCCCTGCGCGCCTGGGGCGCATTTCCAACCTTTCAACACTGTCCAAGCGCGCCCAGAGCGCAAATCTTGCGCCTGGGGCGCGCGACACGCATCAGCATTTATAAAAACACAAATTTTTACTGTTTAGGGATCTTTTTGACTCTTGGGAAGTTGGGAGACTTGTGCCCTAGCATAGAAACTCAAAGACGGCCGTTTCTAACGCCATTGAAGCAATTTTATCACGAATCATCCATGAATCATTCTTGTAATTCTTCTTTAATTCTTATCTTTTGTATCTCTGCCATAAGTAACTAAACCCTATTTGTTAGGGATGAGTGTAACCAGATGAAACCCTTATAACATCTCTTATTTTAAACAATTTGGTTGTACTTGTTATATGTTGAACACTAAAGATAACCTTGGTAAATTTGATTCTAGATCTCAAAAGTGTACCTTCATTGGATACTCTGAAAGATCTAAGGCTTATAGAGTGGTTAATAGGGAAACTCATATTATGGAAGGACCCATACATATTAAGCAAGATGATGATAATGCATATTATGGAAGAATCCATACAAACAATTTGACCTTGAAAAGTCAAAGCAAGATGATGATAGTGCATGTTTACCAAAACCATATGAAACCGATGCAAAAAAACCAGAAGAACTTGAAAAATCATAGGATACAAAAAAATCAAAAGAATATGATAAATCTTCAAAGGATAAATTAAATCAAGTTAGAAACAGTCAAGATAAGTCAAAAGGAAGATATGGATGGAAGTACAAGTCATATCATCCTGAAACTCTATTCGTTGGAAATACAAATGATCATTTGAGGACCATATCATCACTAAAAGATACCACTTTGTTTATATTACTCTCATCAATTGAGTCTACCTCTATTGATGAAGCATTGACAGATGATGGATGGATTCTTGCAATGCAAGAAGAGTTAAATGTATTTAAGAGAAATGATGTTTGAGATCTAGTACCTAGACCAAAGAAGAACATTAGTGGAACCAAGTGGGTTTTCAGAAACAAGCTAAATGAAAAATGTGTAGTGGTCAGAAACAAGGCAATACTTGTTGCACAAGGCTACAGTCAACAAGAGAACATTTATTACACTGAGACATTTGCTCCAGTAGCCAAGTTAGAAGCTATTCGTATCCTACTTTCTTTTGTTGCAAATAATAACATTACCTTATTTCAAATGGATATTAAAAGTGTTTTTCTAAATTTTTATATAAGCGAAGAAGTATATGCCAAATCTTCTTTTTAAACTTAGGAAATCTCTGTATGGTCTAAAACAAGCACCTAGGGCATGGTATGATAGATTTAGTAACTTATTTCTTAAAAATAACTTTGAAAGAGGACATGTAGATAGTACACTTTTTAGAAAATCAATAGGAGATGACATTCTTATTATTCAAATTTATGTTGATGACATTATTTTTGGATATACTAATGGCACTATTTGCCAATAATTTTCTAAATTGATGCAACTTGAATTTCAAATGAGTATGATGGAAGAACTTAAGTTCTTCTTAGGGATACAAATTCAATAAAGTCAAAAAGGTATATATACATCAAACTAAATATACAAAAGAGCTTTTTAGGAAGTTTAAGATGAGTGATTGCAAAACTATGACTACACCAATGCACCCTAATTGTTCACTTGAAAAAGATGATTTAGGCGAAAAAGTTGAGCGAAAACCTATGATTGCAAACCTATTTTAACTTACCACTTTCATATATGATATCATGTTTAGTGTATGGGTATGTGCAAGATTTTAAGCTGACCATAAAGAATCACATTAACTGTTGTTAAGAGAATCCTTAAATACCTAAAAGGCACTAGCAACCTTACCTTGTTCTACAAAAAATCTCCTAAGAGAAAACTTAATGGATATTGTGATTTTGATTATGCTGGAGATAAACTTGAGAGAAAGAACACTAGTGGCAACTGCACCTTTTTAGCTGACAACTTAATATCTTGGTCAAGTAAGAGACAAAATACCATTGCAATGTCAATAGTAGAGGTTGAGTACATAATTTATCCTTTGAATTAGTGGATTAAATCCATCTTAATGAGGGGACTGAATGTAGCCAAGTTAGTGGTGAACCATGATAAATCTACATGTCAAATTATTTATGATTTCATTGCTTGCTGTCTTTGAATCTAATTGCTTCTACTCTATGTAAGTCACCAAAACCAAACTAGTTTTATTTATTTATTTATAAATTATCAAAAAGCTATCAACTTTGAAATTCATAATTCAACCATGCTTCTCATGTTTATACTTTTAAAAGATAAATTGATGACATAATTAATGTGATAACTGAAGGAAATTGTGGCTATCGAGCTAATGCATCACTGCTACATTTTCTAGTAAAGTACTAAGGTATATTATTCAATGATATAGTGTATTGTTCTTCCCCACTCTTTTTATGGCTTATGTAGTAGATCTTTTCTTATGGTTAACAATTAAAATACGGGAACGTAGCACATAGGGTACATAATCTCATCTTTTCCTTCCTGGAATGAAAAACACATAATCAACACGATAGAAAATCAAAACATGGTTTGAAAAGAGCTAGTTGTTAATTTTCATAATATTGTAACCTTAAATAAATTCATTCATAAATATTACATCATGCTTTCTAGAACTATTCATTTACATTTTCTTTCATAATCATGAAAATCATAAATTTATAGGGGGGCATCATGCTTAAAATAAACAATTAGTAAGATATATAGTATACTTGGTTAGCAATACTTTAAAGGTGCAAACACGAAAAAAGAAAATTGAATTGTATTTGTTAAAATTGATAATTTTTTTATAATTTTTAAATAAATAAAAAATAATAATTCAATTTTGGTGACTTATTTGAAGTAGAAACAATCGGATTCAAAGGTAACAAGCAATGAAAACATAAATAATTTAACACATGGATTTATCCTGATTCACCAATAGCTTGGCTACAT
Organism: Cicer judaicum; assembly: GCA_037974835.1. Lineage (NCBI taxonomy): Eukaryota > Viridiplantae > Streptophyta > Magnoliopsida > Fabales > Fabaceae > Cicer > Cicer judaicum. The sequence goes on along the minus strand of JBBPBS010001171.1, from coordinate 5,669,509 downwards.
CCAGTCCCCTTTATTAGAAGGTTTTGACCCACTAATTTAAATACCTTGAATTACAAATCACATGACCTTCCAAGTTAGTCTTCTCAAACATTTTGACAACCCCATACTTTTGAGGAACTAACCACTTTGACCCTACAAGTCAAGTCTTCTCCTAAAATCTGACAACCCTATATTGAAGAAGGAACTAAATCATTATTGAGTTGGATACAAAATATTGAAACTTTAAGTTTTTGCTTCTAACAAAGCTGATAATAATAACTTTCACACTCTAAGACAAAACACTTAGAAAATATTTCTCATTTAAACAAGTGTTTCTCTCTTTTAACTATAAGACTACTATTTTCTGCTTTTCGATAATTTTCTTCTTTAGTTTTGAGTATTTATTTATATTTAAAATTTGGCCTGCAATTTAGTTCTTGTTTAATTCTGAATTGTATTTTGTTCAGATTGAGTTTGTAAATTCTTCATATTGATTATGTTCCTATTTTGTTTAGATTGAGATTGTAAATTTTTCACATTGATTCTATTTGTATTTTGTTCACATTGCGTTTGTAAATTCTTCAAATTGATCCTATTCATATTTTGTTATTGATAAATCTTGATCATATTTTCTTTCATACTATTTGAAGTCATATATATTGTTCTCATAAAATACTTTTGTTATAATCAAAACTCTAAGTATAAAATCAACTTGGTTCCAACACATTTTATCCTTTTTCTTTCTTTTGCCCTCTTTATCATTCATTAAAATTAGGTGGTTTAAGATCATTTTTTTCTTCATGAAATCACCCTTCTAACTTGTTTTTGTCTTCTTTACTTTTATTTAAATAAATGGTTTTCACATTTATTTAGTTTTGTTTGTGATTTGGTCGCTTGAGTACAACATTGTTTTGTTTTTCGTCTTAGTATGTCATTTTGATTTCCCATTTTGTTATGGTGTGAGTTTGATTTAGATTGACATGTAAACTTCGATCCAGTGCAGACTCAATCAATGACTTTGATGTCGTTAATGTTACACCTCAAATATATGAATATATTAGATACTTTAATTTTATTATATATATAGATTTTGTCACATTTATAAATATTCTGATATTTTATACTATTAATATGATTGATGTCAGTTTGATTCTAAATTAATCAATTTCCTCATTCTTTTTCTACCATAATTATAAAAGTTTGATATGTTTCATTTGATTTGTAATAATAAATTTTTAAATAATTTATTAAGATTTCAATACAAAAACATTTTTTAAAGACACCGAATTATTTGGTTCGATCTAATTCAATTACACTTAGTGACTCAAGTAAATAGTATCTTTAATAACCTTTAGTAAATAGTATCTTTCCAAAAGCTTTAAAGTTTGAGTTTTCCAAATCATAAATGTATGTAAGAATTCGGAACACAAAAAAAACTTAAAATAAGTTTTCTGGGTTAGAGTTAGTTTATGTTATAATTAATAATTTTATTTGTATTTTTTTCTTTTATGTTTAATATTAATATTTAACATTTTTTATTATGATATCAGAGTGGTAATTATTTTGCTACTCTCTTTCTAAGTGTTTTCTTAAGAAAACTTTTATTAAAAGTTAATTGATTTATTTATTTTTTCCATTTGATTCTTGAATCATTTCTTCATCTTATCTCTTTTTTTTCTACATTCAAAACTAATTATTTCTTCTTTTTCCCTTTGAAATTATAAATTAGAATTGTAAGTATAGAAGTACGCCTAAGAG
>JBBPBS010001171.1:5634730-5667512 GCA_037974835.1 Cicer judaicum | reverse complement strand
CTAGGTGTTAGTAAACTTTCGTGTTTTTTGTGATATGGTAGTTAAATTTTCTGAGTTTAATAAAGTGTCTACTAATAATAAAGTGCAGTAAATAAATGAACACTTAAGATTTATCTTGGTTCCCCTTATAATCAAGGGTACGTCCAATCCTCTTGCACACCACAAGAGATTGATCCACTAATTGTCAAAAAATGTACAATTCCCACCCTGGGATTCTTGCTACAAACTTCTAACAACACTTCTAAGATAGCACACCACTATCTTAGATTAAGCTACTTTTAAGAAAGTACTACTTTCCTTTACAAGTGATACAATAAGATTTGAATAAGAATAAGGAGAGGTATATTGATAAACAATCCAATAACAATTCATTTACTTCAGAACCTATCTGAATGATATAAAAATGAAATGCAAGTACTTTGTAAAAAATCAGAATTTTGTTCAAAGTTGTCCAAGATATTGATTCAAAGATTGTGTGGTTTTTGATATGAAGTTATGGAGGTATTTATACTCCATAAACATCTCTTTAGATTCGTGGTCATTGATCCAAGAGGTTTGATAAAAAAATATGATGATCTAGGTGTTAGTAAACTTTCGTGTTTTTTGTGATATGGTAGTTAAATTTTCTGAGTTTAATAAAGTGTCTACTAATAATAAAGTGCAGTAAATAAATGAACACTTAAGATTTATCTTGGTTCCCCTTATAACCAAGGGTACATCCAATCCTCTTGCACACCACAAGAGATTGATCCACTAATTGTCAAAAAATGTACAACTCCCACCCTGGGATTCTTGCTACAAACTTCTAACAACACTTCTAAGATAGCACACCACTATCTTAGATTAAGCTACTTTTAAGAAAGTACTACTTTTCTTTACAAGTGATACAATAAGATTTGAATAAGAATAAGGAGAGGTATATTGATAAACAATCCAATAGCAATTCATTTACTTCAGAACCTATCTGAATGATATAAAAATGAAATGCAAGTACTTTGTAAAAAATCAGAATTTTGTTCAAAGTTGTCCAAGATATTGATTCAAGGATTGTGTGGTTTTTGATATGAAGTTATGGAGGTATTTAAACTCCATAAACATCTCTTTAGATTCGTGGTCATTGATCCAAGAGGTTTAATGAAAAAATATAATGATCTAGAGCCATTCCAGATCTGAAAAACTGTATTGTTTCCAGTTGTATTCGAATACAGGATGTGTGTATTCGAATACACCTCTTTGTAACGTTCAAAAATATTCAAAAATTATACCTTGTATTTGAATACACATTGATGTAGTCGAATACAGATTAGTGAAAATTTGCCACTGACTTACTTTGAATTCGACTACAGAAGGTTGTAGTCGGATACACATATAAGGATTTTGGCCACTGACTTGAAGTGTATTCGACTACACATAATCGTAGTTGAATACAATTTTAAGACTTTTGCTTCTGACTTGCATTGTATTCGAATACAAGATGTTGTATTCGAATACACTTATGTATTTTGTCAAAAATATGATTTTTAAGACTTTGTTAATGTTGTTTTGACTTTTGAAAATACTGTAGATGCAAATGTAACTATGACTTGTTCTCATGTAATTGAAATATTAGTTTGTATCATATACCTTTACATTTTATCATTTAATGTTTGGATTTGAAGCTTATTAATGAAGATATTTGATCTTCTTTTTGATCTTGTTGCATTGACCATAATTGTTGATCTTTGTCTTCATAAAAAACATGTAGTTTACAAGAACTATCTCACCATGGGCACAACACATTTTCCAACAAAATTTTACCAAAATTCACGACTTTTTCAATGGTTTAATATCATTCTTATTTTAACATCAACAACTTTCTTCAAGTATGAAAAAGATGGATCAGTCAAGTTATTATTCAAAGCATTTGTTGAAGATTTTTCAAAAATACTAACAATATTTAGTGATAAAATTGTTAGCTTTTAGCCAAATTGATATTAAAAAATGCAAGCAAAAATATCTGCATAGAATTCTAGCCCATAGATTTTTGCATTTAAAAAAACTATTAGTCCTTGTATTTTATTTTTCTTGGATTTTTAAATTCATCACAAATTGAAAATATTAATCTGCATTACAACTTGCAGGAGCTATTAGAGTTAGTTAATGTTAATTGAAAATTAGTTAGATTGGTTGCAAGTAAGTTAGATTAGTTGCAAGTTGGTTTGTAGTAGTTGTTTTGAAATCTATTTATAAATAACATCTCACATTTATTGTAACTAACAATTTTCTTTATTTTATCAATATAGTTTTATTTATACTTTTTTGTTTTTCTTGTTTTATATTAATATTTTACATATTCTATTAGCTATACAATAGTTTAACAAGGTGTATTTGAAAACTAAATTACCATACTGAGAAGTTGTGGTAAAGTTTTTCGGTTTTCAATTTTTTTATTTATAAAATATGGTAATGGACTCTTGAAATATTTGAAATTGGATTTTCTAGAATACGACAAGTTTTTGTGTTATAAAAAACTCATTTTTATTTCAAAACACATTTATGTTTCGAAAAACTTAAAATCGATTTTTTTGTAAACACTTTAATAATGTGTATTTTTGAAGAAAAAAATTACTCTCGAGAAACTTTCATAAAATTTTCTAATTTTCATTAATATGGGACATGGGTATAATGTGTGGAAATATGCTCTTTCGCCCCAAGAATATTGGGATTTTACTAGATTTCAAATTTCGATAGTGCAAATCTCCAATCTGAAAGTGAAAAATGAGATTAATGATGTGTATTAGAAACTCTAATATGATAATTTTTATTTTTGCACATTTAAATAAACATTAAAAGTAGATGAGAATCACCTAAAATATAAATTATGAGGTAAAATTTATGGTGGTTGTTCAACGACTTCCATATTTGTTCACTTGCCTCCAAGTAAACTTTAGAAAAATTAAGATTCCATAGTGTAAAATACATTATCTAAAAGTAAGATCCAACTCTATATGACAGTCTCTCAAATTCTACTCTTACACATTCTCTTCTCTTTTCTATTGATTGATTCCTCATTTTTTTCACTAAAAAGGGAGTGATAATGACAAAGTTTTGGTAAGAAATCACCCATATTAATCGTTCTCTTTTATTTAAATAAGTGATTTTCACATGTATTTAGTTTTTCTTTCGTTTTTTTTTTTTTTGAATCTTTGTGCGGCGCTGTGTGTTGTTCGTCGTTTTGGTGCGACATTTTATTTTCATGTTTTGTTGCTTGTTCTTTGATTTAAATTGATAGATCAACTTCGATCAAATGCAAATTCAATCAATGATTTTGACGTCAATAACGTTACAACTTTGGAGACATAAATACTCTAAATACTTCAAATTTTTTTAGACTTTATTATATTTGTAGATATTTTACTATTTTATGCTCGATAATGTGAATTTATCCGCAATTTCATCTTAATTTATTTTAGTAATTACAATTATAATTTCTATCAAGTTGATTGAATTAATGTCATTTTTAATTAAAAAAAAATAAAAGATCCAACTAAAAACATAAACATAAGAGACTAAACAATCATCAAATAAATTGGATTTGTTTATTATTGGGCTTATCATGTAGGCCCATTAAATTCAATATATAACTACAATTTCTTTGGCAAAACTCATTTCTTCTTTTGTTGAATGAGCCATCGCTACCTCCCTCCCCTAGGTTATCCCCCTCCTGTCATGCGTGCTTTTTGATATGCGGTGAGTCATCTTCTTTCTTTATTGCAAGACTTTCATGCTTATTTTCTTATTTCCTGCGTTTTCTTCTTTGTCTATTGTTGGGTTTTCTTTTTCTTCCTTATGTATTGAAGAATCTAAAAGTGTAAAAATACCTAATTGAAATGTTAGTCTCCAATACTATATTTTAAGATGTGATCTTGCCATTTCAGTAATTTTTTGTTCAGATCTAGTTTTTAACTTTTTTGGGTGTTTGTTTCAAGTGTATAAATTATATTGCCAAGAATATAAGGGTAGGAAGTGAATATTCCCATGTTTGTTACAAGTTTGGGTCAAAATTATTCTCATCTATAAAGATTTTTGGAATAAGATAACTTCCAATATTCCTTGAAATTATTCTTAAACGAGAAAGTAGAAAAGTAGATTATCATGGATGTGGGAATAATTTTGGTGTAACTACCCATAAACCTCCCTCTTACAACAATTCCTAGACATGTTACAAATATTAACCAAGCATTTTTTAAAAATTATCTAGGAAAATATTTCTTATTCTTATATTCTTTGAAAGGTTATTCCTAAGAATAAATTTAGAAAACTTAAAACAAACACCATTGAAGTTACTATCTTACTTTCCATTTAGAAAGAGTTATCTCATTCTTTTAATTTATTCGAAGTTTTCACTAATTAAATTGATTAACTTGTTTTTGAATTTTTTTCTACTCAAGAATTATCAAAACTTTTCAAGAACCAAATTGAATCGAATGGTTCGACAAGTGGTTGGATTGACAATGTAAAATAGTTGTATGAGGAATTTTGCACAATATTTAAAACTATGAACTGACAATGTAATTACCTTTACATTCAATAAGATATTATTTAGATATTTATGTAAAAATTGAGAAATAATATTTTGACATATCTATAAAGTGAAATATGATTGTGTAAAGCTTTTTGTCCGTACATATAGGGTCTTTTTGGTTCGATAAAGGGGAGAAGAGAGGAGAGAGATTTTAATGAACAAGAGATTTTAAATGGTTTATAAGTTATTTTGGTCTTCTTCCCTCTTCATTCCCCTCCAATTTTCCCAAAAATGGTGGGGGAACACAATAAGGTTTAAGAGATTATGCACCATTATTCCCCCTCCCCTCCAAATAATTGAACCAAACAACTTCAATTTTAAATAATTCACCACTCCTCTCCCTCTTATCCTCTCTAAACAAACACTCTCATAAATTAAAGTCTCTAGCAATTTAATTTGTTTGCGTTGATAGTGTAAAATAATTTTATATGGATATCCATGTTTGTTATTAAAAAACTATATGTAGTTATTTTAAAAAACTATATGATGACACATCTATATAGAAACATTTTTGCTCCATTAGTGCATACAAACTAAGCTTTGTTTTTAGTGCTCGATTACTTTAAGAAAATTGTGCATCAACTTATTTTAGAACCTTATCATGTCATTCTTACCACATTCATTGCTCATAATTTCAAAGATTTAAAAGGGGTGAGTTTAGATTTGCGGATGGTTTTTCCATTCAAAGTCCCTAATTTCAAGTAAGTCCTGTTACTTCTATTTTTAATTATAAGAATTTCTCTAATTGACTACATCGTCATCAAATAAGGATTTGATTCATGTAAAGGATGTAATGTAGTAAGTAAAATGAGAAAAATCAAGGGTTTATATTTTCATCATCTGTAACTAGGGATGACAATATAATCTACACTCGCGGATATCCACCCAAACCCGTTTGATTTGGGCGGGAAAAATTCGCTTTGATTGAGTATTGGTGTGGATTTTCTCTGAAATTAAATTTCGGGTGAGGGGACGGGTTTGGGGGTAATGATATCCACCCCGCATGCATCTGTCCTCGAACCTGCCCTGCAAATAATATTATAGTCATTTTTGAATTTTCTATATATATTTAATATACTTAATATTTTTTTAAATATTAATAACTATAATCTTATCTTTAAAAAAAATAATTATTTTATTTTATTATTATCTAATAATAATTATTTTATTATATTAATTATAATAAATATGATTTTTAAATTTATATTTTTATAAATATAAAAGGGTGTGGGTGTGGGCGGGGAAACCCGAACCCCGTTGTGGCGGAGAAACCCGAGCTTCGTTGTGAGCAGAGATAGAGACATAAATTTCACACCTGCTATGAAATGACTGCGGGTGCGGGTTTTTCTCGATTAGTCGGGTGTAGGGTGGAGGAGGCAAAATCCGCCCCGACCTGCTCCGTTGCCATGCCTATCTGTAACTTATAATGCATGTACAGATAATATTAACCATAATTTATTTATCAATAGTTCTTTTTTTCTTTCGAAAAGTGAATTGAATAATTAAAACAAGCACAAGGTGTGCATGACCCCATGATAATTAGTAGCTTAATTGGTAGTGAGAGTGGTGGAATTGTAGAACTTCACCCCTAGATACCAGGTTCAACTATCGAGGAAGGTAAAAACTTGTTAATTTATAATGGGGCAAGGGGCGCGGGAAGTCCGAAAATGAGGTTGTTAGACTCCTTTTTTCTTTTTTATTCACCATTCACGTTAAGAATTTAGATATAAACAAATGATTTCTTATCGAGTTCAATGCAAAATATTAAAGTTGATGCATTGAGCTAAGGAGTTAAATGATTGGAATTAAAACCTTGATGAAGGAGAAAATACTAACATAATAATTAATATACCAACATTTGTTTATTTAAAGTTGTGCGTGTCTTTCGACGTGTCGCTCATTGTTGTCCATTGATTTATTATTTTTTGTATTACCTTGGACATCTATTATTTTTAAAGCAAGCCTATCTATCCCTTTTTAGTTTTTAAATAGTTGGAAAAACCCCCCTAAACTCACTTAATTAGACTTAGGTTGCAGATTTACTTGTGACATAGTTCTCTGTTTGCAGCCCCAGGATGTAGTATTATTTGGAGGCGTCTCTCACAATTTTCTTTTGTAAACGTGAATTTTTTGTAGTTTCAATGCTTGTGAATGCATTGCCTTGGGTGGAACAACTAGACATGAAAAATATGCTTTTGGGCTGTTTTGAAGATAAAGCTACAATGATATTGTCAAGAGACCAAACTTTCAAACCTTCTGATAAGAAATCATCACAACATAAACTTCAAAATCAAAAACACAATGTTCATGTGCTTTTGAATTCTAGTTCTAAAAATCCAAAGGTATGCATTCTTATTTAATTTTGAACTAAGGAGTTCATTAAACTTAATGACATAGATTTATACTTGGAGGAAATTGCACTTGAGAAATTTGAATTACACTTGTCTCCAGGCATGGCAATGGGGCGGGGGCGAGTTTTGCCTCTCATCCCCGCACCCGACTACTTGGGTAAAACCTGCACCCGCCTCTATTTGTTTTCTGGTATAAAATTTAGGCCCTCATCTCTGTTTGTGATGAAGTTTGGGTTTTCCGTCTGTACCCACACCCATTAAGCCTCTATTTGTTTTTTGGTGTAAAATTTAGGCCCTCATCTCTATTCATGACGAAGTTTGGGTTTTTCCGTCTGCACCCACACCCATTCATAAATATAAAATAATTAATTGAAAAGTCATATTAATTATAATTAATATAATAAATATTATACAATAATAGAATTAAAAAATATTAAAATCATATTTTCTATAGAGAGAAGATTATAATTTTTAAGATTTAAGAAATATTAAATATGTATATGTAAATAAAATTTAAAAATGACAATAATATTATTAGCAGGACAAGTGAGAAAAGGACAATAATATTATGAGTGGGACAAGTGAGAGATGGATATCAACACCTCCAAATCCATCCATGTCCTGAGTTTTAATTTCGGAGAAAACCCACATCTACACCGATCAAAGTGGGATTTCTCCACCTAAATTGGGATAGGTATGAGTTGGTACTCGCATATATGGATTCTGTTGTCATCCCTACTTGTCTCTCATCTTCTATTAAATTCTATGTGGCTCTATGATGACGAACAAAATGATGATAAAATACGAGAAGAAATTAAAATAAATAAACAAAGGTGGATTTAGGGAAAAATGAGAAAGAAATACGTCACTTTCAAGATAGTTGATAAACCTCGAAGAATCATCACAATGGTAAGGATACCATTGTTAATTTGATTCTTTTAATTCTATTATTGAATCAATTTGTCTTATAAAGAGAGATCATCTTAAAATCTCATCACTTTTGCAATGGAGGTTTGGGTTGCTTCCGTGAAGTGATCATGATAGTCTCAAAATGGAGACAAAGAAAGAAAGAAAAACCATCTGCTACCAAAAGTATGTGGGAAAAGATGACTTCCATGGAGGGAGGAGATCTTCTCCTTAAAAGGGAGGGGGCAAACCCTAGCAAAGTCCATACAATTTAGAGATTGGTTTTTTGGTCAATTTATGTGTTGGTCAACGTGGGTACGTGACCCAAGAAACTCTTTTTGGTAATTACATTTTATGTGTCCTATAATTAGAGCCGTCAAAAAAGCCTTCAACTGGAAGACCCTCTTAAATATTATTTTTATTAAGTCGCAAATATTAAGCCCCCTATCAAAATAATTTTTTAAAGCCACGATCCATTATTTTATGGAATAAGAGAGGTGGTTCATCGGTCTTATAGGTCTCTAATATTTTGTTAATTTTGAGTTTTTTTTTTAAAAAAAAATTTCAAATTTATTTTATTTAAAAAAATATTTTTATTAAACCCCAAATATTAGGCTCTCTTTTGAAATAATTTTTTTAAAGCCACACTCTATTATTTTATGGAATAAGAGAGGTGATTCAGGGGTCTTTTAGGTCTCCAATATTTTGTTAATTTTGATTTTTTTTTAAAAATTTTTAATTTTTTTTATTCAAAAAAATATTAAAAAAAATTGAAAACAAAATTTTAAAATATTTTTTTTCTCGAATAAAAAAAAATTAAAATTTTTTTCGGAAATTTTTTATAGAAAAAAAATTGAAAATTTTTGTCGTCAAAAATCAAAAAACATTTATTGAAAAAAAATCAAAAATTTTTTATGGGTGAAAAAATTGACTCTTTTTTTTAAAAAGTGGGCCTAAAGGTTTACTAAACCCACAATTTTAGAGGTCTTTTAGTGTAGAGGGTTTTGTTTTTTTGAGGCCTTTTAAACTATAAATTTTTTTGGCCTCTTCAATATGTGTCCTGGAGCCCATTATTAAGGGGCTTGTCAAATTGACAGCTCTAACTATAATGGACTAATTATATGAGTGATCCAACATAAAATATCAACATCTACGTATTTTCAACATTTTTTAAATAGCATATTTTTATAATATTAGATTGCTTTAAATAGCTTTTTAGTTTTCTCCAATAAATCGCTTTTGTTTTAGTTCTTCTAAACTTTTAGGGATTTGTAGGGTCTAAACAAAAAAATATATATCTTTACAACGGCTAAAACCCAAAACTAATATATTTGTAAGGATTAAAAACATATTTAAACATAATATAGGCTAAAAAATGCATAACTACTGTAGGGTAGAGAAGCATTCAAGAAATGCAATAGGGGCTAAAAATTAAAGAAACATTTTGGAGTGTATGCTAAATTTCAACAAATGTTTGATTAATATTATAATAATCTCAAAAAGAACTCACAAGAAGTTACAAATTTCTTCTATTTATGAATCTTGAAGCTAGAAACTAAGAAAAACGGTAAGACTAATTGATGAAGACAATGTGCCTCCCATGTTGATGAATAGTGTCAACAACCCAAATTGACCAAAAACTTCACAAAACCTTTATAAAAGAAGTCACTTTTGAAGAATTAGGAGATTGAGACTTATTTTAATAATTAACATCATCTCTTCAAGGTAGTAACCATGTCTTTTTATACCATATTGAGAAGCATGATTAAGGTAAAAAACGAAAGAAATAATTAAGAGAAATATTGAAATTAAATTTGATAGTATGAAGAATTATTATATAGTTAACTTAATTTGATATAGGCATAATTGTTCCTGTGATCCTTTAACTTAATTTTAAATTATACTTCAGTCTTTTGTCTATTTTTTCTTTATTTGAATCATTTATTTAATTTTATTAAAAAAATTTGAAAATATAAAGAATGAAAATATGAGTTTATTTGAAAATTTGAATTATAAATTTGATAAAATTTATATTATATTAAAGATGATAATTAATTTTAAGAGTTTTTTTTTAAAATTTTGATGATTTTTTATAAAAAAATGATAACATTGTTAATATTTTAAAATATAAAAAATTAAACCGTTTACTTAAAATTAAATAAATAAGCAAATTGGGAGAAAATAAAAAGGGATGAAGGATTGAAGTGTAATTTAAATTAAGGGACCGTAGAAACAATTATGTCTATATATCTAACTATATCTAACAATCATAGGTAATAGAATATAATTTAGACTATATTGTATTTTTTATAAAATTTATATTATATTAAAGATGATAATTAATTTTAAGAGTTTTGTTTAAAAATTTTGATGATTTTTTATAAAAAAATGATAACATTGTTAATATTTTAAAATATAAAAAATTAAACCGTTTATTTAAAATTAAATAAATAAGCAAATTGGGAGAAAATAAAAAGGGATGAAGGATTGAAGTGTAATTTAAATTAAGGGACCGTAGAAACAATTATGTCTATATATCTAACTATATCTAACAATCATGGGTAATAGAATATAATTTAGACTATATTGTATTTTTTATACCCTATTTTAAACGAAAAATATTCCTTTTTTAATAATCAAATTTATGAAACTCACTCTAACTATGGGACGAATAACACTAAATATTTTAATATTTTCATCTTTTATTTTGTTTTTGTATGGGTTAGGTTTATGCCCTCGGACTTTTGGTTTTTGCTTTTGTTTTTATTTTTTATTACTGCAATTTTTAGTTCAATAAAAAAGAAATATCATATTTATGTTAAATAATAATTTTGACATTTAATAAATTATTTATTTATTGTTAGAGATTTTAGCATAATAAAAATCAATATATTTTTTGAAAATGATTATTATAAGAAGCTAATAAAAAAGTTTCTCATTTTAGATATTTTTAAAATTTTATCATTTAAAAAATATAATAGAAAGATGAAATACTCAAATTGATATTTTATGAGAAATTATTTAAACCAATATGTTATTTGAAACATTGTTTTTAAATTTTCATTTAAAAAGTTCTAACAAAAAATAAAATATTTTAAAAATTATTTTTAAAAAACCTGTAACAAACGGACCCATTATATATTAAACCTTCCGAGATGAACTCAATGGTAAGGATTAAAATTTGAAGATACAACACCAGAAAGTATATAGGTTTATAAATAGCTTTATATTCCTATAATAGAATCAACATAATTTATTTTCATTTTTATTCCAGAAGAGGAAATTGGAACAATACATAAATGATGATAAATTTGCTACTAGTTGTAAACTCATCAATAAAGAGAAATATGGTAGTGAAAATGTCAAATATCAGAAAAGAAACCCATCTCCTTATCACTCATGTTCAACTCTACCAGGTAGAAAAAATATTATTGTACAAGAAACACAAGAATATGGTTTCCCTGCTCAAAATGACAAAACAGAATTTTGTGCTATTAATATGGAAGATTATTCTCACCTAAGTGACACCAATGATTCCATTAAGGGGCCAAGTGATATTAAGAATCAAGGGAGCTTGAGTATCCAGGCTAGAGATTTAATGCCTAGTAGCAGTTATTCATCTAGTACCAAGACATCAATCAAAGAGAAACAAAAAATGGAATTTGTGAAAATATTGGTCGAAGAAGCTTTTATCGATAGTAAGACTTCACATTCATTATACTCGAAAGAGGCAGACGTGAAACTCATTCATTCTCCCAAGAACTTTTTACCGGCTAGGAGTAACCATCTTCCAAGACCAGTTATTCCCGTTGGACCTCGGTTTCAAGCCGAACTTCCCAAGTGGGAGGGCACAACCAACTTAAAACAATATAAGAGTGATGATTGTTTGAAGTGGTTGGGCACCCAAATTTGGCCAATGCCTAATGTATCTAAAACAAATGCAAAAGGTATTGGGAAAGGTAGACATGACTCGTGCTCATGTCACAATCCTAAATCAATTGATTGTGTTCAAAAACATGTTAGTGAAGCTAGGGAATGTTTAAAATCAAAGATCAATACCGCTTTCTCAAATTGGAAGTTTGATGACATGGGAGAAGATGTTTCAAAATCATGGACGATGGAAGAGCAAAAGGCATTTGAATCTTTTGTTAAATCAAATCCGCTATCAAGTGACACAAAATTTTGGAAGCCCAAGATGAAGTACTTTCCATCCAAATCAATGAAGTGCATGATAAATTACTATTACAATGTATACATCTCTAGATGTATGAGCAAAGCGACAAGATCTCCCTTTGGTGGATTTGATGGTGAACCAAAATGATAACATGTTCATACAAAGGTATGGCTATGATTCCAATTTGCAAAATTTTGAAATTGAGTTCTTTAAATCAGTTCACTTGTGCTAACACATTTTACTTCAATTTGCAATATTGAACATGTGAGGAGTTAGATAACTTGCCCATGCATCTAGAAGAGGTAGTCCTTAAATGTACTCCAAACTAGTATTGTGAACCCGTGCAATGTATAGTGAGAAAGAATCTATATTTGATAAAATTTATAATTTATTGTGTTTAAATATTTAGCAGCAAAAATATTGAACAATAAATTACAATATCAAATTAGACATTTGATGCATATTATCTGTCAATCACTTTGATAAAACTAAACATCGCATCTAAATACATAAATCGTTTTTTAGAAGGTAATATGAATACATAAAATTATATTAAAGAATATCATTGAAAAAATTACCACAAAAAGCAACAAAGTTTTGGCCCAAAATTTCAAATTAGAAAAATATACTTAAATAAATATATTGTATACATTTCTTTCAAGGTTATTTATGTAATTTCATAAATTCTCAAACCAAACAATATCAAATTCTAGTCATTGCAAAACTGCAAATAAATGACAAAATTGATGTATTTTATTTAGTGTCTTATGAAATGAGTCAGTATTAAATGATACTACCTCTATATCTTTATATAAGATATTTGAGTCAACATTCGATATATTTGATATATTTTATATGAAGTTTAAATTATTGTGACGACGCCAAATATCTAACTCTAGTGGTTTAAAGTGATGCGACAACAATAAATTTGTTGATTGACAATTGTAAAGAATTATCTTGAAAGAGTTCTCTTTGTGTATAATATTAAGATTACGATAAGATTAAGGGAAAAATGCATTAACTTCTTTTTTAAATGATATTCACACACTGTTTAGTTTTCAAAATGCACTTATTTCTCATATACTTAATAAATAAAAAATTGGGTGTAACGTTTTTTTGGCACCCTTACATTTATGTCTTTCCCGAAATAGATAATGCACACTTTGGTGGAACCATTATAAACATAATCATTCTTTTCGTTCCTATAAAAATTTGTTTAGTCATTGTAAAAAAATCACATATTTTAATCCATACAAAATTATTATCTAAAACATGTTTTTTATGAATGATTATTTTCTATACATGTTTACAATACTATAAATAATTTTACTTCCCACACTCCTTAATTTTTTTTTAAATTCAAAATCTCCATTTTGCCCTTTCCTCTTTATTCAATTAAAACACTTTTCTCAATCTTCTTCAACCTTCATCTTCACTAACTACCAACTTCAACCTTCTTCATTATTCTTCTTTTTCATTATCCTCATGTTCATCATTTTCATACATTTGATGTTCAAAAAACTTTAATCACTTTGAACATCTTCATCATTTTCATCGTCCTCATCATTATAGTGAATCAAAACAAAAAGATAAGTATTTTGATGCTGAAATTCTTTTCCAGATCTGAGTTCCGTACATGAACTCATTTCACGTACCTTCACGTGAACTGAATTCACATAGCTAATAAGATGATGAATTTTTTTAATTTACGTGAATTGAGTTTACGTAGGCATACGTGAATTAAGATTGCGTATGGTTATGGAGTTTGTATGTTGTTGTAACATACATGAAATGAGGTTACGTAGGCGTACGTGAACTCAATTCACGTAGCCCACAAGTGAATTGAATTAACGTGAACTCAGTTCACGTAAAGAAGGAAAAATTTGGCAATTTATACATACGTGAACTCAGTTCACGTAGGGTGACTTAATCTGAATTCACGTAAGTGATACGTGAATTGAGTTCACGTAATGCATCTCAGTTCACGTACATCATCAAGTTCAAAATACGTGAACTGAGTTCACGTTCATCATTTCAACACAACACAAAAACCCCTAAACCCAGAAAATCCATAAACCCAGAATGTCTTGAAGAAGCTTAAAAACGAAAATGATGAACCCAGAAAACCTTAAAAATGAAAATGGTGTTGAATGTCTTGAAGAAGCTTAACCCAAAAATGAAAAACAACAATGGCTTATTCAAGATGATGTTCAATGTGTTGAAGATGGTGTTCAAGATGATTGAAGAATGTAAATTGTGATGAAGGAGATGAAGATGTAAGGTTGAAGGAGATGAAGGATAGGTTGAAGGAGATGAAGGTTAGGTTGAAAGAGAAGAAGCTTGAAGAAGGTTGAGAAAAGTGTTTTAATTGAATAAAGAGGGAAGGGTAAAATGGGGATTTTGGGTTTAAAAAAAAATTGAGGGGTGTGGGAAGTAAAATGAAGGGTGTGGAAAGTAAAATTGTACTATAAAATGTTCTACATAAAGTGAACTAAAGAGTTGACGTCTACGTTCATATTTTAAAGACTTTTATCTTGAATATATGATATGTATAAAATTTATATTCAATTCATCTCTAATTAAAAAAATTATATATATTTGCATATTAACTTTTTAGTTAATGTTTCAATTCATCTCTAATTAAAAAAATTATATATATTTGCATATTAACTTTTGCATATTAATTTTTTAATATATATTAGATGCATTTGTTTTACATAAATTTATTTATGTAATTTCATAAATTTTTAAATGAAACAATATCAAACTCTATTAGTGGAAAAACTACAAATAAATGACAAAAATGATGTGAAAAATGTATAAAAGAAAGAGAGAATACTATTTTTGTTAAATTATTATTCCTGTTAGGTTATTGATACATTATCAATGTTATAAGTGCATAATAAAAGATATTGTATTAAAAATGATATATGTAATACTAGTTAAATAATATAATTGGAAAAAAATGTATTAAAAATTGAAATGGTGAAATGTTTTGGGATTTTTTTTTTTTTTTACAAATGGATCGATTATTTAAGGGCGATGGAGTATTTAGTGTGAGAAGACTAAAATGAGTTGAAATTAGACATCATTTTAAGGTGAAATGCCAAAAATGCATTTAGTGTAGTTAAACTATAAATAAATTATAAAAGTGATGTCTTTTATATAGTGTGGTTTAGATTAATATTGGTTTGAAATTAAATATTATTTTTAAGGAAAAAACAACATCAACTAGAAGTAGGAATGTCATGTGTTTGTTTATCTCTCTAACAACCAAAGTCATGAAACTATAAGAAAAAAAATGAATATATTGGAATTCAAATGAGAGTGGTACTATCAACTATGAATGAAAGAAATATTGCATATAAAAGAGTAATGACTCATATATTTAATATGTTAATGTTTTTAGTTGAGATGTGGTGTCAATGTCTCTTATAAATTATGTACGTGTAGTATATTATTGTTGCACTTCTCTAGACTCCTTAACAAGTGGTATCGGAAGTATGATTCGGCTTGGTGGGGGATAGGGAACCAGAAATCCTAATGTGCATAAGTCTAATGATGTGGATGACTCACGTTTCAAGGGGATGTTGTTGAAATTCAAGTGTGAGTAGTTAGTTTCACATGAATTAGAAATGGAGGAAATGTTTGATATATAAGAGTGATTACTCTTATAATTAAACTTTTAAGGTTTTTAGTTGAGATATGGTGTGAAAGTCTCTTATAGAACCTGAATGTTTAACCCATTACTATTGTCGCACTCCTTCAAACTCCTTAATAGAATGGAATGAAATCAAAACAAAATTGTCTAAGAATCAAAACCAACAAAAGCTATAGCATTGCTACGAGAATAGAAAGTTGAAGGAATAATGGATGCTAAACTATTAGAAGAAGAAGAAGCAACAACTTCAACAAAACCACTCTTCATTACCACCATTACTTCTTCACCACCACTACTTCTACTTCTCATTCTAACAAACCAACTCTTCTTCTAAATTTCATCTCATATATGTCATTTATAGCATTCGTCTCATTTGCCATTCTCTTCCTCTCTATCTCCTTATTATCATCTTCCTATCGTCCTTATTTCCTTTGATTACTTTCGTTTTGGCTACCAATTCAAATCCAAACCCCAAACATCCATCGTCTTATCCATAATGGCATTGAAACCCTAATTGGTCTCATTTTTGTATTCCCCGTCATTACTCCATCGTCATTGGTCTCTACCCTCCTCACCACGACAACATCAACAATTTGTTTGAACCAAATCATTAGCGACAAATTCACTATGGCTAGTCATGAGTCCAAATGGTGGCTCTTCTCCTCAAACAACACAACCAAAGCCCAATTTTTACTCAACTGTGTTTGAAAACTCTTGTTCAAACCAAAGTTAGAATTAAAATAGCATAACTAGTGTTCGGCGCAACGAAAAAGAGTTGGTTGATATGGATTAAGGTTTTTAGTATTGGGGGAAATAAAGAAGAAATGCTTAATTGCAGTTTTAGTTCAATGTCACGCAATTGGGGGGTCAAAATCACTCTAAATAAATTAGGAGGCCAATGTCACGCAATTGAAAAATTAAGAGACCAAAAGTGCGGTTCATAAATTTATTAGGACTTAATTGAGTATCTGATAATTATTTTGATATGATTAATGTTGTGTAGTTACATAGTTGTTTAACTCGACATTATTTCATCAGTTCTGAGTTACATATCTCTATCATATTTCAGATGGTTAAACTTGTCTCAAACCAAACATTTATTCCAAGTCATTGTTGTTTGACTTCTTCGTGATGCCTTAATGTTGTTAATTTTTTGGTAAAATATTCTCTAGTAATGAGTATGGAAAAGTAGAATTTACCCGTTCTCTTGATGTTAATCTAATAATCAATTGAATGGAACTTGCCATGAATTGTATGCAAAAATATTTTATTAAATCATTAGTATATCTATTTTTGTGCTCAAATTAGACCAAAGTTTGACATTGAATTGCTCTTCCAATTGCAAAAGCTGAAAACTAACATTTAATCAATAAATTTTCCTAATGAGTTAATACACACTTTAATGCTACTACTTGGAAGAACACGATCGACTCCGTATTCAACTATGTTCCAAAGATCATACTGATTTGACATAAAAAAAAAACATTTTGATCTAATCTTTCTAGTAGTCATAGTTTAATCCTTTGAAACTGGTGGATGGTTTACACTGATTCTTTTGTTGTAGCCTTTGGTTGCCATGATGATGATGAATCTTTCTTTTGACACTGTTATGTGTTGACCTTAGAAACTTGGTTTTTTATCAACTGAAAGTATGTGAAATAAACACAAGATAGAGGTTGCATTGTTGTTTAAACTAATTTCGCTTTTGGAAAAATTTGTTGCTAAAAATATTTGGAATTATGTCGTAATCAGCTCTTTGACTGATTACAAGATTTTTTAGGAATAATGTTAACAACTCTTAAGTGATTTCAACTAGTTAGTTATGTGTTTATGCATTAAATTAAATAGAAAATACACATGAAGATTTATCCTAATTTATTATTAACCTAATAGGTACGTTTAATCTCTTCTAACATTAGGAGGATTTTTCACATTAAACCACTAAATACACATGAGAGTATCTCTAGATGGTCACTCAATCTAAACTAACTTAATGTCTTAACATTGACACCAATTGAACCTGTTAAAAAATCATTGCCTTCACTCTACAAGAAAATAACTATTACAAGCAGAAGTGTTTTGCTTCAAATTAATTTAAAAAACTCTAATTAATTTGTTATATTCAAAACTGAAGACTTGATCTATTGAGGGTTTTTATAGTGAAGCTCTTTTGATATAAATTTCTAAAGTGTGATTTTTTTCTTCTATAATTGTTGATGTTGAACTTCAAATCTTTTTCGGCTTTTCATAGTCTATTCCGAGGCCATAAAGTTGTTGCTCACAATGTCTTTGATTTTTCTCAGTGATTTGACATGACATTGTAGTTGGCAGCAAGTCATACACAAGTGTTGCGATATAGAATGATATCTAACATTGTCACTTCAAGTTTGAATTTTCCATTTTGTCTAGCTTTGGTAGATCTCGGAAGTTTTTGTTGCACTCTTACCAAAGTTGATAAGGTTTAAGAGGAGAGGATTGGCAACAAAAATATTTGTTGACTAGATGCATTGACTTCAATTTTGAGGAGATGGTACATTGGCACTATTTGCAAGGGCTAGATTCCATAGATGATGCTTTGTGAAACTATTTTTGTAGAATGTGTTGAATAGAAGATGCATATTGTTGTCTTCGGTCCTTCGTCGCTTGAATCATTTTGAGATATAATTTTTATAACCTTACATTCAAGTATATTTATTAAATAAAATAATAAATTGTTACATGAATGATCGTTATTAATTTGGTGCTATAATCCCCAATCACTTTGTTCTAACATCATTTTCTATAAAGAGAAACTCTAAAGTAACCTATAAGTCAGTTCAACACAAGATTAAATCGAATAATTTTAAGGTTAAAGAAAAAGTTTTTCCTCTCAAGAAGAAGCTAAAGATTGTGCAAGAAGATGCAAAACATTGTGCTCACTGATGTTTCAACACCTCTATTTGACATTATATCAAAAGGTAAACTTGTTTTCTCTAAGCAATACACTTAAAAAATTTCACCTTCTACCTCTCCTCTCATCCAAAATTTTCACACTTCTCCCCTTTATCTTCATCTCAATAACATTCATATCTCTTCACGTCAATATAGACCTTTACCAACTCACCCACCACAGCCTTAAACAATCCAAACAACACTAGAAACAACATAACCAGACAAAACCACTCAACCACATAATGAAATCACAAACTCTCAACCCCCAACACACAAGCACAAAACTACTAATACTTATACCAGAACCCGAACAACAAACAACCTCCACCCAAATTGCTTTTCCACTAAATGCTTTCAATTTTCAAATATTATCATTTATTATGGGAAAGCATTGACATAAATAAATGCAAAAAAAAAAAAAAAAGATATTGCTCACTCTAATTTTGAATACAACGATTTTACTAGCCTCTTCATTCAGTTGTTACAGCCAAAATAATGTCAAACCATCAAACAAAATAAGTGACAATTAATAATAATTCGAACTTAATAAAAGGGTGTTGTCAACCCTGCAAATAAACACTTGAACTAATGAATTTCTTTTTCTATTCGGTCACACTTGAATCTTTGAATTTCTTAGATCACTCTATGATGAGAAACAAAATCAATTTTGCCTTTAATCTCGATGCCTACAATAACCTTAAGACAAAAATAGCTAGGTTAAAGCAACGAATGAAAATGGTGGTATGCAGGGGAGGAATGTAAATTATGTGTCTTCAAGAGCTGCTTGACAAACTTCGTATGATTTTAACTGATGGTTTTCGAATCTTACATTTTCATTTTCACTATGCTAAATTTTTGTGTGTTCGTATACACTTTTTTTTTTTAATTCAAAAGCTCAAAAACGGTGCCCGCGAATATTGTGTCAGTTCTGACAAGCTAGGTTTCAAAGGAAACAATTAATTCATCTAAGAAGACTCTTCACCTTCCCTCACAATAGTAGAAATAGTGGCATTCATTTACTATTATTTTATTTTGTTCTTATGGTTTCAATTTAAAGATACATTGATTTTCTGTTTATTTGTGCAGTTTGATTGCCAATTTTATGGTTGTGTCACCCAAAGTTTCAATTTTCATTAGTGTCTCTTTGAAAAATATGTTTGTCAACTCCATGGTTATGTGTTGATTATTTCATTCTCTGTGCACATATAGGGTGATTTAGCTTCTATGTTGCATTGCATTATTCCTCTCTTAAGCTAGATTCAAGAAATAAATTTCTTCCGACTCTTTATGTTAGTAATTTTCCTAAATTTATTGTGAAAAGAATGCATTTCATTGTCTATTTCTATTTCTACCGTTGGCATTGTTTTGCTTAGCAGCAACTAGCTCAACTTTATATTATTCGCATATGAAATGAACAACTGGGACATGATTTATTATTTACCTTGCAAAATCTATACTGTTTGGATTTTGGACTGTATATAATAAATACCTTAACGACCTTCTTTCCATCAGATACCTATTTTAATTTAAAGAGCAAATTAAAGAAATCAAGATCTATGAGTGAAGCAATAGTTGGTAGTTTTTCCAAATGAGATAAATAGGCAGTGAAGTAACAATATCACTATAAGGAATGTGAGTTTGAATTATAATTGCCCTATTTTAAAAATTTATGTTTAAAAACTAAAATATTTAACTCAAGATTGATTTTGGTTACAAACGAAGAACGTTCTTTGTTAGTGGAAAAAACAACAATATTAATTTATCAATATAAAATTGATTGTAAGACAAATAATAAATAGAAATAGGGATATAGAGATCACACAAGTATATATCATAGTTCACCCAACACGGGTTACATTCAGTCCTCACAAATGTGAGATTTTCCACTAAGTGCTCAAAGCAAGAACGTTCTTGGTTTTCATATATTAGTGTTGGTCTATTACACAGTTCTACCTTTCTACCTAGAAAGGATTTTACAAGCTACCTTTTAAATCATAACAATATTTTTACACATTACTCAAATTATGTTAAAAATATAGCCTTGAGTTACAAAGTTATGATTTTGAGAATGTTAGAATATGAGTATTGCTCAACTCTTGTTTGAGAAATAGATTCTATATAAATTAGAACTCGGTAATCATTGATTAATATCACTCTAAGAAATGAAACTGTACCTTAGAATGATTTTGAGAAGCTCGAGTATGATTGAATGAATGATGTTTTGCTTGACACTTTGAGTAATGATTTGTTCTTCATCGTGAAGCTTTATTTATAAGCTTCAAGAGAGCTTATGACAGTTCATTTAACTGTTGAAATAAGGTCAGTTGTCATGAGTAAGTGAATGGATCAGATCAGCCGTAAAGTAAGATTGTTCTTGGTGAAACCAGGAATGTTCATGTGATCCAAGAACGTTCTTCAAATTTGTCTGAGATGAGCTGACTTATATTGTGATCTTGACAGTTTTCTAAAATGATTACAAGCTTTAAGTCACGTGTGCAGGTTTGTTTGAAGGTACAACTGTAGTGTCCTTTACAGCCTGCCAGTTTGTACTTGCACTTGCTTGACTTGGAGAATGATCTTGCTTTATGCATTTTATGAAGCAAAGTGTAGAGCCTTTCAAATTTTGGAATGATTCTTGCTTACATTGATAATTGTATATTTTGATGAAGATATAGAACGAATAACACTTCCTGAATCTAATCTTTTACATAAAAATCTGTCAAGAACATTCTTCGTTTTATTGATTTTACTTTCTTGATTTTACTTTCTTGATTTTAATGAGATTTGCTTTGTAATGCTTGGTACCTATATTGTTTTAACACACTTAAATACACATGTTAAATACCAAAAACACTTAGAATCATAATTAGAAGTCTTAATTAATCTTTTGTTTAATTATCATAAAAACTTTAATTTGGGATTTTGTCTTAACAATCTCTCCATTTTTTATGATGACAAAACATGTTAATTCAAATTTTAATTTTGATTCTAACAATAATTCATAGAGCTTTTTAGTAAAAAATCTCCCTCAATATGTGCTAATCATTTGAACCAAATAATAATTTTTCATTGATATAACAATAAAGTTCTAGATCATTACAAGGTGGTTCCAAAAAAAAAATATAAATAGTCATACAAAAAGAACTTCTCATTCTTACTTAAAATCTAAATAACTTCTCCCTCTTTTTCATGGAAAAAATGAATAAGAGGGCTAATCTAAAGCTAAATCAGAAATATAGTGAATGTGAAAACCCCTTAGATGATTGAGACATGAGAGGCTCATGTCCGAGCATAGAAGCAAGTTGGGTAGCCATGTCACTTCCTAACCATCATCTCAGTACCATGTCTCCTCTTTTCATTTCCCCACAAAAAACCAGTTCATCCATATTTGGAATCAGTCAGTTTTTAATCTCACCAGACACTCATGGTCCATCCATACAATAACAAACATCTCTTTGATTCATTACCCCTAATAGCTACCTCTTTTGCCACTCTACCATCTGTCTGCACTTCCCATATTCCCTTAACCACAGTTGTTGCTACCACTTCTCAACCTTCCACTCATCTCCCTACTCTTCCTCCCAAGGTTGAACTAATCAAACTCTGATATCATGGCTGCACTTCAAACCATCATGGCACGCCAATTTTAATAGGATCAAGAAACCACTTTGTTATGCACCTGGCTGACCGAGCAACTTGCTCCTAAACTGGGTATGACTCATCCCCTATTCATCCTTCTCCCACTCCTCAACCAGTTCTTAACCCTGCAAAGTCATCATCTTCTGAAGGATTTTCTCCATCACTTTCTACTTAAGATCTTTTGCTCATTCCTTTTTGTGTGATAAAGAGGGTGAATTAAGTTAGTTTTTATTTTGTTTGTAGAAGTCCTTTTTGTAATTAGGAACTTCTGAATATGCTGCTGCAAATATGATATTTTGTATCTTTGAAATAAATTAATGAAAAACAACTTATGTTGAAATTATATGCATGATTTAATTTTCTGTCAAAATTACTCACTGCATCAATTAAGGGGGAGCTTTTAAGCTCTTCAAAATTCAAATCTATTATATATATTTAAAACAGACTCCGCTGCCACCTCACATTTTCTTCCACATATGCAAATATTTGCCACCTCAACAATATTTTTCACCTCAACCAAAAAGCTTATGTGTACATCTTCATAGAGAGTTTCCCTACTAAGTTTTTAGCTTTTTCACAAATTCTATACATCATCCACTATCTTATACTATCTCCTATTTAAATATTATTTCATAATGTCTACTCAAATTTTTCTAAATTAATTCCATATTATTATTTCATAATGTCACATTATTATTTCATAACGTTTGTCCAACATCTTTCACATTAATTCTATATTATTTTAAAAAATTAATATGAAGTTTTGTGTCTCATTTGTCAAATGATTATTAATATAGCAGTTATATCAATAATATATATTCAATTTTATCAATCTAATTTATAAAAGAGAAGTACCCAACAATAATATATATTTAGCTTTATATCAATACTATATCTTCAATTTTATCAATCTAATTTGTTGAAGAGAAGTACCCAACAATAATATATATTTAACTTTATATGAGTGTTATTATTGTATTTTCGAGAGAAAATTATTTTGAAATATATTATTCTACTTCTTCAAACAATCTCTACGATTAGTGGCTTTCAACCCAATTATTTTCAAAGAAGTAAATATAGTTGAAAAATTATTATTATATATTATTATCATTATTATTATTATTATTATTTAGCATTTAATATTATGTATAACTATTAATATGTCATGAGTTACAAATTAAAGTACAATTAATATATAATTTTCTTCATAAAAAATTAAAATGGAGTAATCAACCATTCTTATATGTTTTATTTGATCTCATCTACGACATGAAAATATATTGACTACTCAAAAGATAAAGAAGATTGTCCATATTATATTTTGAAAATAAATTTAGATTTGACAGCACAATAAAAGAGCATGACTAATTTGATTTTGCGATAAATAATTACATATACATATATTATTCTACTTCTTCAAACAATCTCTACGATAAGTGGCTTTCAACCCAATTATTTTCAAAGAAGTAAATATAGTTGAAATTTTTTTATTATATATTATTATTATTATTATTATTATTATTATTATTATTTAGCAATTAATATTATGTATAACTATTAATATGTCATGAGTTACAAATTAAAGTACAATTAATATATAATTTTCTTCATAAAAAACTAAAATGGAGTAATCAATCATTCTTATATGTTTTATTTGATCTCATCTACGACATGAAAATATATTGACTACTCAAAAGATAAAGAAGATTGTCCATATTATATTTTTCTAAAAATATTTTGAAAATAAATTTAGATTAGACAGCACAATAAAAGAGCATGACTAATTTGATTTTACGATAAATAATTATATATATTAATATTTATTAAAATACTTTTAATATTTTTAACACTAAATATAATTTATGAATTTTGTTTGTATGATGATAATCACTGTAAATTTTTAATACTAAATATATTAATTAATTGCAATTACGTTATACAAAATATTTTACATATTCTCAAATGTGTGTTTGTCAACTCATATACAATAACTACTCAAAAAAACTCAATTGAAAAAATACTCTAAAAAAAATGAATAAATTGTATTATTTTAAAAAAATTTAAATTTTATTTACAATACTGCTAATATGTTAAAGTCTATATATATTATATTATTTTTGAAATTTTAAATTTTTATTCACAATACTACTAATATGTTAAAATTTATATATCACGTGCAACCCGCGGGTTATATTCTAGTTAGAATTAGAATTAAAATAAAAATTAACATGTTTGTCATCATCAAAAAGGAGGAGATTGTTAAGACAAACTCTCAATTTAAATTTTAATGAAAATAAACAAAGGTTAATTAAGAACGTTATTTATGATTCTAAATGTTATGTTTATTTAACATGTCCTTTTGAGTGGATTAATTCAAAGATAGGACTCAAGCAAAACAAAGAAATCAGATAAAAACTGAATAGATAAGAAGAACATTTTTGACAAAATATGTGAAGTCATAGAATGTTCTCCAAGATCAAGACTGATCATCACAGCCTCAAGATCAATCAATCTCCATTAGTTCAAAGAAGATTATGCCTTTGGAATTTATGCTAATTTTATCAGTACATGACAAGGATCAAGTAGGATCCATTCTAATCAAAGAAACCATTAAAGTCATAAAGAGAAAAGGTCATGAATCAAGCAAGCTAAAGCAACTTTGAACCTTCTCCAGCTTGATTGTCAAGATAGTTAAACAATCTTGAATTGCACAAGTCATCCAGAATAATCAAAGATTGAACCTCTAGAAAGTTCAAAGACTAGAACTCCATATTGATTATCAATCTCTAGAATTTTTCATTAACATTCTGCAGAAAGTTCATTATCATTCTCCAAGCTATTTTGACAGAATCAAAACTCCAGATCAAAGTAATAACATCAACAAATATATCTAAAGTGTAAAGGATGATTAAACACAAGATAAATCTGATGAAGAACGAAGAAATACGATCAGTCAAAGAGATTTCATAAAGTGTTCAAAATGTTGGAATATATTTATTCATATATATTGCTTTTGGTCAAAATTGAAAAAGCTTTATCAACAGCTCTTTTGACCATTGTTAACTGCTCTAATACGCGTATAAAAGGAAGGCCAATGCTCAGAAAAATGACAGAAGTTCAAGTGCTAACAAGTCTCTTTAAAATCATTCACATTCATACTTGAAATTATCACTTTCTCAAGAAATAATCACATCTGAATATATTTTAATACTCTGTTATTATTGTACTTAATTCTTTGTAAATAATCGAATCTCAAATAAGAGTTGAGACATCTCATATTTTTATCAAAATAATCTCATCATTATTGTAAAAACTCAAACTATAAGAGTTAAGTATAGTTTGAGTATACTGTAAGAAATCCTATCAAGGTTGACAGGTAACCTGATTAAATCTCTTTCTGGGTGGAAAGAAATTAAGTTTGTAACAAATCAAGGTTAATGTGAGTAGGTGCTGTAAAACCAAGAAGGTTCTTTGTTTTGAATATTTAGTTGAAAATCTCATGATTATGAGGACTGGACGTAGCCCAAGTTGAGTGAACCAGGATACATATGTGTATGGTATTCTTTCTCTTATCTCCTTATTTGTTAAACCTAATTAATCATTTAAGTTTAAATCATAAACTGAAATTTTTATTTTAAGCTAACCAAAAACGTTCACCGTTTTCTGGTAAAAACCAAGAACGTCCTCCGTTTTCTAGTAAAAACCAAGAACATACATCGTTTAAGAATCAAAACCAACAAAAGCTATAACACGTCTACAAGAATTAGAAGAAGATGAAGCAATAACTACAACAAAACCACTCTTCATTACCACCATTACTTCTTCACGGCCACTCCTTCTACTTCTCATTCTAACAAACTAACTCTTCTTCTAAATTTCATCCCATGTATGTCATTTATAGCATCCATCTCATTTGCCATTCTCTTCCTCTCTATCTCTTTATCATCATCTTTATATCTCCAAAAACTTATCCATCATATCGTTCTCATTTCCTTCGATTACTTTTGTTTTGGCTACCAATTCAAAATCCCAACCTCAAACATTCATCGTCTTATCCATAATGGCATTGAAACCCTAATTTGTCTCATTTTTGTATTCCTCATCATTACTCCATTGTCATCGGTCTCTACCCTCCTCACCAGGATAACATCAACAACTTCTTTGAACCAATCACTAGCAACAAATTCACTATGGCAAGTCATGAGTCCAAATGGTCGATTTCCTCCCACAAACAACACTACAACTTTCATGAGAGCCATATTAAGACTCAAAAGTGGAGAAAAATGCAGTATACGTCAGACATAAAAGGCTTTGCGCCTAAAGCGCAAAAACCTGTGTCTCGGACGCATTTATGCACCACTAACTCTGTCAAATAGCGCTTTCTTCGCAAATTCCACGCCTGAGGTGCTGGCATGCAGTTGAATATATAAAAATGAGTTTTTTTTCACTTTTTCTGGATCTTTTTTACTATTGAAAAGTGGAGAGACTTGTGCCCTAGCAGAGAAACTCGGAGTCGGTTGTTCTTAACACAATTTGAGGAGTTTTATCAAGAATCATTCATTGATCATTCTTGTAATTCTTCTTTAATCTCTATCTTTTGTATCTCTTTCATGATTAACTAGATCCTATTTGTTAGGGATGAATGAAACAATATGAAACCCTTATTTTTCTGATTTGATTTATAGTTATATGAATTATTGAATTATTTTTCTCATGAATGTGCGTAATGTTTTTTATTGCTTGAAACAGAAGTGGACTTTACGAATTTTGAGATGAGAAATTCATGATATTGTAATCTAGAGATAGATGTAAGTCATGAAACCAATTAAATTTGTTGTAAATGCAACAATTTAAAAAGAGAATTCTTGTACCGTAAAGCTTAATTCTAATCTTAAATCCCCTAAGGAATTAGATGTTATTTTGGAATTAAAGGTTTTGTCACTAAGACATTATGACAAGAATAATAAAGAGAATTCGGTAATAATTCAATAAATGAATCTAGTAACTAGGATCAAATTAAAACCAAGGTTGGATTCGAAGTGAAACTCATCCTTGACATTTTTCTTATTATAAATGATCAATTTAATTACATTTGTTAATTTTAAATATTATTTCAATCAATTCAAAACAAAAATTGTTCAGTTTTAGTAATTAAATACAACTCGATAATAAAATGCATCCCATGAGTTCGACATTCGGTACTACCGTTTTATTATTACGTGCAGCAATTCAATACACTTGTTGAAACACTATCATACAAACAGAGCAGTTGAACGCAACAACCATTTGATAAAACAATTGGTGAATAGCTTGAACTTTAAACCCATGTCATATACTAGTGATAATGGTGATGAGATTGGTGATCATGATACTAGTGATTTTGATGATGATATTGGTGATAATGATGTTCGTTTTCAAAATAATGATGAGTTAGATGGATAGTGATAAGTTAATATGAAGAACCAATATGTTGCAATTTGTTATAACTAAATATATTATGTTTAAATTAAAATTTTATTTGTATTATTTAGAGTACTTAGAAATATTACTTAAATATATTATATTCTTTAGTTATATATGTTGATATAATTAATGTTTTTAAATGATTTTGGTGTATGAACTTTTTAGATATTGAAATCAAATTAAAAAATTATTTGTATTGTTCTTTTGGAAATTAAAGTAATGTATTTAAAAAAAACGGTAATATTTAGAGACAGAATAGGTGACCAAATATTTAATAAAAATAACAGGTTATGTCACAAATTTCATCTCTAAAAAAATTAAAAAAATCCTAAAAAGTTTACATAAAAAAGTTCAACTCAAGAACGTTCTTCCTCCAAACTCCTAACTCAAGAATGTTCTCCACTCAAAACTCAAGAACGTTCTCTACTCGAAATTCAAGAACGTTCTCCAGTCAAAATTCCAAATCCAAAATCAACAAAAAGACGTCCAAAAAAACAACCACAACACCCTCCACCAAACCTTCTTCTTCCAAAATCCTTATTCCACCTTTGATTCCTTTAAAATGTAAAACACTGTATGCTGAAAAATGGTCTCAGTGACCTATTGGCATTGGTCGGATTTTTAGTTTTGAAAACCTACAAGTTTGAGGAATCTCCATTCAACATCATACTGATGCACTTGGATGGACGGATTTCCTTAAAAAAATTACTGTTATTACCTTGAGGTCATTAAAGCATTTTACTACAAAGCTAAAGCATTTGCAGATAAATCCTTCATTGTCTCAACATTAAAAGGTATTGAGATACGTCTAAAACCCTTAATTCTACATGAAATTCTTAAACTACCATTTGAAGGTCCAACAATTTTTGGAAAAGACTGGTACACAACCTTGAACATCACCAAAGAAGAAGTGTTTCAAGAACTGTTTATTTATGGGTCTACAAAAAATTTCTCAGCTGACCTTAAACCAATTCCAAAAGTCTTCAACAGTATAAGTGAACACTACATCCTTTCTAATTATGGCAGCCACAAATTTTTCTAAGATAATGATGAATTGGTCATTTATCATCTTCTTCATTGCAAGAAGTTGAATCTGCCTCACCTAATAATCCAACATATGATTGATGCAGTTCACAAGGATTATAAAAGAAACAGTGTTCCATATGGTATGATTTTCTCCAAAAAAACTTAGACATTTTTAGATTCTGTAACGCCCCAAATTTTTTAATCTAATTATTACTTAAAAATATATTTTTTTTTTGTAAAAGAACGTGATGTAATTTACTAAAATATTATTTATTTATTCATTTACAAAATTAATATTACAGTTGTTAGATCGATATTCATTTATGTTCCAAAATAAAATAAATTATCTTTAAGTGAAATTCAAAAGAACAATGTTGACTGAAATTAAGAACATTCAATTGGAATAAAATCTCACTTCCACATTTCTATTAAAAGTTAATTATGACGAGTAAATAACTTTACAATGTACCACAAAAAATTTAGTAATATAAAACATTATTTTTAAATAAAAGTCCCATTTTCCCACGCGCGTGCACCAATCAAACATCATTCATGCAACTCTTTGAGATTAATAGTACTTAAATATTGGTGTAAGGGGTCAGTTCATCCCACAACAAAAATTAAACCAAATAATAAAATAACAACCATAAAATATGAATATAAAATCCTTTTGTAATAAAAGATTTAAAGAAATTGATTATTTAATAGTTCTCAAAGATATATCAAAAGTCATAAAATGTATATAAATAAGTTACAACCGTAGAACAAATAATTAAATCAAAAAAAAAAATTAACAATAAAATGTATATAATTTATGCATGCTCCTAAACCTCCTATATGATCTGGATATAACCAACCACACAGGCGTCCACACAGAAGTCACCCATACCAATGGGGAAAAATTAAACCAGCCACACAGACGTCCACAAAGATGCATATGATATGTTATGAAATCATAATGATGCTCAAAAAGTACATGACACCACTCACTTAAACAATCACACAAATCATCAGTCACTTAGGCAACCACAAAGATAACAATATTTAAAACACAAATCACCCGCCACTTAGGCATCCACAACGATAATAATTTTTTTAAAACACAAATCAACAGCCACCTAGACAACCACAAAGATAATGATATTTAAAACACAAGTCACCAGCCACTTAGACAACCACAAAGATAACAATATTTAAAACACAAATCACCAGCCACTTAGGCAACCACAAAGACAAAATATTTTAGAATAAACTTTTTAATCACACAAGATATCAAATTTATATTCTCATGAATGTTCATAGTTATAGCTCAATAACTTCAACACATCAAATATACATGTGAACAAGTATCTCAAAATCACCACTTTCATTTTAATAATCCATAAGATTCGATTTGACTACATATTATTGATAACGATTAAAACTCATATCACCAAGACTACAATAGCAACATAAATTTCATTAACGCATTTAATAATCAATTTTCTCATATTATGAAAATTAAAGAAATATAAAATTCTCATCAATTTCTTCAAGACACATATATTGTTCATAAAAGTCAAGTTTTAATTTTAAAATATTCAAAAGTCCACACTTAAAATCAAATACACATCATAATAAACATATTACTAATTACATCATTATAAAAATTATAACTTTATAATTAAATACTCTAAAACATGTAAAGCACTAAATATTTTCACTACAAACATATTTATCAAAGTATAATAAAAATAATACTCTATAATTAATTTAATCAAGATAGAGGTATATAAAAATAAAATAAAACAATCAAAGAATTATAGTTAATTTCTTTACGACAAAAATAAAAATCAATCTTTTTCTTTTAAGACATCCAAACATCATATCAATATCTTAGAATCGCTAATTTAATATCTAGTCTAACTCTGCATGGGGAAAAGCCCTTACCTTGGACCCTTTCCTTCCACGTAACACTACATATCCCATGAAAAACCTCATAAAGATGAAGGAACAAAAGCTTAGAGCTTCCACAAGAAAGAGATGGAATATGTGGGTGGTTGTTTGAGTGACTTAGAAAATATTTGAGATACACAAAATATAATGTTGCAAATGGAGAGTGAAGCTGATTAGAGAAAGAGAATAATTTTTCTCATTGAGATTAATTGCACACATCAATAAGATATTCAATTGGAATAATATCATTCAATGACCAACCGTTATGAATTAATTTACGTATTTATTCTTGTTTGTTACACATTTGAGTAGATGTGAAATAGAAAACACATGGTTCTATAATTAAATGCTATTAAAAATAAAATATAGTGTGAATGATTAAATTTTGACCAAAATTGACTTGGTCATTGTTTACTCTAAAAATACCCCAACAACTAATTAATTAATTAATTAATATAAATATATTTCATCAAATAATTAAAATTAAATGAACAATTACTTTATTATTGTCACACTAAATTAATTAAATATATATAAATAAAATGAAGGATTTTCACTAACTCTATTATCTCCTAGGTTAAATACTTATTTGGTCTAAAATAAAACTAATAAATGATATAACTTTTATAAATTATAATTTAATTAAATAATTTAAATAATCTTTTCATCAACTAAAATAAATCAAGTAAGACAAAATTATCACTGCAGGCAACGTATAAAAATAAAGTTAATGTATCTAACACATCAATTTCATGATTATCGAAAATAATCAAATAAACAAAATACACAGTTGTCCACTTAGAAAATAATTATGTCATAAACCGTTCTAATGTAATTGTCACATCAAAACAATTAAGTAAAATAAAGGTTATAACTATTCAAGTAAAATAGGGAGTAGTAAATTTTAATTTAATTTATTTACATGTAGAATAAATTATTAATTAAATAATAAATTACAAAAATTACTAAAAGATGCATATATAATATATATAAAAATATTGGGGTGTTACAGATTCCCTTGTTGATTGAAATTTCAAACATTAAGATCTCAAAATTCTTATCCAAAAACATCTCCCGTATGAAACAAATTCTCACCATCCCATCCTCACCAAAATCTACCTTCAATCCGTCTACCAATAAATGCAAAATGTCTGCACGCACCTATGTCGACAATATTGAGCAATGCTCACCTCAAGAACATTATTCCCCTCCCCAGCATGCTGAAGAACGTTATTCCCCTCCCCAACATGCCGAAGAACGTTCCCCGTCTCCAACTGTTCCACAAAATTTGAATCCTATCATTGATCAAATTTTTCCTCCAGCATCTACTATTCCACCATTCACCAATTCATCGTCTCAAGGTAATCTATGTCATCCACTTCAAATTCAGCACACCTCTATGATGTCACCAACCTTTGTGTCCCCACAAGAAACATCTTCTTCCATATTTGGAATAAGCCAATATTTGGTTTTTCCAGATTCAGACATAATTGGCTCATCTGTACCTCATTAGTCTGCTCCTACAAACTCTCTTCCTCCCATTAATATTTCATTTTCCACCTTATCTATATTTTGTTCCATTGATCCTCCATCCCAAAATACTCCTCTCACCACTCCAATTGATGATGAACAACGTCATTTTAAATGGACCAAAATGGAAGGGAAACATCCAAAACATATAAGGAAATCCCCAGAATATTTGATGCCCTTCAAACCATCATAGTTAGGCAAGCTTATCAGGTCAAAGAGCAAGCTATTCTATGGGACTGTATGGCTACTCATCTTGCTCCCAAGCTCGAACTTGAGCCTCCAATGCCTAATCCTCCTCTAATTTTTCCTAACTTACTTCAGTTGTCACTATTTTTGTCGTCTGAGAGGTCTTCACCTTCATTGTCTTTCTGATTTAGCTTTAGCTTAACTCTCCTATTCCTTTTTGTAATGACAAAGGGGGAGAAGTTATTTAGATTTTAAGAATCATAAGTTCTTTTTGTATGACTACTTATGTATTTTTGTTTTTGTTTTGAACCACCTTGTAAAGATCTAGATCTTTATTGTTATATCAATGAAACAATGTTATTTGGTTCAAATGATTAGTACATATTAAAGGGGAGTTTTTTTTTTTTTTTTTTTTT
>JBBPBS010001171.1:5521882-5634480 GCA_037974835.1 Cicer judaicum | reverse complement strand
TATTTTTGTTTTTGTTTTGAACCACCTTGTAAAGATCTAGATCTTTATTGTTATATCAATGAAACAATGTTATTTGGTTCAAATGATTAGTACATATTAAAGGGGAGTTTTTTTTTTTTTTTTTTTTACTAAAAAGTTCTCCTAATTATTATTAGAATCAAAACTAAAAATCTAAATTAACATGTTTTGTCATCATAAAAAATGGGGAGATTGTTGAGAAAAAATCTCAAATTAATGTTTTGATTATAATTAAACAAAAAGGTAATTAAAACTTCTAATTATGATTCTAAGTGTTTTGGTATTTAACATGTGTATTTAAGTGTGTTAAAACAAGATAGGTACCAAGCATTACAAAGAAAATCGTATTAAAATCAAGAAAGCAAAATCATTAAAACAAAGAAAGTTCTTGACAAATTTCTGGAAAACGAAGAACGTTATCCACATCTGCTATAAACACGAATGGTCAGATTTTTATGTAAAAGATTAGATCTATGAAGTGTTATTCATGCCATATCTTCATCAGAAATATATAAGGATCAATCTAAGATAGAATTATTCCAGAATTCGAAGACTTAACACCACCTTGCTTCATAAAAAGCATAAAGCAAGATCTTTCTCCAAGTCAAGCAAATGCAAGTACAAATGACAGGTCGTAAAGAACACTGTTGTTGTACCTTCAAACTGACCTGCACACGTGACTCAAAGCTTGTAATCATTTCATAAAACTGTCAAGATCACAAATATAAGTTAGGTCATCTCAAACCAATTCGAAGAACGTTCTTAGTTCTCAAGAACATTCCTGGTTTCAACAAGAACAATCATGCTGTATGGTTGATCTTATCCATTCACTTACTCATGACAGTTGACCTACTTCCAACGGTTAAATGAGTTGTTATAAGCTCTCTTGAAGTCTACAAATAAAGCTTCACGATGAAGAACAAATCAGAACTCAAAGTGCCAAGCAAAACATCACTCATTCAAATCATACTTAAAGCTTCTCAAATCGTTCTAAGTTGCAGTTCTATTTCTTAGTGTGAAATTAGAATCAGTTATTAATGAGTTCTAAAATATATAGAATCTATTTCTCAAACAAGAGTTGAGTAATACCCAAATTCAAACATTCTTAAAATCATTACTTTGTAACTCAAGGCTATATTGTTAAACATAGCTTGAGCAGTAGAAATCCTTTTATGATTTAAAAGGTAATTTGTAAAATCCTTTCTGAAATAGTGTAAGATAATCTGTGGAAATCCTTTCTAGGTAGAAAGGTAGAACCATGTAATAGATCAAGATTGATATGTGGAAACAGTGTGAAAACCAAAAAAGTTCTTGCTTTGAAGTACTTTGTAGAAAATCTCACATTTGTGACGACTAAACGTAACTCGTGTTGGGTAAACTAGGATATATGTTCGTGTAATCTCTTTATCTCTATTTATTATTTGTCTTACATTCAATTTTTATATTGATAAATTGATATTGTTGTTTTTCCATTAACCAATAATGTTCTTCGTTTATAACCAAAATCAATATTGAGTTAAAACTTTAGTTTTTTAATAGAAATTTTAAAAATAAACAATTATAATTTAAACTCCATTCCTTATAATTAACATTGTAACTTCATATATTATTTGTAATTATTAATAAAATCTCTCACTTTTGCTTTTAATAGATGATGAACATTTGTGAAAATATTAAGAGCATCAATGAGAGAAGCTCCGCTGCAAGAATCAATCAATTTTTTTTATAATTTCCTCATTTCCAATGAAACAACTACTACACTAGGAAACTGTATAAAAACATTTCATTGATCACACTCTTTATTGCTCATTCTCTTAAAAGGATGATCATGTCTAGCGCTTGTTTTCCATATTTTTATCAAGTTTGTGATTTTATTGCATCCATCACTGCTTTTGAAATAAAATATATTTATTCATGCATATATACCATGAATAAAGAGTTATAATTAGTTTCCTCTTTAACATTTTTGCTAATAGAATGCCAAAAAGAAAACTGTAAAACTATATTTATTTAATTTTTCTATGAACGATTAAGACATTTTATGATCTTTCATCTGAACTCTTATTTATTTGATTTTATTTATTTATTAATACTAGTGATTATAATTTAGTTGTTAGGAATGCGAATAGACCAAACTGACAATAGGGATTTACGACCTAGTCTACGTCAAACTCAAATTAGATCAAACTTTTTTTTTTTAACAGAGAAAGTCAAGACTTCTAAAAAAACCTAGATAGTTAGAAAAAAAAAAGTTAGACATACTACATGATAAGCTTTTTAAGTCTGTCTATTTTAATAAATATAAATAATATTTTTTTACTACTATAATTATTATATTAAATTTTGATTTTTGTTATATATATATATATATATATATATATTCAACTTTTAGTAATTTACGCATATTAATTTTATTTAGTTTTTGATATATTTAAATGTATTATTATAAAATATAATTTAAGTCGGATATATATATATATAGTCATATTTTCTTCAAAATGTGATGTTAAATATCAAAATAGAACTTAATTTCATTGACATATTAACTCGTTAATCTATTTAAAGATATGTTTGATTACTTTTTCAAAAATGTTAAAATGAAAGAGACTTTTAAGTAGACTAATACGTCATGTTAGACTTCTATCAAGGTCAGACTCATGTCTAAAAATAAGCCTCTGTCAAATAGGGATGGCAATGGGTAGGGTTTGGGTAGGGTACTATAATACCCGTACCTTTACCCGTGTTTGTACCCTTCTGGGTATCAACTTTAATACTCGTACCCTTACCCTCTAGGTACCTAAATATCCGTACCCATACCCATTACCCACACTTTAACTAAAAAGATCGATAAATAAATATTAAATTTAAAAATAATTCAAATATCATAAATTCAATCATAAAGTATTATAAATTAAAATATTTTCTAAATCAAAACATTTCAAATGAACACTCATTATAATACACATTCAAATATTCATAATAATATTTTATAAAGTTACGACTCTTACGACAATATTATTTGAGATTAGTAAAAACAATTTATAAGAAGTTGCAAGTATAATTATAAAGACACGATTAATAAGATATAACTCTTAGTAATAAAGTCACAATTATTTAATTATTCATCATAATCAAATTCTTAAAAAGTTTGCAAACGATTATCTTTTGATTATAAATATTGTAATGGTCCAATGATATTAATAGATATTAAAACATAAAGGAAAATAATTAATTAAACTAAACATTAATATACTAAATAAATAAATAAAATATATTTGTATAAGTGCGGGTGCGGGCGCGGGCGCGGGGTGGGTACTATAGTATCCATACCTGCTTAATTTTGCGGGTAATTACCCGTCTCCGTGCCCATACCCATTATGTGGGTTTTTGCCCTTCTCACTGTGGGTTTTTTTTGTGGGTATCCACTGAGTCTGAGTCTAATTGTCATCCCTACTGTCAGGCCACAATCCAGACTTAACCTTGATTTTTTTGACAGGTTAGACTTAGGCTTAGCAAAGTCTAGTTCGACCCAACCTATTCCTACCCCCTACTAGTCGCTCTTAACCTCCACAAGTGCATATTTAATAAATGATTTTAACGTCTTTAACGTTCTAGCTCCATAGACATGAATATTTCAAACATTTCAATTTTAACATATAAGTAGGCTTTGTTACATTTATAAAAAAATTGTCATTTTATGCTATTAACTTGGATATTGTAAAGTTGTTTGCAAATTCATCATTTGCAGTTTTAATGACTTTTAATTGGATCATTCTCGATTGATGTAACTTTTATCAACTTGAATGACTCAACATTGTGTTTTAGTATCCAAAAAAAAATACAAGTGATTATTAAGATATTAATAGTAATAGAAAACTAACTAAAATGATATTTTCATCGTCCCAAAATATAAACAAAAATTAATAAAAATAATTGATAAATACATGTATTTAATATAATTATAAACAAATATGGTAAAACAAATTGATATATTTTGCAACAATTTTTTGTTATAATTAAATTAAATACATTAATTTTTTATTATATCTTCATAAACAGTAGCCCATATTAACTAGTAACTAATTTAATATTGAAGTATCATCTTACTTGGTTTGAGTAAAAAAAAAATCTTTCCTGGTTATGACAACAATCTATCCCTCCAAAATCAATTAAAGGGGAATTAAAGACCCAACAAAATTTTAAACCAATGTTATGAATTTTGTTCTCTTCTTTTTTTTTTTTCTCTCAATTTTTTTTATTTGTTTGTACACTTTTTACACAATTTACTAAAAAAATCATATTTAGTGAAATGGATTAACATTTGAAAAGTACTTAAAAATAACAAAAATTGTTAAAAATTATAGTTTATAATTCTCATTATTCTAACCAGTGACATTGTGACATAATTGATACTAATTTATAAAAATATATATAAATATCTCAAATCTCAACTCATTTTCTTTTCTCATAATTTTTATCAAATCAATACAAATTCGATTAAGTCTCACTCACAAGAACAATGATGACATTAACTTTTACTTCTAACACACAACATCTAGAGTCTTGATTGAATTTCAAGAGCTAGTATTTGAAATACTCTTCAACTTAATGTTTTTCATGAAACAAAATCGCATAGAAAATTAAATGAAAAAAAAAATGGTAGTAGATTGCACAAATAAGTGTAATTATTACATCCAGAAATAGAATTATTACATCACAAAAACCTTAAATTAAACTAACCAACAGTCTTAATTAGAGTAAAGTATGAATTTTGTTATTTGTGTATATAGATACGATATGATTAATGAATGGAGTATATATATGTAAATAAATATGAGTAGTGTTGTGTAGAAAGAAATAGTGATTTTGTTAACGGCCAAATCGAAGAGAGGTGGCTCATTGATTATAGTTATTGTAAACACATTTGCATAAGAAGTATCGCCCCTCACACTATTCATTCATTCACATTTGGCATTTTGTTCTCTTCTTTCAATCAAACCCCAATTATCTCTTTTATTCATTCATTCGTTCATTCATCTTACTACTACCACCAACAATAACAACTCCCTCTTTCATTGACGATCTCCACGAAGCTACTCTCTCTCTCTCATTCATTTATAATTATCTCACTCTCACTAACTCTTTCTCTTTCTATCTCTTCCTCTCTCTCTCTCTCTATCTCCCCCTCCCCCTCTCTCTTTCCCCCCTTTCTCCTCCTATTTTGGATCTTCAACTTCTCTCGGTAATAATAACTCTTCTATACCCTTTTCTCCTTACAAAGTATATTATTGTAAAGATTCAATGTTTGGATTTAGATATACAAGGTCTCTCTTTTTTGTTTATAAATGGGAATTTGTTAATTATTTCTCAATGTCACCTTGATTTTATCGAAAGTAAGCTTAGTTAAGTTAATGGGGTTGTTCAAAGTTTCATTTTTGGGATTTGGATCGAGGTAAAGTTTTGATTTTTACACTCTTTTTTCGGATGCCATTTCTGGGTTTTGTCGATTTTGCATCATTTTTTCACCAAGTAATAGTTTTTATTAAATGATTTATATGGTTAGACACTGGTAGTGATCTTTTGCTTCTATTTTTAGATTTTGCTGATTTGGGGGATTGAGATTGAAGGACTGTGTGGTGAGGGAATATGGCTTCCTCTTCTACAACACTTGCTGGTTCTGCTGCTTCTGATCTTCTCCGGAGTTCAACTACCGGTTTCACTGGTGTCCCTTTGAGAACCTTAGGAAGGGTAGCGTTGGTTTTGAAAAGAAGAGATTTAGCTGTTTCTGCTAAGTTGAGGAAAGTGAAGAAGAATGAATATCCATGGCCTGATAACCCTGATCCCAATGTTAAAGGTGGGGTGTTGAGTCATCTCTCCCCTTTCAAGCCACTCAAAGAGAAGCCTAAGCCTGTTACTTTAGATTTCGAAAAGCCTCTTGTTGATCTGCAAAAGAAGATCATCGAAGTAATTTCTAAATTACTCTATTTTGTGTTTTTTGTTTACTTAATTTAGAATGAATTATAAGAGTTTGATTCTTTAAGATTATGCAATAGTATTTTTTTTTTTTTTTGAGAATAGGTTCGGAAGATGGCGAACGAAACCGGTCTGGATTTCAGTGATCAGATTCTTTTATTGGAGACTAAATACGATCAGGTTTGACTGTCATAACGATTAAGTTTTATTCCCAAGAAAATTGGATTACTAGTTGAATGACAGAACTGATGATGAATACTAGATTGAATTATGTGCACAATCTTACTAGGTTTTAAACTGTGGTTGTCGTCACAATTATGCCTATATATTGGATATTACTTAAAATTATAGATGAATGTGGCTGCAATTGCACTTGTAATGTGGTCGCAAGGACCTCTATAAGTCTTGATGTTGTGCCCACAATTGTGGTTGCAGATCGCAATTTAGAAAACCATTCATGAGAAAGTTGTGATGTTGCTGCTTTGATTGTTGCTTTCAAGAATGAATATATGGCACATTTTAACCTGTGTCGGTTGAGTTATATTATAAACACATTAGTTTACTGTTATTTGTGCTGGATATATTCCCATTGGGTTCTTAGTTGCTTATCATATTTCGTTGTTTTTGACATACAAATTTATCTGTTTAAGCAATTGGATATACTTTTGCTTGTAGTTCGCCAGATAATATTTTTCCTTAGATATAAATAACTATTAGATATTAGGGTGGTTTTCATTTTCATATTGTATTGGTATGTTGTGACTGTTATTGACTTGGGCTTGTGTTAACTGCATTTTTACTTCAATATTATGAGTATAGGTACGGACTATGGTTTGTAATAGTTATTAATATTTCATTGTTTAAACATATGGTCTATTTCTTTTCCTCCTAAATCCCGAAATTTTCACCAGTAAAAGTTGGCAAAGTTCTCATGCCTTTACTGTCTCCATTGCTATTTCAGGCTTTAAAGGATCTATATACACATCTTACTCCTATACAGCGGGTCAACATTGCACGGCATCCTAACAGGCCAACTTTCCTTGATCACGTCTTTAACATAACTGAAAAGGTCTACTAAATGTTATTGTTGACTTTTAAGCTTAAATATATAATTTATTGCATTCTTATGTTTTAATTGGTTGATGATTGTTATTGAACTGCTACCTTTAATAGAATTTTCACCATTCCTCTTTTTGCAGTTTGTGGAACTCCATGGTGATCGGGAAGGTTATGATGATCCTGCTATTGTTACCGGTATAGGTACTATAGATGGTAGAAGCTACATGTTCATAGGCCACCAAAAGGGTAGAAACACTAAAGAAAATATTAAGCGTAACTTTGGGATGCCAACTCCTCATGGGTATGTCGACTGGAACTCTAATTGATACTGAGTAATTCACTACATGTAAGATAAGATATGAACTCGGTTAATTTGATTTTGTTTACATCAGTGTTGTTTAATAGCGGTTATAGTGGTGCTATATCGCTATAGTGCAGTAGAATTTTAACTGCTATTGTTTCGCCATACGCTATTTAGTATAGAATATTGTCAAATAGTGGCTATATCGGTGTTATAGCACTGTTGTGTAGTGGAATATGAATAAATTGTTATTTTCTGCAATCTCCAATTAACAACACTGGTTTACATGCTTCCAAATTCCTCCACGTTTGACATTGATGGATGGTAAATTTTCAAATAAACAGTTATAGGAAAGCTCTTCGCTTGATGCAATATGCAGATCACCACGGGTTCCCGATAGTTACTTTTATTGACACCCCTGGGGCATATGCTGACCTTAAATCAGAAGAACTAGGCCAAGTATGTCGCTAGTTTTGTTTTATTA
Organism: Cicer judaicum; assembly: GCA_037974835.1. NCBI lineage: Eukaryota > Viridiplantae > Streptophyta > Magnoliopsida > Fabales > Fabaceae > Cicer > Cicer judaicum. Next base: position 5,626,645 of record JBBPBS010001171.1, on the reverse strand, counting down.
ATTATTATTATACTTTGGTATTCTTTTGTTACTATGTTAATTCATTTTATTGACTCTCATGCATGCAGGGTGAAGCAATTGCTTATAATTTGAGATCCATGTTTGGTCTGAAGGTGCCAATTGTGTCTATAGTTATCGGGGAAGGAGGATCTGGTGGTGCCCTTGCCATTGGATGTGGCAATAAATTACTCATGCTTGAAAATGCAGTGTTCTATGTTGCCAGGTGATTTAATTTTCTATTTTACTATTTGCAAGTTTTATAATATGTTTTTCTTTCAATTGTGCTTCTCTTTTTTATTCCCATCCAATAGTGCTTCTCTTTTTTATTCCCATCCAATAGTGCGTCTCTTTTTTATTCCCATCCAATAGTGCATGTTAGATGAATCTGTTAGAGTCCCGCGTTGAATGAGATATGGTTTGAAAATATGTTTAGAAGTGGGAGACATTTCTCACCTTACAAGCCAGTTTTGTAAGGCTGAGTTAGGCTCAGCCAAAATTTCAAGATGGCATCAGAGTCTATTCAAGATCCATTAGACCACCCGCAGTCGGGTCACGCTCCACGTGTCCAGTCCTGGGCGTGAGAGAATGTGTTAAGATTCTCACATCGGATGAGATATGACCTAAAAATACTTGAGTAATATCAAATCATTTACGAATTGAAAATGTTCTGACCTGTTCTACTGGTTTGACCTTTATTTTATTACATGATTCAGTCCAGAGGCATGTGCTGCAATCTTGTGGAAGAGTGCTAAAGCTGCTCCGAAGGTATATATACAAGATTGGCACATTGGTTCTATAATATTTCATTTCATTATGTATATTCAATTATATATTTTTATCTTTTACAGGCTGCTGAGAAACTGAAGATTACAGCGCCTGAATTGTGCAAATTGGAAATTGCAGATGGCATTATACCTGTAATAATCTTACTACTTATGCTTTTTGCTCTTCAATCTCATTCTTATATGTTGACTATGAAATGGAATCTAAGTAGAATTTCCTTTTCTTTTCAATAGGAACCCCTCGGTGGTGCACATGCGGATCCAAGTTGGACCTCTCAGCAGATCAAAATTGCAATCAATGAAGCTATGGATGTAAGTTTAATAACCGGCATGATGTATTTTACAGGAATCATCAAATATGTTGAAGCATATGCTGATATGGAACTTTGACTTGTCCATTGTGTAGGAACTCACCAAGATGAACACAGAAGACCTATTAAAAGATCGCATGCTTAAGTTTCGAAAGCTTGGTGGGTTCCAAGAAGGAATTCCTCTAGATCCCAAGAAGAATTTCAACATGAAGAAAAAGGATATACCTGTTGCTCCGAAGATTTCCGACTCTGAATTAGGAGTTGAGATTGAGAAACTGAAGCAACAAATTTTGGAAGGTAAAGAGTCCTCTTCTTCCGAGCCTCCAAAACTCGATCTGGACGAGATGATAAAGAAACTGGAAAAGGAGGTTGATCAAGAATTCTCCGAGGCTGTTAAAGCCCTGGGCTTAACAGAGAGGTTGTCGAAACTACGAGATGAAATTTCAAAAGCAAATGCAGACAACCAATCTATTGATCCATTGCTGACGGATAAGATAGAAAAACTAAAGGCAGATTTTAATCAGGGATTATCAGCAGCTCCTAATTCAGGTCGGCTGCAGAAGAAGCGTGACATGTTGAGAGACTTGACTAAAGCAAAGCTTCTGACAGATAAAAACAAGGAGGCTGCCACACTTAAGCAAGAATTGAAGAAAAAATTTGATGACATCTTGAATAATCCTAGAATAAAGGAAAACTACAAGGCGTTACAGTCAGAAATCCAGCGTGTCAGAGCATCTGCATCAAGTGATTTGGATGATGAATTGAAGAAGAAAATCATCGAGTTCAACAAGGAGGTAGACTCACAGCTGGCTAATGCTCTGAAGGCATCAGGGTTAGATGTTCAGTTAGTGAAATCGGGACGAGACGGCAACAAGTCTTTGGTGCCAGAGATCGAAGAACTAAACAAAGATGTATTACAAAAGGAAATTGATATTTTGGCAAACTCGTCGACAAGTATTAAGAGCATGATAGAGCAATTGAAACTGGAGGTTGCCAGGGCTGGAGGGAAACCAGATTCTGAATCTAAGAACAGAATTGAGACTTTGATGCAACAAATTAAGCAGAGCCTTGCTGAGGCCGTTGACTCGTCTAGCTTGAAAGAGAAGCCTGAAAATCTGGTGTCTGGAGACGGAAGTTTAAAAAAGGAAGGTCCAACAGGAGACAGTCTTACCGATGACGGGTTGAGAGAGAAAGTTGGTGCAAATCGCAACTTTTCTTAATGTGAGTTCTACTAATCTACACACACAAAATAGTTGTCTGTGCATTATGAGAATATTTGAGGCATTATAGGGAGCATTATTATGTAGCATTTACCATTGAAAATTGTATTTCATGTTAAAACAATGTCTTAAAAATCGGAGCAAACCGGCTGGTTGAACCGGGAACCGGCCAGTTAGCTGGTTTGTTTGATTCCAATTATTATATTGTAGTCTGAACTGGGTCAACTGCAGTTGGTACTATTAGTTTCCATTTTTTGCATTTATTTTTTTATTACTTTGTATTTATATTTGTCATCCGGTTGAACCGTGGTTGAACCGATCAAACTATGACCCAGATGTCTCACTGGTTCAATCTTTGATTTGGTTAAGTAAAACTAAATTGCATGACTAACATGTATAGTGGTACCACGTTGAAAACTACATCCTAATGTGCCAAAAACATTTTTACCTAGTTTCATTATGTGAATAGTCTCTTTATCTTTCATTTGAAAATTTCCCTTAATAATATTGTGGAATATCTCTTTTTGTCAGAGACTGCTTCTCAAGTTGAGTTGGTGAAGATGGTGTTGACAGTGGAAACTGCATCAGTAAGATATATTTTACCAATATTTTCAGCTAGTTGTACATCATCTAGCTTCATGATCATATTTCTTAGAAACATGTTTTGAAGATTTAAAGAAGATACGATGCGAATTGTGGCTGATATTTTTCAATCATCTTGACTACAAGCGCGAATAAAACTCGAAACCATTTTGTATTTGTTTTGAGTTAGAATGTTGCAGTTAATTTTAGAATGACTTGCTTTATTTACATATTTTTTGTTCTTTTTTATAATCTTAAATGTTTCCTTGAATATAGACTTAGATGAACATTGTATAAATTATTTGTGCTTGAAGATCATAACAACATATGATGTTGCGGTGTTTAAATGTCTTATTTGCAAGAATGATTATCCTACTTATTTGTTAGGTGTACTTGGATTGTGTTACTCTTATGGTGTTACCACAATTTTTAGATAGCAATAAATTAATTATCACTTCATTGTTGCTTGTAGCAATCTTCTCTTGAAGATATATAATTGATTGAAGTTTTATCTGAGATGTTGAATACCTTTCACTAACAAATTTTGTCAAATAATGTGATTGTGAAAAATTTGATCTTCCGTTCATAAAACTGTAAAGATATATCATATAAGAGCATCTCTTCCATATCTTTATTATATTATTATATGTATATGGCAAGGAATGATTTTTGTAATACTAAATTTAGGCAACTTTCACAACAACTATTAAGAGGTTAATGCAGTTTATATAGATGGTTAATTATGATGCTTAATAAATATATAAGGTGTCCAACTCAATAATCATCAATATAATTTTTATGTGTTCAACTCCATTTAAATTTATGCATCTAAAAATTATAGTTAAGTACGCACATGATATATTTATTAATCTTCTACAAAATATAATTGACCACTTATATATTTATTAATCTTCTACAAAATATAATTGACCACTTAATTGAATTTTATTAATCACTTGTTGCCGTAAAAGTTGCTAAATCCTGGTTATCCAAATAACACAATTGTTATTGCAAACTGCTTATAAATTCAACACTATTTCTTCATGTTAAAAATGTGGAATTAGAATTATTTCAAAGTAAAAAGATGAAAATACATGACAACACCACAATCAGTTATTAGCGAACAACAATCAGTTTTTAATAGAACTGAGAAAACTAAATGTTTTTCAACATTATTTCCTTGTGACACTTTTAAGTGTTTGATCGACAGACATTTTGAATTCTCCAGTATAAAAAACATACCAACTATGTTTCGTACTCACATTAAATAGAGCTACTTAAGTTGTTGGTTATAAAATGTATGCAATCTATTACCCACTTTTCTCCCCCCTTAATTGGACTGCCAAGTTAGGTTGTTGAACTGAGGAAATATATACGCTTGTACTAAAAAAGGCCAAAAGGATCAATTTTATATACTACTGACATGGCTAAGGTTAAATAGGTTGTTGAATTCTACTATTCAGCCTTGTGAACGCAACATCCTTAAAAATTCCTAATCGACTTAAATAATTAGTTTCCATAGTATTGAGTATGGTTAAAATTCTTAGAGGAGAGTTTTACTGTTAATATATAAATAAGTCTAGTAAATATATAGCCATAAGTTCGATCGTTCATCGTTTTATATGAAACAATATCTATTAGAAGATGTCAACCCTTTAAATTTTATATGACAATGTGGTTGTCAACTTGTTTAGATTCTTTAAAAATATATCTTACAGAAGAATACACAAATTATTGATTCGTTTATTAACAATTAACTGCAGTTGTTAGCTTGTTTAGATTCTTTAAAAATATATCTTACAGAATAATACACAAATTATTGGTTTGTTTATTAACAATTAACTAATGTAGCATTCAGATTTCTTAAGGTGAATTTTAATAAATGTATGATTACATATTAGAGTTTTTCATGACTTGCAAACGCATTTGAGTTGCGTAAGAGATTTCATAAGAGGTGTGTTGTTTCTTTGGAATTGAAATTTGAACCCTAACCGAACCCAAAGTTAGTTACGATACACACAGCTAACTTCGTGCAAACATTGCTATATTTGTTTTTTTTATGGATTTGATTTGAGATAGAATAACTAATAGATTAAATGTAAAGAAGCTAATGGCAGTAAAAAAATTGTAAAGAAGCTGAGATATTTTGTTTGAAATATTATAAGTTCGTCTGAAATTTGTTATTTTTTAGATTGATTTTGGATGAAAATTTGTTCTCTTTTTACTCTTTTTTCAGACATCTTTTCTAGATTTTGTTAATTTGGTGCATTTTTTTAGTTAATTGTTTTATAGAATATCACATAATTCTCTACTCCAAGATTTCCTCTTCAACTATTCAACAAATGTTTACCATATTCAATTATATCTCAACCAACTAGATAACTTGTTTATACACAAAAGTCTTAACAACCAACTAGATAACTTTTTTGTACACAAAAGTCTTAACAACCAACTAGATAACTTTTTTGTACACAAAAGTCTTAACAACCAACTAACCATTAACTATAACAACCATTAACTACTTCAACTACTCTAATATTTATTATACTATATCTTAACATATACACTGATTTTGCCAGTTCCTCTCCTTATAACAATTTTTTCATCCATAAATCTTGAATTTGAGACATTGGTTAAGGTTCAGTTTCATTTGAAACAATGTACGTAATGTTGGTTAGAATTTTAAGAATTCAAATCTATCATTTGTTACAACCTTAATTAGTACATGTGTCAATTGAAATATAGTCTTCAATTGGACAATACAAACTTCCAACTTCTCTTTGATCACTTATTCTCTCAAAAATGAAATATAGTCTCTATGTGCCTACTTCTTCCATGTGAGACGGTGTTTTTTGTGAGATTGATGGTTGACTTGTTATCAATCAAAAACTGCATTGGTCTCTTAACGTCACAATTCTACTCACTCATCAATGAGTCTAATCAAATTGCTTGACAAGTTGCATAAGCTTCTGTTATGTATTTGGTGTCACAAGAAGATAAAAATGTAATTGGTTGTTTCTTTGAGCATCAAGAGATTGGTGCACCTTGAAACCTGAACAAATAACCATAAGTGCTCCTTTTAGATATCTTATCTCCACACCTTTTTGAATTTGAGCTTCCCATCACTCCTTCCTAAATCACATTTGTTTTCACAGGAAACATAAAACCACTTTTGTATGTTCCTTTAACATACCTTATAACACATTTTGCAGCTAGCAGGTGTGGTTTTCTGGGCTCACTCATGAATCTACTGACCATACCTACTGCAAAACAAATGTCAGGTCTATTATCGCATAAGTATCTTACTGATCCAACCAATAGTTTAAAGTTAGTAGCATTCACCTTTTCTTCATCACTTGCTTCCAGCTTTAAGCTCACTTCAGCAGGTGTAGGTGCAGGCTTAAAATTTTCCATATTAAACCTTTTAAATATCCCAACAACATATTTTTGTTGATCTAGTATTATACTTTTCTCAGTTCTCATAAATTCCATTCCAAGAAAGTATGAAAGTTCTCCTAAATTAGTCATCTTGAATTGTGTCTTCATCTAAACGTTAAACTCTTCAATCTCCTTTGAGTCATTTCCAGTTACAACTAGCTTCCATTTTATTTGTCACATATACTCCATATTTAACAATGCACTTATAAAAACTAAGTTGAATTAAGAATTGATCAATCATGTTATTCCAAGTCCTATGTGTTTGTTTAAGACCATACAAGACTTTATGAAGTTTGTATACCAATCTCTCACTTCCTTTCGTTACAAATCCTGGGGGCTCGCTCACATAGGTTGTTTCTTCAAGGATTCCATTAAGAAAAGTTTACTTAATATCAAGATGGAATAATGACCACTTCTTACTACATGCTAAGGCTAACACAAGTTTTACAGTTTCATGACTAGCAACAAGAGCAAAAACTTCATATTAATTTAGACCATACCTTTGTAACAAGTCTCTAGCCACCAATCTTGCTTTATACTTCACCATAGTGCCATCTAGAATCAGTTTCACCTTGAATACCCACTTAACATGTTGCTTGGCAATTCGACTAGCTCACAGGTGTTATTTCTCTCAATTTCATGCAGTTATTTCCTCACGGCCTTGTTCCACACATTACTTTGCAAGGCATCCTCGTAGTTGATAGGTTCTACATCAACCAAGAGAGTAAACTTAATCAGCTATCTTTCATCATTTACTACATTATCAGACAACACTTCACAGCCTCTAAACCTATTTGGTATTTATCTATCTTACTGGCCTTGGTTCTAGAATAGTTTCTTCATTTATATTGTTTACTTCAAATTCCCCAGCTTTTGAAGCCTTTGAATTATCACTGAACTCATCCGTGAGTGTGACTGGACCAAATCCCTTAAGCTCTTCTTTTTACCATTACATCTCTACAAAAAAACAACCTTATGAGTCCTAGGATTATATAACTTTTAGATATCGTAGGGTGATATCCTAATAGTACTATTGACTCACTCTTGTCCATACACTCTCAGGTAACTTACAGTTTGCTTCCTCCTAAACCAAATTTTCTCAAGAACTTTCTATTGTAGCTTCTAGTGGGACAATTATTAAAAATATAAACTGCAATAGTCATTTCCTTGCCCCAGAACTTGTGTGGCATAGAATTTTACTTTGTCATGCTTCTAGCCATGTCAAGAATAGTTCTATTCCACCTTTCTACAAGCCCATTATGTTATGGTATATAAGGTGTTATGGCCTCATGCACAACACCGTGTGTCTTGCAAAGCTTCTCAAAATCCTTTGAGGTGTACTCCCCTCCACCACCAATCCTCAACACCTTGATTGTCTTATCACTTTGCTTTTCAACCAAGATCTGAACTACTTAACCACCTCTAAAGCTTCACTCTTAAGCTTTATGGTATACAACCACATATTCGTAGTATACTCATCAACAAAACATATGAAGTATTTATTGCCCCCAAATATGAAATATCAAATGGTCCAAATATATTTGAATGATCAACATTCAATGCAACTGAAGATCTCATATGCACACTAGATGCAAAAGGAAATCTACTTTGTTTACTCTTAATGCCAAATTTACAAGCTTTGACAAGTATATCAATTTTAGGAACTCATAATGCTATTTAGAACTTAATTGACTTAAGCTCCTAAAGTTTAATTGTACATACCTCAAATTCCATAGCCAACTTTGTTTTTCTTGTGTTGTAGCGGTAGACAATGCACTCGCATAGTTTTAATGCTACACTTGAAACTCATATTCTTTGACAATGGAGACTTCAACACAAGTTTATCACTTAGATCATACAATTGCAGAAAATCCTTCTTCATGATCATAGAGAAATCTTTCTCCACCAGATTACCTACACTCATTAGGTTGCATGTCGTACCAGGAACTAATAAGACATTCTCAATCACTACCATCTTACCATCCTTTCTCTTTATATTTGAGTTTCCCATACCTTCAGCCACTAGAGTTCTATTGTCTGGAAGTCTTACATTAGTTTTCTTTCTTGTATCCATGTTGGTATGTCATTTTTATTTCTTTTCATGTGGCTGGAACATACTCCATATGTACCAATCTTCACAAGTTAGATTACTTTCACAGGCTGTAACCATTAGCAAGATTGCATTAGAGTCTATGTCATTATCATAAGTCATATTTGTTTCCTACTGACTTTGTTGTGTTTTATTTCTTTTCCCATGCCAACATTCATTAGCATAATGACCAAATTCTTCACAATTGTAACACTGAATTTTCCTTTTTTCATACTCATTTTTCTTTCCATGATTGTTAGAAGAACCACATTTATTTGAAGATTCAGTCTTGTCATCAGTCTTGGCCTTTCCTTTATTACTAGACCAGGTCCCACCTTTGAACTTTCTTTTAACTTTCTACTATTCTTCTAATTGTCAATTTCTTTGTTGTTTGAGCTTGAAGGGATTGGTCTATTGATCTTTCTGCTTTCAATTAGATGCAGTTCATGAGCCTGCCTGTAATGAGCTTTGAAGTTCTTCAATTTTCATAGTACTTACATCCTTGGACAAATAGTTTGTGTCATATTTTTGGTCGAGTATGGACAAATATTTTGGTTCAACTTGGGATTAAAAGTGTTTTATCAGAGGGAAACCTTCCTTCATATTCAATTGTTTGAATGTTTGTTTTTTGGTGACAAGATATTGCGTCAAAGACTTCAAATTATTTGGTTTGCATGTGTTTAGACCATTTAGAAGGCTCACAGTAATGTGGTGTTTAAACAAGGTATCGCCATATCACTTAATTCGTTGGATCATGTTAAGGTCACTTATTGGTGGTGGCTCAAAGCAAAAGGTGTTGAGGTAAAAACCTATGTTTTAATGACAACAAATCTTATTAAATAAATGATTAAGTTTTATGAATGATGATCTACTAATTATTGCACTTGGGTTTTATTTAAGGAACATGAATTGTATAAGTGAACAAGCAAGAAGCCATTCACATCATCCAAGTGCATAAGTATCTACTCAATAATGAAAGAATCTCAAAAAAAAAAAAATATCATATATCAATCGTTCAAGAGAATGATTACTACATCTTCAAGATAGTATCTTCATGAAGAAGATGATCAAAACATTCATACAGCAATCAATGATCACACCATGTTATAAATCAAAGCAAATCATGTCTTAACCAAATTGAAAATTGATGACAAGATCTTTCTAGTTTATCAAAATATCATTCTAGTTTATCCAATTATCATTCTGAAAAAACGAAGATTATTCTAGTTTATTAAAAATAGAAGTCTGAAAAAATGAAGATCATTATGGCTTATTAAAAACGGAAATCTGGAAAAATGAATATCATTTTGGTTTATTAAAAACATAAGTCTAGAAAAACAAAGATAATTCTGGTTTATTAAAAACAGAAAAATGAAAAATGAAGATCATTCTGGTTTATTAAAAATAAAAGTCTGGAAAAATGAAGATCATTCTAGTTTAATATCAATATCATTCTAGTTATCTCATTCATGGTCAGAAGTAAAATGAATCATTTTCTATAGTATAAACCTTAAGATAAACACATGTCAAGACTACTCAAAACAATACTAAAGTTCAAAAAGTCTAGCTAAAGGCCTAAAGGAGCAAACAACATCAAGATCACTTTTTAGATTGATGAGCTATGAGTAAGGACAAGAAGGACATTGTTGTTGTATCTTTTTACAGAATGTTCATCATGCTTCTAAGACAAATGACTAACACTAAACATCTACTAAATCATTCGTCCACGTTTTCCATACAACACAAAACCAAGAATATTCTGGTTAGAAAAGAACATTATGATTATTCTCTTTTAAAGATATAATTAAAACATATCATTTTCCAAAGTCCAAACTACAATTTAAAGAGTATTAATACTGCTCAAATCAATGGTGAAACTCAGAACTCAAGCTGAATGCTCAAAGGAGGAAAAACAACCTCGAGATTGATCTCTAAATTGATAAGTTGTGAGTAAGGACGCAAATACATTGTACTTACATTATTCTGCAGAAAGTTCTGCATAAATCTGATTTGAAACAGTATCAACTGACATTTCTCAACTCATTCATGTTTTTCATCAGACCCAAAAACAAGAACGTTCTTTGTTTGTCAAGAACGTTCTTGACAGCAATATAAACACATGTTTAATTGTTTTAAAATAGATTTGACACTTAGGAAGTGTGTCCAACGACTATATTTAGTTTAAATTGAATATTCAAAACATTTTATCATCTATAAATTGAAGATCAATTGGAAAATTAAGACAATAGTTCAATTACAAATCTACCAATATTTGTTCAAGTAATAATAAGTCAAAAATTCTCCAAGCAATCTCCAATCCTCTTCACTATATTTGTAGATCATTATTTACTAAGCTTGTCTTTATTTATTTCAAACAAATGTTGAGAAGTTTCAAGATGCCAAACGCTTTTATCATACACATCATTTGTAACTCAAGTCTATCTTTTATGTTAAATTAAGTGTGTAATAATCATGTAACTTGTTGATGGTAATTCTAGAGCAATGATATTTTGACACAAAAACAAAACCTTATATAAGAGACAATATAAAATACATTTAATATAAGTGTTGATTTGATTGAAAGAGAGAGAAAAAAAAAATAAAAAATAGAAAATCCTATAATAATATACTATTAATGTCCAAATTTGTGTCCAAATAATCGTATGATAATACACTTTATCATTTTAATTTAATTTTGGTCCTTGTAGTATTTGTTAATGTTAAAATTAGTCCCTATATATCAATATTCTAAGGACAATAATGAATAAGTTCACATTTTATAGATTCCAGCATGCACAAATGTTTATAGGAAATAAACAATAAGGATTAGAAACAATTTTTTCAATATTACAGAGATTAAAACTGAAACGAAAGAAAATTATAGAAACTAAAACAAAAAATTATATTATATGGAATAGAGAGATATTAAAGCCAAACACAAGGGGAAAAAAAAAAAAGAACATCCCCAACAAATTTGCTCAACTTCTTACCATGTAGAATTCCTGCATACTGAGGAGCAATGACCTGATCATGTAAAATGTAAAAAGTGTGAAATGTCTTAAGTATATAATATAATGGTTAAAGTTTTTGAGTATATGCAGATTTGTGTGTTGTAGACTTACTTGTATATTGAGCATAAATCCAGCTTGGCTGAAAGAGCTCAAACTCAAAGCTGCAACCAAGAGTGTAGCAGCAATTGTTGGTGTATTTGCATAATTCAAGCATAGCTAGGTCACAGCTGGCCCAATAAATTCAATTGTCTGTAATTTTACATATATACATTACTAAAATCAACATAGTAAACATGTTGTTACATTATATAAGCTCTGATGTCAAAAATGTAATGCTTCCAGTTACAAGATTGTCTATAATATTATAGTCTTATAATTGGACTTGTTACATATTTTAGTCTCCACTAGTTAATATGAATTTCATCTTATTTTTTTAGGTCAATAATTGCTTCAAAATGAAAACATACAATTTTTTTACAATCTTAAAAATGTTTATTTCTTCTTTCTTTTTTTTTTTTTTGTGTTGGTTGTTCAATGTTAACTTATGGAGATACAAGTACAATCTTATGCATGATCAGGCTGAAAGAGTTACCTGCATTAATTTACAGACAAATGTTGTAGGGTACCCTGCATTGATTAAGAAATCTGATGCAGTACCAGCTAGATAACCTAAAAATGCCATTGTTGCTTGCTTCAAATTCACATTATATACCCACAGATAAACAATAGTCCAATGTTGAATTTTCCAAGCTTCTAGAATATATACACCTTTACTTGTGTATTTTAAATACAAGCTAGCTCATTCTAGTATCCATATTTTTTAAGCAATATATGAAATAACAACATAACGCTATATATAATAGGTGCGAAGTATCAACTGCTTTCACTGTTAATCTCTATTAGAAAACCTGGCTGCCACATTTAGTGGAGTCTCTCATCCAAACTACATCTTTTCCTTCTACTTGACTCGAACCTAAAACCTTGATTCAGGGATCAAAGTCGAGTTCTACTCAGACCAACATAAAGTTGATAAGTTGTTTATTATTACAAGTAACAAGAACAAACGAATAAAGTAATTACGCTTTTGAAATAAACCAACATCCAAGAGAGGAGAACAAAGTAACCTTGAAAATTTACCAAGGTTTCATAATCAGTATACTTAAAATTTGATTTATGATAACAAGTTCTTCTCTTTCACAAAGGTGTATTTTGAATAAGTGGTGTCATAAAATAGTTGGCACTAGGCACTTAACAACCTTGAAAAAGATAAGCAAAATTCATTGAACCATGTGAATCCAAGATAAATGAAGTTTCCCTACAATGCATCAGAAACACATCTTCATTATTTTCTATCCCTCAAAACTTACACAATACACTTATACACCCCAATTACAACAATTCATAAAAAAAAAAAAAAAATCAATACAAGTAAGGAATAACAGCTTTCCTTTTCTTAGGATAATCCTCTCCAAATTTCTCCAAATACCACTTATGATTAGCACGTGCCCTAGGCCCCAAATTAGCAAAAGTGTAAACACAAAAGCCCAACCCAGCCCAAGACCAAGTCATCAAAGCCCAACCAAACCACTCCAAAATCTCCCCAAAGTAATTAGGACAACTCACAACTTCAAACAACCCTCCTTTGGGAACAACATACCCTTTCCCTTTCGCTTTCAGCCTCAACAATTCCTTATCAGACCAAACGTTAATCCCCATCCCACAAAAAAACACCAAAACCCCACAAAAAAACGCCAACCAAAAACACAACCCATCACCATCATAATTCTTGTAGTGAGAGACCCATCTAGCTTGAACATAAGAATTCAACAAATTGAACAAAAAAGCCATTAGGGCTATACTAAAAGGGAACCCAGAAGTATTTTTCGTTGTTGTGAAGAACAATCTCAGTGGATAAACACAAGTGCGGTTGAAGTAATGAATGAGAAAAGGAGTAATCAAGAGAATTGATTTGAGATTGGAAGAGTTGTTACCAAATGGAAAAAGATAAAGAGTGAACCAAAGTGTGGGACTTTCCATGAGGAACCAAGCGAGGTATGGTGGGAGATTTGGGCCCCAACCTGGTCTATGGTGTTTGCCATAAGGGGCTTGGAGGAATGTGAGGGAGATGAAGGTTGGTGGAGCTATGAGGTAGAGACTGATGAGAGCGTAGTTGAATAGAGATTCGTTTTCTAAGATCATTTTTTTTTTATGGAATGCTGTTTGTAAGTGTTTGATGAAATGCGTCTGAGACTGAGAGTGTGGTAACGATGACTTATAAACAAGATCTATATATAACGAGAGAATGAATAAGACAAAATAAGGTAGATTTATGACTTGCGTCAAAGAAGGCACGAGGATCAAGTTGATCAATAAATAAATCTTGTTAATATTATATAATTATTTTTATTTTTAATAATATTTTTAATCATTTATTACATTATTTTCTTTATGTGATAAACTCGTGAGGGTATTATTGACATACAATAATAAATGATACATTGAATTCTTTGAAAATGATAAATAAATAGAAATAAAATTATTCTCCAAATGTGACTATTAAATATGATTATTTAATAGGTAATATTATTGTCTAATAGGTAATGCAGTGATATGGTCAGTTATTAACATGTTAATATTTACAATCCGAATATTGATACAAAATCCTAAAAATTATTTTTAAAGTATATTCTAATTTTCGAAAAATCATATTAATATATTAATTTTTTATTTTAAATATTTTAAAGTTTCATATTTGCATCTTATCTTATGTGTAGAATAAATATCTAATTTGCCACTATGAATATGTAATAGGGGATGCAGCTAACCATAAGCCTCTACTCACTGGCAAATGTTAAAATTTAATTAGTAAAATTTTGTTATTTTCGGGGTCTAATTTTTAGATTTAAATTGGATTTAACGAAAATATTGAGACTGTATTGAGAATGCAAAGTTATTTTATACTACCCTTCAATTATAATCATGCAATATACTACATCATGTTAAACCATTTTTAAATTAAAAACATATATTAAATATTTGGTCAACGGGTTATTATTGACTATCACTGTAAAATAAATTTACACTTAGAATACATTTCTATTAAATTTTAAAAAATAATAGAGACAATATACATTAAGATCTAAAACAAATAGTGACATCACACCATCATCATCAAAAGAAAAAGGGTGTGTTTATCAACTATGTCCAATGTCATAAAACTGAAGGAAATTATAAACAAAGGAGTGTGCATGGTTGAGATAATGTGTGCTACTAGTGCCACCGATCGACTCATATTTTTACTGATTGTTCGAGTTTGAAGAAATAAGTTTCACCAAATCATGCTAAAGATGTCGACAATATAATCCAAGGTATATTTATGTTAAAAAAGAATATTTAATTGTGCTGCATTACTTGGTATTATGCACTCTTTTATTCAATCTGAAATTTTATTATTGATGAAGTATATAAGAGAAATCATGTAAATGTGAGTTTTACAATGAGATAATACTTTGTAGATAGTATTGATAATAAAAATAAAGAAAACAATTTAAAGATAATTTTTAATATAGAAAAAAATGAATATAGACAAATAAAAACTCATTGTTTTATAGTGAAAACACACTAGGATATACTAAAAGTTAAAATTCAAAGGATTTTTTTTTTCTTTTCATTTTTCACTCTTGTAATTAATAGTTTTTTATTTTATTTTTTTTCTCTTACTTTGTTTAGTTTTTTTATCATGCCACATGACACTTATATATTGAATGTCGACGAGACACTAATGACATGATAATTCAATGTCACATGACATGTCAAAGTTTAAAATAATTTGTTAATAGAGTACTCAAAATCTTAGCATTACTTATGTTAAATATGTATAGAACTCTTATCTTTATGAATATTCATCCCAAAAATCTTCTTAGCATCACCTAGTCATTCACGCCAAATTCATTTTTCAATATGATTTTTGGTGCACTTGCGCCATATAAAGGATTAACAACAATCAATTTATCAACTATATACAAAAACAAGAAAATAACATTGGCATGTCACATCATCTATGATAAAAGTAAGACTTAATTGTACTTTTGGTCCCCCTATTATAGGTGAAAATTGAAAGTAGTCCCTCCATTTTGTTTGTCCTCAGTTTTAGTCCTCAAACAGAATTTGAGTCCAAATCATGATGAGTTGTCATTTTTTAATGACATGTCAATAAAAGGGTGACGTGGCAGACGCTTATGTGGAATAAACTCATTATTATATTATTTTTTATTAAAAAATATAATTTATATTTTTAAAAACCATTATTATAATTGTGACAATATTTTTAAAAATACAATTTAATTATTAAAATTAAGTTAAAAGAAAAAACACCTAAAATCATAAACTCTAAACAAATCAAAATCAAAAACATTCACTCATGAATCCTAAAATCATTCTGGATTTCTTCCTCCTTAACAACACGATCAACATGGCCTCCATCTCCCCCTTCAACATTGCGCTCAACTTTCTCCTCAACATGCATGAAGCTTCCCCAAAACCTTCCTCCTGAAATCATCTTTCTCCCCATCCTTCTCATTCCTTTTATCCACATTAGGATCCTCATAGTGTCCATCACCATATTTCAATACATAGCCACCAGATTTCAAACCTGCAACCTGCCACAAAATCGCGTAACTCCACTTGGAACCCTTAACAAGATGACACAACCTTTTGTGGATACCCAAATCCATTTAGGCGGAACAACGACATCCAAAAGACATGTTTGGAAACAACTGAGGTAAAAAAGGTAACAGCTTCAGTACCTAACACATATTCCAACATAGCCTTGTCTTCTTGGTTCTCAAAAACCTCTCACCTTTCTTCATGATTTTGTGCATTGCCTTCAGTTACTAATTAAAAATTCAAACTTTCACTAAAAATATAAAATTCTAAACAGAACCCAAATTGTTCAACAGTTTCTTCCAACTATTCATCCACTAAAAAAGTTCAACAAATTTAGAAATAAGCTGCGAAGCATATTCTTGAAAACAAATCCTAACCCTAATTTCCTCACTCTCAATACCCACTTCTTCTCAAATTCAATTTCCCCTTTCGATTGCATCAAATCACCTCAAGCCCACCCCGTCGTCGCAAGCATCGTCGAAGGCGTTCGTTACCCGTTTCTATTTTCGCTTTCCAATTTCGGAAATCTACCTGATAAGCCACACAAGAACATCGTGAGATTGCTCAAAGGGAAGCCATATCTCGATGACTAATCAGGAGGTTCTTGAGAAGGCTAAAAGTGAGGGAACAAATGGGTTTGTTGTAGATATTGTTGCTAATGTTGGTATGGTGAGTTTTGCTGTTGCTGCTATGGGGTTCCATGTTTTGGCGTTTCAGCATGTTTTTTAAGAATTTGCAGAAGATTTATGAAGGGATTTCCTTTAATAGAGTTGGAGATGTTGGTGCTAATGTTGGTAGTGTTGTTGTTGTTTTGTTGATGAAACTATTGAGGAGGAAGTTGAGCGCAATGTTGAAGGGGGAGATGGAGGCCATGTTGATCGTGTTGTTAAGGAGGAAGAAATCCAGAATGATTTTAGGATTCATGAGTGAATGTTTTTTATTTTGATTTGTTTAGGGTTTATGATTTTAGGTGTTTTTTCTTTTAACTTAATTTTAATAATTAAATTATATTTTTAAAAATATTGTCACAATTATAATAATGGTTTATTCCACATAAGAGTCTGCCACGTCACCCTTTTATTGACATGTCATTAAAAAAAATGACAACTCATCATGATTTGGACTCAAATTCTGTTTGGGGGACTAAAACTGGGGACAAACAAAATGGGGAGACTACTTTCAATTTTCACCTATAATAGGGGAACCAAAAGTGCAATTAAGCCTAAAAGGAAATATGATATTAAAGACTAAAAGAATGAAATTTATGAATTACATGGACTAAATTTAAATATATTTTTTCAAATAATCAAAACAAGAAAGTGATTATATTGTAAGGATTAAAAGTATAAATTACCTTAAATGATATAATGAGCACATTAAATAATAATCTTCAAAGGAAACTTATAAAAATAATAAAAATTATTAAAATTGAATAGAATTAATAATTTTTTTTAATTCCTGGGATTTTATCTATGAAATGCTATATTTTGGGAAGTTAGTACTTTTTTTAAATATATCAATATAATAACTAAAGTTGAAAGTGGGAATTTAAAGTTGATTTGATGATTAATATAAAAATAAATACAAGAGTGGAGAAATAAAGTGATTTTAGATTCAATTTCCACCTTCAATATATACTGATATGTTAACGATCTTGTTTAAAAAAAATAGATCGGAAGCTTTAACATGTAGATTAAATTTACAAACACTATATAATTTAAAAATAATTGATAGTTCATAGGACAATATCATCATCGAGTGATAAATACTCATACTATATAAAATTTAAGAAATATTGATTATAAAATCACATCATATTTATATCACTTAATTGTATTGTCTTAAATTAGTAAATTTCACCAATCAAATCTTAAATTGTTTAATGAAATCTAGTAAAAAATATTTATGAAACATATCCGACTTCCACCCCCACTTTACATCAATGCATAATAACTTATCTTAAAAAATAAACAAGCACAATCCCACAAAATAGCTTAACATTATCTAATGATGTATCAAATAATTATATATCTTTGAAAAATATAATGCAGAATAAATTAATTAGAGTTTAGAATATATATATATATATATATATTATAGTAGTAAATTAGTTTTATACCAATATTAAATAATTAAGAATTTCTTGTATTGAAGGATATACATATTTAAATACTCTCTTTTTGTTTTATTTATTTTTATTATATTTAATTATTTTGTCTTTCTCTTTTATATAAATAAATGTTTTTTACATAATTATATTTTTTTTTGTGTCTTTATGTGATTCTATTTTATTAATGCAATATTATTTTAATTTTCTTTTTTTGCCATATATTATTCGTTTGATTTTAACTTAACATATAAACTTCGATTCAATATATATTCAATCAATAATTTTGACACATTTACTATTATAATTTTAGAGAACATAAATATTACATATATTTTAATATCGTTATATTTATAATTTTTATTATATTTATAAATATTTTATACTATTTATTTAAATAATGTAAATTTATTTATAGAATCATATTTTTTGATTTTAGACTTGAGATGGTATTGTTTCAACTTTCCACTAATTTTGAAGGGAGGAATAGTGTGTTCTAGTAAAAGAAAAATATAGAGTAAGTTAGTTTACGTATTACTATTAGCGACGTTTTTTTTCCTTTTTCCTACAAATATATACTAGTGAATATGCATGAGCTAATCTTGTAAAATAAAATTAAATGCATGAGCTAATTATGATTTTACACGTAATGTTAATGAAAGTTTTGTGATCGTGACCCTATATATATGTTTTTTTTTTCTTTCTAATAACGCAAATTTCGAAATCGCTTTTCGTTTTGTTCAAGCTCTGCTTCGTGTCTCTCTCTCAAAGCAGCAACGGAACAAACTTTCTCTCTCTAATCCAACGAACAACCAGTTACTTGTTTCTCTCTCTAGGGTTTGGAGCTTCCACTCCAACACTCAGTGGAGAGAGAGAGAAGCTTTGGACGGTACAATTCTAGTAGGGTTTTTTGTTGTTTCTTCATGCTAATTCCAAACAAATTCACTCTCATTGTGATCAAGCTACTTTCGGTTTTCACAAGAAAGGATTTCTAATTCGTTGTTGTTTGCGTGGTTTGAGGTAGGTTTTGTGCTTTTTTATGCTCTTGACATGGTTCAATTCTGCTGTTTCTGGAACTTAGGATGTGAATGTTGACTTGAATTTTGATAATTTTGAGCTGAAAGTGAGTTGGTTCTAGTAGTTGTGAAGATATAAGAGGGAAAAAATTGAGAAACGTGAATTTTTTTTGGGGGAGGGGTAAAATTGGGTGTTAGGAAGGGTTTTAAATAATGGTTGGTTGCGTTTTGATTCTTGATATTGCGGAGAATTGTGGTCAAATGCAGCCTCAATGGCAGTTGTGTTGCGGTTTTGGCAACACCAATAACTGTTATGTAGTGGCCTAGATTGCGGTTATAGGTCTTTATGTAAAACCCCGTTGTTAGGTTTATTGGAGTTAGGAGCTTTTAATAATTGCTCTATTGTAATGTTTGAAATTCCAACTATAAGTGAGTAGATTCCTTTTTAATCAAATATTGCTGTGGCATGCTGGCTTATTAATATGTTTTCTATATGAATGGTGCAGGTAGAAGTATTATAGGTACTAATATATGTAGGTTGTTGTGGGTTATTTGCGATGTACTGTGGGCGAATGTTACTTCTTCGTGCTTAATGACGTTTTCTATGGACTTGAATGCCTCTCCTGTGCCGGAAGATGATGAAGATGCTTTTGAGGGCCAGGTAGAAGAGTGTAATGCACCAAAAGAGGAGTATAGTGCGCCAAAAGAGGAGTATAATGCGTCAGAAGAGCGCATAGAAAGTGCAGTTGACATAGCACGCCGGGTACCCTTTCCTCTCAATTCTTATATTATTTTTTCTTTTGTTTGATAATGTCATGGTTGGTGGTCTAAGTTGGATTTGATTCATGTTGCCTTGGAATACTGTGATGGTAGTTTCTTATTTATCGGTATGGTTCATACATAGTTATTTTTCTTCTAGGATTTTCATGAGGTTTAGTTGGGAATCCACTTTCATTTTGATGGGTTATTTTTGTGGTTAGCTTGACTGTATTTTGTTGTATAAGGAATTATACATTTTTCTCCAAAGCTCTAAACAAGTTTTAACACTGGTAAAACTGCATAAAATTTGTAAATTTGGATGCAACCATTCTGCGGTACAGGAAAACAAATCAATTTATGTGATATATAATTTTTAAAAGAGCTGCTGGAAACTTGTCAGAAATTAAATCATCTGCCTAATAGGGAACTAAGCTGATTCTACAGCAGCATTAGTAAATGTCTCAAAACCTTTCTTTCCCAAGAAGTTAGTACATCCATTCCAATCCATGCACTTGTACATGTTCTGCAACCCATTTTGATGCTGGCATGAGACTTGAGAGCACAACTTTGATAGAAGTTTAAAATGTTTTTCACTTTATTTGAATTAGTAGATAGTTGAAATTGCTTTAAATATTTTTAACTGTTTTGCTTGTTTTATAAAAGATTATTTTAGAGAAATATAAATCGAAGGTCAAACTATACATTATATCTAAGTCAAGAAATTTATGAGTTGAGACTTTGGAGAATGCTTAAATACTACTTTTGAATTCAAATGGTCTAGGAATTTGTAGAAGTTCACCAGTTTTGAATATCGGGAGTATTTTGTTGCTGTCTCTTCCCCACTCCCTCTGTGTCTTCCCCTTTCTTTCCACTTCCATATACAGCGAAGTTCATTTATAGAGAACATGGAGATATAGAAAAAAATTTCAATCCTTAAATTGAATCTTTGCTATGTTAATTCTCCATTAGAATCAAATGTATTGTACTTTTAAAAGTCTCTTCATTAACTCAATTGCTAAACTCCTGATTTGTTTTAGGAACGTGAAGAAAGAAAGAGACGGTTGAAAAGAGAACGTTCAGATGACAGGCCCATGCAAGTATCACAGCCACCTGGATATGATCATTTTTTCCACAATAAGATCCTTAAATCATATGATAGAAGTAAGCTTCCTCCGGGTAAGGATCGCTGGCCTTGCTGGTGGTAATTATATAAGTTGTAAATTAGATTGCTCCTTATACAATTCCATTTATATACTTATGTTGGGCGTTTCTTTTGGATTTTATTAAATGGTCGTTAATGCTACTTGCTTAATTTATTTTACAATTTATTTGGGTGAACAAATTTGGCTTGTTATTTTGTAAAAGTTATAATCAATTTGAGTTCTTTTGGGGATATGAGTGGACATTGAGTGAGTGATCCAATCAAATACATAAAATGCTGATGGATAGCTATGTTATATTCTCCTTAAGACAATTGATATATTTATGATTTATTTTAATGTGACAGATTATGATTGTTGTCAATGCTAGTAAAAAATAATTTTTCATTATATTATTTACATGCAGGTTGGTTGGATTGCCCTTCGTCTGGCCAAGAAATTTTTGGCATGATACCTTCGAAGGTTCCACTGGGTGAATCCTTCAATGACTACATTTTTCCTGGTAAAAGATACTCATTTAAACAAGTGATACATCAACAGAGAGTTTTAGGGAGAAAAGTAAGTAGAATTTGTCTTCTCTTCTTTTCCATATAAGTTTTAGCACAGGAGTGACCAAAATGAAAGGAATTATAGATTCTTGAATAATAATGAAAGAAGAAAAAGAATGCCACAAACTAGTTTTTTAAAGAATTGCATGTTGCTAATTGTCATAAGTACCACAATTTATTTTGCACCCGCCCTTGGCTTGCTTCATTTGACAGCTTTTTTTACAGTTTGTTGTGTTGGCTTGCAGCTTGGTCTGGTCATTGATTTGACAAATACTTCTCGATACTATCCAGTATCAGATCTAAAGAAAGAGGGTATCAAGCATGTTAAGGTTTGTTGTGGACAACCTTCTCCCCAACCACATTTTCTTGTTAAGTAAATATTATATCTTTAAAGCTGTGGCTCCTTTTTCTTGTTCTTACATTTGAAGATCATGGTTATGGTTTAGATCCAATGCAAGGGCCGCGGTTCAGTACCTGATAATTCATCTGTTAATCATTTTGTCTATGAGGTTTGTTTCTTTCTTAATAGTATTGTTGTAGTTTTTCTGAGTTATTTTGAAGAATATGGTATCTATTTCTCTTGCTAGCTTGCTGCTGTTTACATGAATAAACATAGACGTTACCTAAGAAACAAGCTCCGGTCATAGGAATTCTTGATACTTTCAAAACTATTTGTTGAATTAATTGCATATTATTTTAGGCTAGTATATATTGAAAGCGTGCAAATTTAATTGCTTTACCATCTGAATTTCATTTCAATTGTTAGATAATATTATGTTCTATCTAATCTAATTTACAATTAATCGGTTTTATATATTAATATTATATATTTCTTTATTCTTCAACACTGTTTTATAATTTCATGCTCATATGTTTTGTGATTTTTTATTTAACATTTTGATCAAAAGTTTCTACCCATATGATTATTTTCAATTCCAGGTTTTACAATTTTTATCACGTCAAAAACACTCGAAGAAGTATATACTTGTTCATTGTACACATGGTCATAATCGTACAGGATATATGATCATCCATTATTTGATGCGCACAATGTCAATGTCTGTTACTCAGGTGAGCATTGGAGTTGCTATATGATTTCATATCTCTATGTAATGTTGCACAAGTTCAGTATTTATACTCGTTGGTTTTCCTTTTTTGCAGGCGATAAAAATATTTTCTGATGCACGTCCTCCAGGAATCTATAAACCTGAGTATATTGATTCATTATATAAATTTTATCATGAAAAGAAGCCTGAAATGATAGTTTGTCCTCCTACCCCAGAGTGGAAGAGGACTCCCGAACTTGTTGATCTCAATGGTGAAGCAGCTCCAGATAATGATGATGATGATGATGATGATGATGGAGTACCAGGTCCTCCTTTGCAGGTATCGATCTTATTGAAAATGAATTCTGATATTTGCTATGATATCTCATTATACGAATATGTTGTTGATCTTCTGGTGTCTTTTCAACTTGTCATTTAAGTCTCATTTCAGTTTTCCTATTAGTTTTAACACATGGTCTGGGTTTACGGGGGCAGCTCGAAGATTTATTTATTTATTTTCAGCTAAACCTGTAAAGCATAACATTCTAAAATCCTTTTTTAGGGAGAGGTGGGGGTACCCACTGCACCATCCATATATTTGGGTTGTCTATTATCATTGTTATGTACATCATAGAGCTTGAGTTCAGAAACAGTGGTCCAATTGTTTCCACGTTGTAGGGTGGCGATTTTCCTTTGGATTAAGTTTTTAATGTTCCGGATGTATGTTGGTTGTGCCCCCCTTAGGTTTGAGCAGATTGTATCGGTTTTTCTAGGTTTCGGAAAGAAATAAGGGGCCAAAATTTGGGATATGGTTGTTTTGCCACATTTAATTATCACTTATCTTTTGCTCATGGATATTTCAAGGGATGTTTCCATTTGCCTTATGCGGAGAAGATGAACAGCCATGTTACATGGTCATAAATTTTAAGTTTCCTCATTGTTCTTTTCTTTGTGTAGGGTTTTATTTTAGCCTCGTAGTTGTACTTTACTTCTTGTCTCTCTATTTTATAATTTAAAAATGGTGTCCAGAAAATTTTATGGGATTTCTGAGTAAGTAATTTGACTGTGTTTCCTTCCTCTTTTTCATCTTTTCCTTGTGTCTGTGACATCCCATTTTTTATTTTTATTTTTTTTACTTCAATTCCCGTGCAATTAAAATATATAATTACACATGTAAATTCAAACAAACAAACAATTCATTATTAATTTAAAATCCACCAGTATCTCAATCACATAACTTAATACTCAAATTGTAAGGTTTAGAAATGTCGTACAAAATAATAAATGGTATAAACTAGAGTTCAGCAAAAATAAATTTTCTAAAGTTGACCACTACTACCCCTAGAATTAAAAGAGAGCAGGATGCGCAAGTAATTTAGAAATGTCAAAGAGTCATCTCCACAATACTTACCAATAAATAAATAACAAGAAAAATATAACAGTATAATATTTACATAATTAATAACACTTATTTCACTTAAACGACCGGGAAGTACAATACATCAATTATCCTTATAAAACATTAACCACACCTCTATGCCCAAATATACCTTATTACGTAAGAGTTTCGTGGGTCCTTTCAAACAATACCATTAACTCCAAATCCCCACCAATTATGGATTAACTGCACAACTATATGAATAAATGTATGAATGTAGACACTTTTGTAATAAATTATTAATATAATGTGAAACTAACTTATTAATGACAACATATTTGCACCTTTAGAATTAACCGCAACATGTTAAGTACAACCATTATAACTAACAAGTTATCGTATAATGTCCATTGCCCACCATTGAACATGTCAATCACAACTATTATAACAACATATCACATACATTTATTTTGTACACTTTGAACATATTCAACACAACCATTATAACATATTACATAACATTTATTTTCCACACTTTGAACATGTTCAACACAACCATTATAACAACATATTACACAACATTTATTTAACACCTTGAACATGTTCAACACAACCATTATAACAACATGCCACACAACATATATTTTCCACTATTTGATGAAAATTATTTCAGCATAATATATATTTAATCTCACACATTTCAGGATAAACACAAACCATACATAGATACAATTAGAGTGGTGTCCTTACTGATATGAGTGTCATTATTAAAATTCTCACGCAACGGTCTTTACTCCAAATGTTCTACACCTTCACAAATTAATTTACTTATTACTTAATGTCAAAACTTTTTAGTTTTAGTTTTTTATAGATTGACGTACATAAATATATTACTAGTGTGACCTTTATTACAATAATAATGAGATAATAGAGTTCCTAATAATCTATCTCCAATGATATTAAGAACTTTATTTCCTGTGTAACAATGCGACTATCTTAATTTATTTATTTTTCTAACCCATTCACTGTTTTATCTAAACATCAAGACACACAATATAGTATCTATATTCCTTCCTGATAGTTGATTAAAATAAAAAAAATAAAAATACGACATATTCATCGATCAATTTTATTCTATTTTATTTTATTTTTTCAAAATATCACTACGGGGTTTTGTTCGACTACCAATAAAAAAATGGTTATATAAAGTTAATATGATCATAGTTAAATAATTCTTACTTGAGGGGATGAATCACTACCTTTTTCTCTCATAAACTCTTTCTTTTTATACGGAGAAGGTTTGTGAATGCGTCAATTTTTTTTTCTTTCTATGAGTAGAGGTGGGTAATGTGATGTTTCAACCTAAACCCATTAAGACACTAATTATTATTATTTAAAATAGATTCCGCTGCCACCTCAGCTGACGTTAGGGATGGGAATAGGCTAGGCCGTCCGTAGGGGCCTATGGCCTGACCTACTTATGGTCTGGCCTGGCCTAGTCTATTTAATAAAAAGGCTAGGCTCAGGATGTTTTTAAAGCCTATTTATTTAAATAGGTCAGACTTAGGCTTATAAAAAAGCCTATTAGGCCTGACAGGCCGACCTATATTTATTAATATTATTTTTTATTATTATATTAATAATATTATTTATATTTTAAATTCTATCAATTAGGCAATTACTTAGTAATCATTCCATATTCAGTAGTCGTTCCATATTCGGTAGCAGTTCTATATTTGGTAGTCATTTCATATTCGGTAACCGTTCAATTAGTCAATCACTCAGTTGTTCCTTATTTGTTTAAGAGGTAATAATGGTTGTGTTTAAAAAGACTTTTAAAAAGGCTTACAGGTGAGACCAAACTATTAAAAAGGCCAGGTCAGGCCGAAAAATAAGCCTATGATAGGCCGTAGGCCAGGCTTTGGCCGAAAAATTAAATTGTAGGCCAGGCTCAGGCCTTTCAAAGCCTGGTCTGGCCTGGCCTATTGCCACCCCTAGCTGACGTGTATGTCTCAGTTTCAGTTTCTAAGTAGTTTTTTCACAAATTATATATATCATCCACTATTTTATATTATATCTCTTATTTTAAATATTATTTCATAACGTCGTACTCAAAATTTCTAAATTAATTCCACATTATTATTTCATAACGTCACATTATTATTTCATAACATTTGCCTAAATCTATTTTTGCATTAATTCTACGTTAATACTCAATACATTTTTTTTTTGTCTGCATTAATCAACTTTACATCTACTTATATATTTTTGTCTCGATTAATCAACTTCACATTTTTGCTTTTACAAATATATCTAAGAGAAAATGCGAAAAATTGCAAAGAGGGAGAAGAAGCTTTTACGACCTGGCTTTGAAGGTCGGTGATAAGGTTTTATTAATAGCGTTCTGGCTAACATGACTGCGAAAATAGTTGATTTATGCCTTTTCTTGCATTGTTATCAGAGGCCAAAAAAACATCTATCATTTTCTACAGCACCGCGGTTTAAGAATTTTTCTTTTAAATTTCTGTATTAAGGTAATTATATTTGAATTGTCTTATATACTAAATGAGAATATTTTTTTTATAGATATTTAAACTCAAATTTAATATATTATAAGAGTCTAATATGTTCTCGTATATCAACTTCGATGGTAATGGATACAAAATTATATGCTTAAATATTGAATGTTGAGTATAGAATGCTTATAAATTAAAAGATATTACAAGTGTTGAAATTCATTAGTTATTAATTAAACGTAATTAATTATAATTTTATAATTATTTATAATTTTTAAATATTCAATAACATCTTCTTAGAGAGTTTTCTCTACTAAGTTTCTAAATAGTTTTTTCAAAAATTATATATATCATTCACTATCTTATACTATATCTCCTATTTAAATATTATTTCACAATGTTTACTCAAAATTTTCTAAATTAATTCCACATTATTATTTGATAACGTCACATTATTATTTCATAATATTTGTCCAACATGTTTCACATTAATTTCACATTACGACTCAATACGTTGTTTTTGTTTGCATTAATCAACTTCTCATTTTCGCCTACGTGCCATTACGTAACCAACTTCACATTTTCACTTCTATGTGTCATCTATTTATTGTGGGTATTTCTCTTCTGTAAATTACATTGATAAAATTGAATATATATTATTGATATAACTATTTTATCAATAATTATTTGATAATTGAGACATAAAATTTCATATTGATTTTTAAAAAAATTTCACTTAAATTAAATAAATTAAAATATACCCGCAGAATGCGCGGGTTACCGTCTAGTTAATATTATTAGCAAGAGTTAAAATAACACAATACAATTAAGTTAGAAACTAGTAATTATCACCAACAAATTTCTATAATAATTATCTCTATTCCTAATAAGGTAAAATATAAAAATAAAAATAAAACAAAATGGCCAGATGTTACACCGTCCATTTTCATTCCCATCAAGTGTGCCGTTCATATGTCATTGAAGATAACACTGCACTTATTGTGGTGTCTGAATGAGTTTTACTATAAAGCTTGTTTATTTAAATTTGGCCTGTCTTAAATACCCTTATATGTTATATTAGTACATTCTTGAACCTAGTTGTTAATTTGTTTTGTACTTTGGATCAAACAATGTTTATAGAACTCACTGAATATTGAGACTGAATATGAATTATTTTCGGGTTATGAGGTAACCCCTATTTGTAAAACTCACTGTGACTATTAGACTAAGACTCTGAAACAGACTCTAACCAACTATAACCGCCACTGACAGCTGTAACACTAACAGAATTGAGAAATAATCCGGTACAGTTGAGACTATGTAAGGCCTCGAGAATACTAACAGTTACATGTGTATACTCTTATAGTATCCTGTTGTCTGATTGTAATCAAAACTTGATGTCTTTCCTATTCTCTTAGGAGAACCACGAGATTGAGACAATAATGACAAATGATGATGTTTTGGGAGATGAGATACCTAATGATCAGCAAGATGCATTTCGGAAGTTCTGCTTTCAAATACTCAAATTGGGGGTTGGGGTAAGCCTTTTAAATATCTGTATTTCATCTGAGTTTATTATTTGGATTTCGTTTGTGCTGACAAGTGACTACTCAGTGATGTAATTAAGATGTTTTTAATTTTATTAGCTTCCCTGCTTGTTTGTTAAATTGCATGGCGAGAAATGAGTCAGTGGGGTTGTATTCTGCAAGATGTTACTCTAATTATTTGGTACTTCTTTATGTTTGTCTCATTGTTGCTCTTGGTTACAATTGTGTGGTTGGACAAAAGCTGCTGATAACATGGTTTTGCTTTGCTTTGCTTTTCCCCCTTCTTTTTTAATTATGCTTTATCTTAACTGCCGACACATGTTTTTATTTTGCTCACCCTCCCTTTAATTATGATTTACCTTATTAATGTATCTCTTATGCTTATTATATTACTGTTTTATCAATTTCTGTAAATACAGGCCAGAGGACACATGCAATTTCCGGGATCACACCCAGTTTCTTTAAACAGGTCCAACTTAACTGAGCCTTTAACATACTATATTGTGATATGTTATAATATTAATTATGTGGAAAACCTAAGGTTGCAAGTTATTGAGCTACTATACTTTCATTTACCATTCTTCTGTGTCTTAACAAATCATATGATTATGTTGGTAGTTAGAATTGAATTTTTTGTGTGCATTTATGTCCTTACAAATTATGTAAGACTGGAAATGAACAAACTATTCCTAGGAGGGGAGGTTTGGGAGAGTTTATACAGATGTGGTCTAAGTTCCAAACAGTTGTTTTGTTGCAATTATACTAATTAGTATTTTTTTTTCTTCTATATTCTATAAAAATTCAAATCTATGTTCTAAACTTGTCATTTACTTTTATGATTCCATAGTTTTGTAGATGTAGTTGTTAAAGTTCCTTATTGATTTGGCCTTTTTATCCATAGTATGTCAAATGTTAAATTTGGTTGCTTTGCATGCAGGGATAATTTACAGCTGTTACGACAGCGTTACTACTATGCAACATGGAAAGCTGATGGAACAAGATATATGATGCTAATAACTATGGATGGGTGCTACTTGATTGATAGAAACTTCAATTTTCGAAGGGTTCAAATGAGGTTTCCTTGCAGGTTTACAAATGATGTATGTGTGGTATACTGCTAATCCTGTTAATTTAAAATGGAACTTCTGAATATGTTGCTGTTTGAACTTAAACGATGCAAAAACTAATATGTTTATATCTTTGGCTTCCAAGGGCTTGGCTGAGAAGACTCACCACTTTACATTACTGGATGGGGAGATGATTATTGATACATTGCCAGATTCAAAGAAGCAGGAAAGGAGATACCTAATATATGATCTGATGGTGGTCAACTTCATTTCGGTGATAGAGGTTCAATTCATCTGTAATTGCACAATATATTACTGGATGTTCTCATTTTGGTTTTGATTAATATTGTTCCATAATTGTGCCATTAGGTGTAATTTTATTTCCATAGTGGAAAAATACTGAAATTAATGCAACCTTTTTTTTCTTAAACTTAATTTTTGTTGTGGTTAACTAAGCAAATGCAACCCTATTTTTCTAGAGACCATACTAACTGTTTCTTTTATAACCTGACATATCAGTTTTTTTCTTTTTAATTAATTAATTTTCTATGAAAGCAGTATAGCAATTTTTGACTCTACTACCAAATTGTTTTTCTTCCTCCTGGTGTAAACTTGCCAATCAGCTTCTTGTGCAGTACTTTCTACTAGTGCAGTTTCAAGGACAGGTTCAGATGGTTTGGTGGGATTTTCTGATTCTATTGGGTGTGGAACTTATTGGTACTACTGGTGTGGAATTTATTGGTTCTGCTGTTGTAGAATTTACCAATTCGGCTGATTCTGTAGAGGCAGGATTTTCTGTTCTGCTGCTGCAATTTGTTCTACCATCTCAAAACCCAAAATATGGAATTCTGTTGTTTCTTTCGAGATTAAGGTATTCTCCCTCTGAATTCCAACTTTGGAGTAGTAAGGTTGATTCTCAAAGGTCACACCCGTAGTGTGGTAAAATTTTCTGGTTGTCGGGAAGTAACACCTACATCCATTTTGGTGAGGTGAGTATCCAAGAAAAATACATTTGAGAGATTTTGGGTCAAGTTTGCTGCGGAGAGGGTTTAAGTCGTGAACAAAGGTTGAACATCCAAAGATTTTAAATGGGATTGAGGTGAGAACTCTATTGGTTGGAAAAATAGTTTGGAGATGGAATAGGGTCTGTCAAAATTGAGGATACGGGAACGCGTCCTATTTATGAGATAGGTGGCTGAAAGGACAGCTTCTTCCCAAAAATGTTTTGGTACATTTGTGGCTAGCATGAGAGATCTTGTTACTTTCAGTAGATTCCTATATTTCTTTCTGCGACCCCATTTTGTAGGGGGTATCTACACATGAACTGTGGTGGACAGTTCCATGGATCTTAAGGCAGGACTCTAGTGTCGAACTAAAATATTCACGACCATTGTCGGTTCTGAGTACCTTAATTTTTGTTTGGAATTGTGTTTGCACCATGGTGTGGAAAAACTCAAATAGTTCATGAGAAATATCCATGTGACTCTTGTGTGATCATCGATGACTGTAACAAACCATTTAGCTCCAATAATGTTGCTAACCCAAGATGACCCCCATACATCACTGTGAGCTAAGGGGAAGGGTTTATATGGTTTAGGTGAGTATGTGTTTCGGGTATGCTTAGATAACTAACATACTTCACGTTGAAAGTTCCTTAGGTTGTTACCGAATAATGAGAGAAACAATTTCTCTAAATACATGAGATTTGGGTGACCTAATCGATAGTGCCACAATATTACAGACTCGTCACTATTTGGAGAAACCACCGCACAAGAATTGGCTTTGAGGTTTTTGAAGGAATCTTCAACTTGCAAGTAGTAAAGTCCAACACACTCTTTAACACTGCCAATTGTCTTTCCCGACTCCAAAATTTGAAATTCACACAGATTGGGAAAAAAAATTAGCAACACATCTCAAGTCTGTGGTCAGTTTGCTAATAGACAACAAGTTGCAATCAAGTTTGTGCACATACAAAATCTAAAGTAATATTTTTTTGAAATAATAACAGAACTTGTACCAGTAACCCTTGACAAGGTACCATCAACAATTTGAATAGAGGAGTTATCATGTTGGGCAAAATAATTGTCAAATATTGTTATATCTCCAGTCATGTAATCAGAGGCTCCTGAATCAATGATCCGTGATTTTGGTTTTCCTTTGGTAGTGTGTAAAACATGTAGAAAATTACCTTTTTGTGGTACTGAAGCTATACCACATTTTTCTATAGTAAGAACAATCTGCCGGAGCATTTTCTAGAAAGCCTCTAAGTGTTCTTTGCTGAATGGAGATGGATCCTGTTTCTCTTCCATTTCTTGTGGGTTGTGTTTTGCATTGCCTCTGATTCCCTATAAATGCTATCCTAAAAGGAAATAAAAATAGAATTGAAATCCTAATTAATACATACTAATAATAACTATACAGATCAGACTCTTATGATTCTGATTTTGATCTCATAATCAACACTTTTACTTTGCTTTCTGTTTGCATGATTCTTCTTAATCATCCAATGTTCTTGTTAATGTAGCTTATTGTTTGATCTTGTTGGCCATATATTATGATATATGAAAGTAGGGATTTAGCATGAAGGAAGGTTTTCAAAGTGTATACAAGGAAGGAGATGTAGATGGAAGGAACTCTTAATTCAGTTGGTGGTATTATAGGAACAACTGTTATTTTAGTAATTAGGTGTCTTTTAATTTATTAATTAGGAGAATTATTAGGACTTATTAGAGTATCATAGTTGCAAGGTAGTAAAATACAGGATTTTAGTAAGAACCAGGGAAGAAACGAAGAGAAAGATACAGATGCACACTGAGGTAGACAGCTACTCAGTTACCACCCAAAGATGCTGAATATTTACCAACATAGCGGAATATAAAGGAATGTGAGAAACTGATGACTGAAATGTGAAGATGGACAATGCTGACATGTCCACTCTATGTTTTGCACTTCTGGATTTGTGTATTTTACATAGATCATGATGTGGTGTATCTTTAATTACATTTTCTTAAAAGATGAACCATGTTGAAATCAATCTAACATTTGGTTATCATATTAATCTTTACTTAAAATGTCTGTATGTCTTTTCTTCCAACTATTATCTTTTAAAATCTGTGTTTTCGTTTTCTTATTAACAAATTTATGGTTAATGTGGTTCAAACCTTGGTGCAGCGACCTTTCTGTGAACGGTGGAAGATGCTTGAGAAGGAAGTGATTGAACCCAGAAATCAGGAACGGTACCAAGGCAAAAATCCATACTATAGATATGACATGGAGCCTTTCAGGGTATGCATTTCTGACCTGAATATTAGGCATATTGCTCAAGCTTTATTTTTCCTCTGGTAATTGGCTGTTAATATATCTGAAATGATTAGGTGAGGAGGAAAGCTTTTTGGTTGCTCTCTACTGTTACAAAACTTTTGAACGAATTCATTCCGAAACTCTCACATGATGCAGATGGTCTCATATTTCAGGTGGGTAATGGGTGTAGATCATTTTCATTTGTACTGAATATTGATGAGATTATCTCTTCTGACCTGTGCATAACTTGCTTCTTTTTCAATGCCAAGATAGCAAGTAACCAATATTTCAATCACATGGCTTTTAGCCTTTAAGATATTTGTTTTTCCCATCGGATTCTCTCTCACATCAGGGTCTACATACTACTGCGTCTTAATCTATGTTGTCGATCCCGGCGAGATCCCGCTGTCCCAGTGCGGTGGTGGGGCCACCTATCGGGAAAACGCATTCGACAGTAGCAGCGCTCTCTGCCGTGAATCCCACTATCACCGTGACCTGTTATCCCAGCCCCGACCCACTATCGGACCCACTCTAGGGCATTTTAAAAAACAAGTTTTTATTTTATTTTTCATTAAGGGTATGTAGGTCAATTTGCACCCACTTAAGTCCTAATATTATATTATTATAACCCACAAAGGGGTTGGTTTAGCATCAAGAAAAAGAAACCATTATCGCTCTTCCTCTGTTTCGTTCTTTCTTTGCTGTTTTCGTTCTTTTCTTGTTCCATTCAACATCTTTATGTTCTTGCTCTGATGTTTTTCATTCTTTTCGTGACTGTTTTGTCTGCTCTGTTTTGTTGATTACAATTACTATTAGAACTTAATTTTGATGTTATATTTTGGTTATTAAGTATGTCTATCCCTTTAATTTTGTGTATTTTGCTATTTTTTTAGTATTTTTGTATACTATTTGTATTTTATGTTTAGTTTATATACTGTTTTTTGGCCTTAGCAATAGCAATAGCGGTCATCCCTCGATCCTGCTATCCCATTTTGATGGTTAGGTGCTCTGCGCTGCTATATGAGACTGACAACATAGATCTTAATCTTAGAAAGGATATCCTTGTGACTTCCATAGTGATCTTAATATGATGCCCGATCCAGTAAATGAGACATTGTATCTCGCCTAACTTACAGAGGATCAATGTCACCTAGACTAGCGTATAGTCTAGGCACATTGGTCCATTCGTTTATTTCCTCCTTTTACCACACACAGAGTCTTTCCTTCTTCTTTCCCTCGTGTTATTGAGGTTGTTACTGACAATATTTATGATCAGGGATGGGACGACCCTTATGTACCACGCACTCACGAAGGCCTCTTAAAGTGGAAATATGCTGATCTGAATTCAGTTGATTTTCTCTTTGAGGTGATAATTTTCAACTTATTACATATGTTGCTCTTGATGTTTCTCGCTCGACTTATCATTTGGTCACTTCTAGTTTGTTGCTGATGCACCCAACTAATATCTAGCTGCTTGTATTTAACAGATTGATGGTGACCGTCAGCTGCTTTTTCTCCATGAACGTGGAAAAAAGAAACTCATGGAAGGGTATATTGTTGCATTTGAAGGTCAGGAAGATTTTTTTATTTCATTACACCTGCCCAACTCATTCAGTTTTGATATTAGTTGTTTGAATATCTACTATGTATTTTTAGAGTATCAGGGTGTATCTGAGAATATTTTAGAACATCTCCAAAGATATTTAGAATATAGTGGAATGAATCAGTTATGTCCTAATTTTATCTTGTTTCCTTGTTTTAATATATCAGTGGGATTGTGCTTGGGCTCGTACTTATGCTTGTACTTTACCTAAACTATTGTTATAAATAAATATAAAAAGAACAATTTTGTTTTTTTTTACGACAAAATTAGGGTGAGGGGATAGTGCTCCATTCCAAGATAGGGAAGATCTTACGACTCATTGAACACTTACAAAGGGATGGATATATTTGTCTCCCTCCAAAGACAATTGGTTATTTAGTATTGTATTATTACACTGCATATAAATATAATAGACTATTCTTTGAACTTTTTACTACCTCTTCCACCCTCCTCTTTCCCCTACCTAAATACTATAATTTCAACTAACTAACGAATTTCATGCTTCATTCTTTTTTATTTTTTAAGTTAAAATCATTCTTGCTGCTTTTTAGAATAGGAAATTGAAGTTTTATTATATCGAGTCAGGTCATGGATTCATATTTTTTTCTCAAG
The DNA here is from genome assembly GCA_037974835.1 of Cicer judaicum. Taxonomy (NCBI): domain Eukaryota; kingdom Viridiplantae; phylum Streptophyta; class Magnoliopsida; order Fabales; family Fabaceae; genus Cicer; species Cicer judaicum. Next base: position 5,591,888 of record JBBPBS010001171.1, on the reverse strand, counting down.
GTCATGGCTTCATTTGTTTCTCAGTACTTACAAGTTCACATGCTAATTTGGTCACCAGACTGGTGATTTTCTTATCACTAACCAATTTCTAACACCCACCAGAAAGTTGGGTATGGGAATTGGCGTCTAAGTTTCTTTGTGATAATGTTTCAGCAATACTTATTATGAGCACATGATTTTGTCATGTTTATGTTTCTAAATCTGCAATTTGTCAATTTTTTAGTTGCATTAGGTTCGTTGCTAATGCTTAATGAAAATCTAAAATATGCAGAAGGTTCAGACCCCTCTCTTTATTCCGGAAAGATCATTGAGTGTGCTTGGGATGGTGATAGACATGAATGGATATTCAAGCGAATCAGAACAGATAAGTCAAATCCCAATGACTTTAATACTTACAAAAAGGTCCTTTGCCAACTCCTTTGATTTTAAATTTCCCTTTTGTATCTCATTCTGTATATCATTTTAGCTATTTGCTCAATTTATTGCAGGTGATGCGAAGTATAAGAGACAATATCACAGAGGATATCCTGTTGAATGAAATAAACGAGATAATCTGCCTTCCCATGTATGCCGACAGGATAAAAACTGATAGCAAAGCACATCTCCACACTAATATCGCTAGGCGACGGTAATCAATGAGGAATTCATGATCTGCAAATGTTTCACTGGTGGGAAAATCATATGTTGAAAGTGAACATCTGGTGAAAGTCAACTCAAAAGGAGACCCATTGATGCTCTGCAAATGGCCATCATCCGAAGGTTCATCATATCATGTAATTAGTTAGTTATTAGTTATCGCAGTAATTGGTACTGCACAAATTCAGGCATGAAACCATTTCATATGGTTATTTAGATGAAAAGTTAGATTTAGGATCTGTGTATATTATCTTATAATTTTCTTTGTTAAGTAGTGATTATAAAATGTTGAAAGGGTAGTTGTTTATTAGATTCAAGTTTCATTACATTGGTCAGAATATTCCCTGTATGTGAATATTAATTTGGGAAAAGTACTAATGAGCATTCCATTCTCTCCTGTGTGGAAATTATTCTGCATTTACCTCCTCAGTGTAAACTATGTTAGGATGAACTTATCAAGTCATTTCTACAGCGTATTATTCTCAAGAATATCAAGTAGTAGCCCATTTATAAGTATCAAAGATTGTAATATTCTGAAAGGGTGTAGAGAGAGGTGACATCAATTGTGCTTTAAACATGTTTGGTAGAGATGAAGATATAAATGTGGTTAAGTGGAAGTAAACCTCACTCAAAAGTGGACCGCTTAATGCTTTCTTAATTAATCTCCTTTTGATTTTGTGGTTTGCAAAATGATTACTTGGAAAAATGGTGCATCTTTTTGTCAAAGGAAAACTGGTATTTAAGCACCCAAAAAATGATCGCTGGTTAGCCCCACAAATTCATTCCAGCACCTTCACAACTCTGTTATACATCTATACTGAAATTAAATATTCTTATCTGTTGGGTTTTGGACTCCCTTCCTATGTGGAGAAAGGTCCAATATGTGCAAGCCCATGTGTCTCACTTAACCAAGTGGAGAGAAGTTAGATTAGTGGGAGAGAGAGAGAGCTGAATTCAGAGAGTGAGACAAAGAGAAAAGTGAGAGAGGAAGAGCAAAACCCATTTTTGCATAAAACAGAGCAGCTGCACTAGATTCGCGATTTCTCCTTCGTTCACCGTCGGATCGGGCTGAAATTTGGATAACAGGTTCGTGACTCGTGGTACTTCAATCTGACCGGTTGGATCGTCGATCAGAGGTCTGAGGTGGGAGAAATTGAGCTCGTACAGTAGCAGTTTTTTCTGATTTTTTCTGCTGAACTTTGTTCTCAATTTCATGCTTGTTCTCTCATTGTTTTGACTGATTGTTGTGCTGGTTACCTTGCTGTTTTTGGCTGGTTACTGAGCACGAATTTATGCCATATTTAAAACTCTCTTGTACCCATATTTTGATCATAGTGGAGCTTTATTACTGGCTTGGTCCCGTGGTTGTTTACTTCTCACACTGAGAAGGTTTTTCCACGTTAAAAATTATTGTGTCCTTTGTGGTGGTGATTTTAGTTGCTGTGATTATTTGTTGTTGCTCCACACAGATTTTTGCAAGTTTTGGAAATTGATTATCTGCTGCATATTGCTCTGTTAGAGTTGTTATTGTTATTTGTTGTTGAATTTCCCATCATTATCTTCGTACATATCCATAGAGTTTTTGTTTCAGTTATTTTTTGGATGACTGTTTTTGTTATATGATTTTTCTTAAATATCCTTACCATTGTGCACTACCACAGTTCTATCTGTGTAGGAGCTGCGTGATATACACCAATAGTTTAGAAGATCTTAGCATTACATACACACTTTGGAGATCTTATCTTTCCTCACCTAGCCTCTATCCAATGGGGCCAATTGGAGTTTTAATCAGTTGTGAATCAATCAAAGGGCAAGTAGCAATAGAAGATCATACAACTTTTTGGTTCTTTTTATGTTCGCCCAAAACTGAAAAGGTGAGTCAACAAATATTGATCGAGTTGATAAAGAGTTGACCTATGCCCACAATGATGTGAGTTGAGTAACTGTTGTCGAGGACTTCATTGGTTGATAATCTATTAGCTCACGAAAGAGGAAAATGGAAGTGAGCATGACAAGGAGTAAGAAAAATTAGTCTTCAGAGAAAGATGCATTTTGGTAAAGAAAAAGTTGTGGTGTGTGTGAAAATGTAAGGGAAAGTTGTATGTTGCATTAGACAGAACACACCACATAAAATTTTTATTATTCTGTTACAATTTCAAGTTGCGTTATGCTTCATATCATACTATTAAATTTTTTGAACGCTATACAATCTTGTCCTTGAAGATTGGCTAGCCAGCCATGAAACACCGTCATCCCCACTGCACGACCACTTATGAATCCATCTGTGCTTCAAACTTCCTTGTACTGAAAGCTCAAAATCATAAGCTGACAAACCTGCAGACACATCATAACAAAATGAAGTTACTTTTCTTCAAATGAATTACTGTAAATATCATAATAAGCTAATAACTTTATAGAATATAGACAATTTAAACATACTGAATAACAGCTTTCAAAAGCTGATAATTCTCGGTTAGAAAACTTAAAACTTAAAAAAACGGCGATTTTCCTAAACACAGCAACAAATTCCTGCTCAAAGAAAGAAATGAACTCTTTGCTTCCAAACAAGAAGCCACAAATAGGTATCTAATCACATAAGTAGTTCTCAATCAATGGTGCAGATGAATAATAGATTACAATTTACACTTGACCAATTTGAAAGATTTATTGAAGTGAACTCTGACAGAGAAGAAAACACATGAAGACTCTGACAACAGAAAAGTATACTTCATCATCAAGTAAATGCACAAAGAGACTTCCAAAAAAAAAGATTTATTTAGAGATGAAAGCTAATTCACTTTCTGAAACTCTAGAGTCAACCAAATAAACAAAGTTTAAGATTAAATAAAAAGGAAAGAAAAAAAATAGGAGACTTCATAGCATAGTACTGTAATGTAGAAGCAAAGATAACTAAAAGTCTTTCACATCACCCTATTGAAATCTTTTTGAGGTTATGATGGTTGCCACTATCCAATAGAATTAGCTCACAAAATAAATTCTTCTATTAAACAATGTTACACTGATGGACAATAGATTTTTCACAAATTTCTAACTGAAATATAAAATTGTAAATATTCACCAACTCTGCTCCTGTTTAATGTTTCTGCAGTGCAATGTCTCCTTAGTAATGTTATTTCATTCGATTTTCAAGGGTTACAACCATGCATATCAACCTAAGATATATAACTTGGACAGGTAGTATGAAATGTTTCATACTACACTTGAGTAGACATTTACAAATTTATTTTGAATTGTATGATTCTGATGTGGAACATCATTTATGACTGTTATAGTGACTTGGCAGCCAAGTCACCGGTTTTTGTATCAAATCAGTCAATTCAAACTAGATTTCATCGGTTCCCACATATTTCCAATCTAATTAGTGGCTTGGACCAGTCACATGATCGATTATGGGTCAAACAGGATCGACCAGCTTGTCCAAACCGTTCTTCCATCAATGTTATCAACACAATTTCAACATCTATGTAACTGAACATATAGCACAACTCAATCCAAATTCCACTACTCCAACACATTAGTTTCATTTAGTTATCGGCCAATAGCTCGGTTGATGAGCTGACGGACACCGAAGGAGTACTAAGCAATGAGGTTTAGGGTTCCAATCATGGAAACTAACATAACTCACTAATTTAGTAACAATTTGCCTATTTAAAAAAAATATCAGCAAAATCATCCACAGCCAATCATGAAACCAATCAAGCCAATAACACAAACATGGCTAACAACTCTATAAAGGGTTAAAAAAAAGGTTATTGAAACAAACAAATACCTACACAGAAGTTCAAGATGCAAACTCACCTAAAACAACAAGGACCAAGCTTAACATATAAAAAATCAGAACCCTTGCAACACAGGTCTTTTTCCAAGCCTCTTGATCTCTCTATCCATTTTTCCAGTAAGCATCAACCCAAACATTTTGTAATCACACAAAAATGACCAAAAGGGGTGTCCAAAAGTAGCTGGAACATTCTTTTCAACAAAGAAATGACTATACCATGCACATCCATAACCAGATAAAGGAACAAAGAACAAAAGCCACCAACTGAAGAAAATAGAAAACATCAAGAAGAAAATACTCAAAAACGTTCCCACAAAGTGCCAATGTCTTGTAGCCCTTTTTGAATGTTGGCTCACATAAAAAGCCCAGAAATCTTCTAAGCTTCTGAAATTCATTGGGTTCATAAAAACATAAACAAAATCAGATTTTTTTAAGAACCCAATTGAGAAAAAGGGTGAAAATCTAATTGGGGTATGAAATTGAAAGGATTTAGATTAAAAAAAAAGTTTGGTGGTTTATAAAAGTGTAAATTTGGAAATAAAGTTGGAATTTTGATGGGGAAGGGAAATTGGGGGCATTGAGTTCATCGGAAACGTGTTGTGCTGTGTTGCTTTGTGTGTGTCGTGTATGGTTTGGATTGGATTGATGATATGAAGGAGACTTCAAGGTCAAGACTTCTTCTCAATCCTATATTTTATAGTTTGAACATTTTCTTTATTTGGAAAAAAGTAAAATAATAATAATAATAATAATTTTTATTCATTTTATTTTAAGATGTAATTTTTGTATGGACATGCATCTATGATTAGGCAAAAATTACATCGCCACTCTTTAATTTATAAAAAATTGAAGTTTTAAGTAAGTTATTTTTTACGTGTTTAATTAATCATTTCTCATATTAAATTAGTTTCTTATATTAAAAAATGTCAATAAGGTTGAATCACATGAATAATATCAAAAGTCTTATTTGAATAAAAGTAAATTGCATATATAATTCATCACGATAAATTTTAAATTGCATTGTAATTAACATAATCTTTTTATAACTTTGATTTAAGATTGAAATTTTAACATAAATATTTTTTTTTTTTTGTTAAAAGCGAGAGTCCAGTTATGGTGGTGAGTAATGAATTTTTTCAAAAAATATTAAATTCAATGATCATATACATAATTAGTAACATAAATATTCTAAGAATAGAAGTTAATTTAGTGGTATAAATATTTTCAAAAATTTATGACTAATTTGATACTAAAAAAGACAAAAGACAAAAAATGTATCCTTCTTAAAGGTGTTTTAAAAACGTTACTGGTTTATTTTCTTTCTTTCTTCAAAATTTCGTCAGGTACTACCTTCATTTTGAATCTATGTTCAAATTTTGTGTAGAAGATTGTGAGGAAGCTCGTAAAATTCGTTGGGTTAAATGGAAGAAAATTTCTTTTCCGAAAGAAAGAGGGTATAGGAGTACAGAGGATGACAAGTTTTAAATATATTTTATAAGACAAATGAGGTTGGCATCTGAAAAATAATCAACTAGATTTATGATTTAAAGTTCTGTCTCGTAAATATGGGATAGATAGATTTGGTGTTTTGTGTATTTCAACTTTAGTGTCAAATTGGTGGAAGACTTAGCTTCGGTGTGTGAGGGAGTGAGTGTAGGTAAACCAGGTTGGTTTAGTGATGAGTTGACGAGAAAGGTGGGTGATGGGAGTCTTACCTCTTTTTGGCAAGATAATTGGTTGTAGGGAGGTGTTGTGTGGAACGTTTTAATTGGTTGTTTGTTCTAGTAGAAAATAAATCAATCTTAGTATCTGAGATGGGTAGTCTTGGTTGGGATGTTAACAAGAATAAATTTATTTGTTTGAAAAGAGAATTTTGTGTTGGAATGTAGTGTTTTGTTGAAAACAATTGTTTTGTAGGAAAATATAGCAGATAAGTGGATTAGAAGCTTAACCATGATGATATGTACTGTCGAGCATGCCAGATGAATCTTTGAGTGACATTATTTTGAATAAAGTGGCTTCACTAAGTTTCTTTTTTCTTGTGAATTTTTTTATTTAATAGGCTACCTACCAAAGATAATGTGGCTTCTCGTGGGTTGCATGAGCAACATTCAATTTCATGTGTTGGCAAGTGTGATAGGACGAAATTGACTCAACACTTATTTTTTTAGCGTTATATTTTTGCTCGGATATGGACAAATATTTTAGTTTGACTTGGGACTAAAAGTGTTTTTCAAAGAGAAACCTCTATTCAAAAACGACAATTTGAAAGTTTATTTTTTGATGACAATATATCGCGTCAAACACTTCAAATTATTTGGTTTGGATGTGTCTAGATCATTTGAAAAGCTCGTAATGATATGTTTAAACAAGGTATTGTCACATCACTTAATTAGTTGGATCATATTAAGATCACTTCTTGGTCTGGCTCAAAGCTAAAACTTTTTCTTATGACTTCAATCATTGGTGGCAATACCCCCTAGAATGTCTTGGTATCTTTTTGAAACTTATCTCGGCTCTTCTTGAATTGTAACATTGAGCTTTATAGTGAGATATTGGTTATGATGTTTAAGCGCTTTGTAAACTGTTTCTGTTATTCTTGGCACCCTTTATGCTTTAAATAACCCTCTTTTTAATAATTGATCAAATTATAAATGCTTAAGATAAAAATAAAAAATAAAAATTATGCGACTTTTTTTATGTGAATCATAACCATTCATGTATGATTGTATAGTTAAAACTTAATCATCGTATATTAAAATTTCTCTCTCTTAATACATCCCATATATATAGAGTGGAAATTCGTTGACTTTAAGAGTAACTCTACGATGAGTTGCTTTGTTCAATAATTCAATATTAATTAACGATAAATTTCACTAATTCAAAAATTCTATATTAATAGTATATATAAAAAAAGTCATTATAAAACAAAAACAAAATAAACAGTCCATAAGATAAAAAAAGTGTGCAAAACTCTTGTGAAAAAAAATATGAATTTATTTTATCATGATACTACTTTGTAAGATAAGAATTTTAACAAATATTTATATAACGAGATAGATGACTAATTTGACATTAAAAAGTCAAATTACTTGTTTGGAATTTTAAATCAATTGATACTAAAATAATGTCTTTTCAAATTGTTTAATCGATCGAATAATTTTATATTTTATATTTTATTTTAAATGATACGTTAGATTACAATAAATGATAAATGTTGATTTAAAATGTCAATATAATTACGATATTAAGTTATTCACGTAGTATTGTTGTATTCTATTTTTACTTAATAAAATATAATAATTTTTTTTATTAAATTAATTTATAAATTATCTTCACAAATATTAGATGTTTGTGGTATGTATAAAAAAGTTCTATATTGATAGTTAATAAGTCATAAAACTAAAACAAATGAACATCCCTTAGGATAGTAAAAAGTGTGCAAAGCTCTTATCAAAAAATTTTGATTTTTGATTTATAATGATATTACTTTGTAAGATTAGAATTTTAACAAATATTCATATAATGAGATTTAAATGGATAATTGTATAAATATTTTATATATTTAGAGAGATTAATTAGCCGACTATGTTAGTCACCTAACTTTCTTAGATGTTTCACTTTTCCATATATTTTCTTTACTTTAGCGATATTTTTTTGTTTGGTCTCTTAATTCACATGTCTTGAGCAACCAAACTTAGAAAATTACATAAGCACTTAGTGATGAACAATTTCTTAATAGAGTTAGGGGTAGGAAGTGTTTACTCCACTATAACATTTGTGTCTAAATAATTTATCTGTAATTCTATCATGTGACATTTTTTAGTAGTCACATATTTGTGAAGTACTTTTGGCTGAAAAATATTACAAATTTCTTTATGATATGAAACTATATAAGGGGTGAGAGTTCTCTTCATTCATTTCTTATAGAAAATTAAATGAAACTTTGAAATTCATGCGTAAAACTCCATCAGGGTAATTTTTCAATGAGAAGAAATCACAAAACTTGGTCTCCTGTGGCAAAAAGATTCCAGAAAATGGTGGTCACAACATAGAGACCTGATGTTATAGTTAAGAATGCCTGAAATGATCCCAACCATTGAACAAAATAACCAGTTCCAATTGTGCTTATGATAGCTGCTAAAGTTCCCGCTGAATTTGCTATTCCTGTAAATTGTAATAGTTTTGTTATTGTTAAAAGAAGAACCATGATGTAAAAACAAAGGCTTAATTTACTTTTTAGCCCATCAAATATATACATTTACTGATTTTTGTTTTTATAAAATACTTGTCGGCTTTAGTATCTGAAATACAAAATAGATCCTCTACTGTTGATTTTACGGTTTAGTCGGCTGTAGAACTTTAGATGAATTTTTCTCGTTAATTTAATGGTCTACAACCTGCTACATCGTAAAACTAAAGATAGAGGTTCAAGTCTCTTGAAACATGGGAAATATTGTTTTTGATCTTTATCATTTTGATTTTAGTCTTTATATAAATTGATAATGTTGAAATTAGTCCTTATATATCATATTCGAAGGACTAAAATGAATAAGTTCATAAGTTCACATATTACATGGACTGATTCCAACATGCACAAATGTTTATAGGAAATAAACAGTAAGGATCAGAAACAACTTTTTCAATATTAAAAGAACTAAACTGAAACGAAAGAAAATTATAGAAACTACAACAAACAAATATGCATATTATATGGAATAGAGAGATATTAAAGCCAAACACAAGGGAAAAAAAAAGAACATTCCCAACAAATTTGCTCAACTTCTTACCATGTAGAATTCCTGCATACTGAGGAGCAATGTCCTGATCATGTAAAATGTAAAAAGTGTGAGCATGTGAGGTTAAGGCCTCACTATTATATTTGTAAGTTCAATGAAATGTCTTAAATATATAATATAATGGTTAAAGTTTTAGAGTATATGCAGATTTTTGTGTGTGGTAGACTTACTTGTATGTTGAGCATAAATCCAGCTTGGCTGAAAGAACTCAAACTCAAAGCTGCAGTCAAGAGTGTAGCAGCAATTGTTGGTGTATTTGCATAGTTCAAGCACAGCAAGGTCACAGCTGGCCCAATAAATCCAATTGTCTGTAATTTTACATATATACATTACTAAAATCAACATGAATAATAGAATAGCAAACATGTTGTTACATGATAAAAGCTCTGATGCCAAAAATATAACGCTTCCAGTTGTAAGACTAAAATATTATATTCTGGTAACCGGAGGCGTTACATATTTTAGTCTCTACCAGTTAATATGAATTTCATCTGATTTTTTTGGGTCTATAATTGCTTCAAAATGAAAACATACAATTTTTCACAATCTTAAAAATGTTTCTTTCTTTTCTTTTTTGTGCTGGTTGTTCAAATGTTAATTTATGGAGATACAAATACAATCTTATGCATGATGAGGCTGAAAGAGTTACCTGCATTAATTTACGGACAAATGTTGTCGGGTACCCTGCATTGATTAAGAAATCTGATGCAGTACCAGCTAGATAACCTGAAAATGCCATTGTTGCCCATGGAACTGCACTAAACCATGCTGCCTGCTTCAAATTCACATTATATACCTACAGAAGGAAAAAAAGTAGTTCAATGTTGAATTTCCAAGCTTCAAGAATATATGCACCTTTACTTGTGTGTTTTACATACAAGTTAGCTCATTCTAGTATCCATATTTTTTAAGCAATATATGAAACAAGAACATAATGTTATTTATTATAGGTGCAAAGTAGTGGAGTCTCTCATCCAAACTACATCTTTTCCATCTACTTGACTCGAACCTAAAACCTTGATTCGGGGATCTAAGTCGAGTTTGACTCAGACCAACGTAACCTTGGTAAGTTGTTTATTATTATAAGTAACAAGAACAAACTAAGAAAGTAATTACGCTTTTGAAGTAAACCGGCATCCAAGAGAGGAGAACAAAGTAACCCTGCAAATTAATCAAGGTTTCATAATCAGTATACTTAAAATTTGATTTATGATAACAAGTTCTTCTCTTTCACTCAAAAGCAACTAGAAACTCACCCAATTGTTAGTTGCATTGGCAAATATTATAGCCCATGATGGTAATTTTGATAAAATAAGGCCTAATGGAGGAAACTTGTTATTACTCTTTTTTGTAGAAAGAATTTTACCAGCTTGGATTAATCTTAATTCTGATCTGCTGATGAAATTGCTTTCCAAAGGATCATCTGTAACTTGATGTGTCCATGCCATCACCCAAAGCAAACCAAGAAATGAGAATAATATGAACGGACCATAAATTCCAATAGTGGATAACATAACTGGTGTTATTAACAAGCCTATGACATTGCCAATATGAAATCCAGCCATTGAAATTCCAAAAGCAGTTGCTCTCTCATTATTTGGAAACCACCTATTCAAATTGAAATATTACATCAGCTTTCAAATTATAGTGAACTGTTATAACGACAACCTTGGTTCAAAAGAAAATAGAAACAAAAAACGCAAACAAAAAGAACACACGAGATTTTATCACGGAGTTCAACGATCAATTGTGCCTATGTCTCTGACTGTTGAGTGGCTTTAATTTCAAGCTGAGGGATTACAGTGTACAACTTGTGTTTAAACCCTACGCTCCAGTTCACAAGATTACTTTTGAACAGCTCAAGCAATGTATCCACTTATTAAGTGAGTAAACTATGAGTCATACCCAACAAAAGCCTACTAATAATGTTTTAGTTTCAAAAAGACGTTGCGAGTCTTGTAACATCAAGGTTTTTGATACTTCTGAAACAAAAAAGCAATTGAAATTGAGGTTGCATCAGCCATATTTGACTGTGACGCAGCTGCAATTGAAAAACTTGACATTGAAATATAATAAAACAAGCTAAACCATGATTGAAATATTCAAATTTTCAATATTTGGTTTACAAGGCATGTATAAATATTTATGTTTAAGGAGATTCTAGAGGCATCACCTTGATAAGAGAGTACTCATGGATGGAAGGGCCACTCCTTCAGCTAGTCCAAAGAAAGCACGAATTGCCAACAAGGCTATTGTAGAATGGTTGGCTGCTAAAGGTGTAAGCAGAGTTGCCAAAGACCACAACAATACACCACAAGCCATCACCCTTTTTCCTCCATATCTATCTACCAAAGCTCCTCCAATCACTGAAGAGAATATGTAACCCCACAGAAAAGATGACTGATAAATGCATGAAATATATGAGATTTATGTTAGCCAGTGACTTCACCACAGACAAACAAAAACAGAAGAAAGTGATTTTTGTTTTAAATGATACTGTCATGTATCATAAGTCATAGGACACTAAAATGAACTATTATACATTTAAGACAAGGTATTAGAGAAGGGTCTGCAACCACGATTTGAGTCTCGACATCGAAGTTTTTTATGTTTCCGCCACATCAACGCGAGTTGCACAACAACAACATGTCCGTGATTGAGATAACATCAGTCTCAAATGAATGTGATTCTTTGTAATATTAAAGATCTCTGACACGGAGATTATTAAAAACCTTGGTTCTAGAAACTACAAACCAGTTTGAGCATGGTATAAAATTGAACAAAAACAAATGCTTATCTTAAACAGAATTCCTGAAAACAAACTTTTTATTGCCAATAACTAGTAAATTGATTAATTAGTAAGTTTTAGTAATAATAAAATGATTTGATTCTATTCAAATAAGTAGTACTCCTTCCCAAGCCATTCCCTAGAATTGTGAATAGTCCTTCTTATGTGAATTGTGTCAGTTTTTATAAAACACTTACACAGGCAGGACACTAACAATGAAATCCTGATAATAACTTAAAAAAAATGAAATGATTAATATATCTGTAAATATTGGTGTAGTGATGGTGCATGACATTGACACATGTCACGCTTTACACAACCACGTCTTTCATCTGAAGTGTCAGTTTCATATATATAGTTGAGCTTCCTATATTCATAATGAGAAGTTTGGAATGATTATTATTATGTTTAGTACCTGAACAATTCCAAGAAAAGAACTAGACCAACCATGTTTAGCAGCAAGAGGAACAACAGCAACTGACATGACAACACGGTCAGCATTACAAAGACACATCACACATGCCACCAAACACACAACCTTGTACCTCTCAGGAATATTACTAATAACATTATTAATACCATCTTCTCCCACAATCATTCCTCCATCTATTCCTTCTGCAGTACACTTCACACTCAATTTCGTTCTCTTTCTCTCCCACTCTTCTCTTCTTCCTCTCTTCCATTCCAATTTTTTGGACTCAAAATCCAACTTGGCATTCCTATGACTAACAAAACTCAAATGGGGTAGTTCCAATGAACTATGACCACTGTAGCACCGATACTTATGATAGAAGACGTGTCTGGTGTTGGACATGTGAAATATTGATGAGTTGGTAGCAGCAGCCATAATAAAGATTAATGACTTCTGATTATAAAAAAATAATTAATATTTAAATAATGATCACAAATTCACGAATAATTGATGAATTGTTGTTGGTGTTAAGGAATATATTGGAAAAGGATGAAGAAAAAGGGTTATCTTTGTGTGTGAGAAATTACATGGTTGCGAATGTGATCATTTTGTATATTATACTCTATTGGGTGAGTTTGGTGAAATGAAAATACATTTAACAACCACACCAAGAATTGAAAGTGAAGAAAAAAAAAAAAGAAAGACAAGTTTTTGTTTGTTATATATTGTAGGGTTGGTGAGAAAATGAAAAGATGTCAAACAAAAGACTATATGTCTCTTTTGTCCTTGTGAAGAATGAAGATGCAGATGAGGAAAGGGTAATTGTGGAATTTTGAGTTTCATTTTTTATTGTAATAACGTAAAACGTAATAACCACATTGTGTGCGTGGCACCACGTGCCTGGTAGTGAGCACACGTGCAAGGTAGCAACATCAATGACGCCAACATCGTTTTCCACGAAATCTTCTGCCTGTACAATCATTGACTTTTATATTTTTTAATTAAAAACAAACGGGGTAGTTAAGAACCATAAGCTATAAACGTAGTATCTCGGTCAACGTTTATTAAAAAAATCATTTTAATTAAGGTATTTGTTATGCATTAGAGTAATCACCCATCACTACTAGAGATAGAATATGTTATATGTCCGTCGTTTATGGTCTCTCACTTGACATGTTTAATAAAAAGATTAAATTTAAATTATTTTTAAATTTTATTTATTTAAATACGTTAAATTTACGTTTAAAAAAAAAATATTAAGTTAGGTTGACCTATATATATTCTATTTTTTATTATTATATTAATAATACTTTTTTTTTATTTTTAAATTATATTAATTAGACAATCACTTAGTAGTTATTTTATATTTGATTGAAAGGTAAGAATTGATGCATTTTTTTTTAAAAAAAAAATCTATTCTTTTGAAACTAAAAATTATTTTTTAAAGTTTAAACGACGTTTGTTTCATATTTATTTTAAATTATTTTATTACAAAAAATTACTTTTTTGTTTAATATATATAAATATGTACATTGATATTGGTAAGTGGAAAACATGTGATATGAATAGAGTATTTAAATATTTTAGTGTGAATAAGATTTTTAAATAAGTTTTCAAGCCAGATCAGACTTTAAAAAAAGTCATATCAGGGCAAAAAAAAGTCAATGATAGGTCGTATGTCAGACTTAAACCTAAAAAGTTAATCGTAGGCGAGACTCAGACCTTACAAAGTCTAACCTGGCCTGACCTATTCCCACCCGTAATCACTATATTGTTTATATATATTATATGTAATTTTTTTGGTTCTCATTTTATAATATTATTTATTTTTTTTATAAATATATTTTTATTAATTATATTTTAATTTATTAATTTTTCTATTAAGCACTATTAGTAAAAATATTTTTAAATAAATAAAATTGATTTTAATATTAAAATTAATACTATTAATTAGTTTATTATAAACTGTGTACAACTCAAATAAAAGGAAGGAAACAACCTCAATGATATATTTTTTTCTTTTATTTACTCCCTTTAGTTTTATATATCTAAAAAAAATTCACTTAGGGAGAAAAACTAGTTTTTTTCTTCTTTCAAAAGTAGAAAAAAAAGTAACTATATTCTTTAAATTGGAATGCAAAATAAAAAATAAAAAATAGAACGAATTGTTAATAAAATAGAATGAAGTTGTTAATTTATTTGTAATAGAGTACACAATATGAGAAAATTGTTAAAATATTATAGCAATTTTTTTTAATACATCTACTCAAGCATATTAACTTTGATGTATTTATTTTCTTATTTAATGTATTTTTATTTGATTTTATTAATATGATTTTATTTTTTATTATCTTTTATTTATTAGATTAACTATTAATAAATTGTTAAAAAAAAAATATGGCAATACACAGTGGCATCTCTATGATGCCACCTCCTATATATAGGAAAAAAAAACAAATCCTTTAGGTGTCGTCGCATTTCTGCCCTACAATCTCTTAAAAGTAAAAAAAAAGTAGGATCCTTCGTATATAAGTTTCAATACAAGGTATAATAAAAAAATTTAATTGAAAATGGGAGCTAAGAGAAAAATATTCTTAATCAAATGGTATTTTAAAAATTATAATATTAAATATGGTAGAATTAGTCACACTTTATTTATATTTAAGACCATCAAATACGATATTTTTGTTGCTTTGATTTGATGGAGGGGGTATGTTGCATTTTAAACCTTGTGTAAATCCAGTGGATTTGATATAGTAATAAAAAGACAGGTTTTGGATCTTCAAATTGTAGGTTCAAGTTCTATTGGTGTCATTGAAATAGAGCAAATATAAATACTTTAAATCATGAGGTCGTTTCTACTTAAAAAACTCTCCAACCATCTTCTCATCCTAATTTTTATTTATAAAAAACTCTATGCCCTCTCTAATGGGTAATATAAATCAATCAGCTTAGTTTTAATTAGGAGTTAGTGTATCCTTTCTGTTAATAGTTATTATTTGTTTTTCACTATCATATTGTATCCAAAGTTTACATCTTGTACTTTCTATATATATACAAAATTGCTCAATCAACAAAGACTAGTAATGCGGTTTGTGTCTTTCTCTTGTATGGTATCATCTCTATTCAGCGTTTGGTTGCATCATTACATTGTACAATCACTTTTTCTAAAAACTATTGCATGATTTATTAACCTCAACAATCCAAGATGTTTGAATATGAAGTTTTTGGAGGATTGTATTTTGTGTCTATTCAAGCACCTATTTAACCTATTGTTGTTATTAATGCTTTAAACATTTGATCTTTTGATCTTCGGTATTTTAAATTGGGACATATCCTTCACAAAATATTTAAAAATACTTGTGTTCAATTTCCTTTTGTTATATTTGATTCTCTCATAGAGTTTATTTGTTTGATTGATTTGAAAAATCGAATGTAGTCATTATTATATTCTATAATGAACGACAATTGAATGAATTATGATATTAAAAGAAATATTTGATTGTAGGTGATTGAAAGAGAATGAAAATAATTATTAATTGTAGGTGATTGAATGATATTTTGATTCCCACAATTTGTCAATGAGATCGATCCGCAATTTGATTCCCACAAAATATATTTCTGAACTTGAGGAGGCAGAGAATTTCAATAAACTATCTAAACATTTGAGTAGAGTTTAGTCTCATTATTATATCCAAAATAATTAATCTAAAAGCAATTATAAATAAATATTGATAATTTTTATGTATTTTAAAAAATATTACTGATCACAATTTAATATATGTAATTTTAATAAATATTAAAAAAGAAGTTAAGTCTATTGTTTAAATAACACTCTATTGTTTAGTCTCATTTCTATAAAAAATTTTAGACAAAGGTAGTTCCTGTCTAATCAAATTACATTTAGTCACTAAAAAATTTAGTCATTGAAATATTAATATATATTTTTGAATTATTTTGCATATATATTTAAAACATCATAAGAAATTTATCCATAAAAAATAAGTTAAAATATAAATTATAGGTTGATATTATTGTTATATTTATCTCGAGTTTATTACATTCAAAAAATTTATTTTAAGTTAAAAAATTCAAAAAATTTGTGGAGAAACTTTTTATTATAGTCTAACACGATTGCAAAAAAATGATTTAAAAATATAAAAGTTAAAAGACAATTAAATATATTTCGATTTAATATAGACTAAAACTATTTGTATGATAATTTTATTAGGACTACAAAAATATATTTTTTACACAAATTAAAAATAAAATATTAAAATTTTATACGGACTAAAAACTTATTTAACCCAAAAAAAGTTTTTTTAAAAGAAAAAAATTTAAAGGTGAAATAAAAACACTTGAGAAAACATAAGAAGGAAAGAATCCGAATCATTTTTTAGTTACCAAATCCGATCATTTTTCAATTTCAATTAGCATTTCCAATTTGATTTTCAATAGTTCTAATTTCACCTAGAATCGGATCAACGAATTGAAAGTTTTGGTAAATCAAAAAATTTCTAAAGCAGATTTCACCTTGAAACTATTATTATAAAAGATAAAAACTAAAAGAAAAAATATTGAACCAACAATTTTAAAAGAAGCTATTTTGAAGTTTTTAATTTTAGAATTTTTTAAGAAAAGAAGAATGAAACACTTGCGATTCATATAGGTTAAAAAATGTTATAATTTAATTATATTGAGGATTTATTTTAGGTTAAAAAATATTATAATTTAATTATATTGTAGATTATTTTTAAGTTATAAATAATGTTTTAATTATATTTAAATTTAACAGAGTTACAATATTTACAATTTTTGTAATGAAAGTTAAATAAAAATACTATTTTAAAATAAAATTATACTTGCAAAGATATACACTAAATAAATAAATTTACACATACCAAAATAAAAAAGTTATAATTACAAAGAAAAATATATTTAAACTTTATTTTTTTTCGAACATTCCTCCTTTATTTATTTATTTATAATTTATCTTAAAAAATAAAAAATTAAATTAAATAAAGCTATATATAAAAGATATTTTTAGTAACATTAACACATAAAATAGACAAATTAAATGTATTAACTATTTTTTAATATGGGTAGAAAAGATGATAGAAACATTTACAATTAATTTT
The DNA here is from genome assembly GCA_037974835.1 of Cicer judaicum. NCBI lineage: Eukaryota > Viridiplantae > Streptophyta > Magnoliopsida > Fabales > Fabaceae > Cicer > Cicer judaicum. The sequence continues at coordinate 5,574,316 of JBBPBS010001171.1, read as the reverse complement.
TCATATGCTCACTACCACACGTGGTGCCACGTTCAATGTATTAATTTACAATTAATTAAGCTCAAAATTCCACAACTACCCTTTTCTGATACATTTTCATTATTCAAGTAATCGAATCTTACATTTGACCTCTTTTCATTTTCTCACCAGCCCTACCAAAACAAACAAAAACTTGTCTTTCTTTAATATAATTTTTTATTGTTTATAGAATAAACTTTTTTTATGAGTCATATATAAATATATAAAGTTGAATGACTAGGGATGCAATGAACGTGTCTTGCAAGTTTTTAACTAAAACAACATTCAGTTTGGAGAGGAGGACAGTACATTCTTAGAGAGTATAAGAAAAAGATAAAGACATAATTGGAACGAGTATATCTATACAAACTAATGTCTAGGACCAACTTTTTCTCATCATCCTTGGACCAATATTTTTGAAATTGGAACGAGTGAGCAATTTCAATCTCCACTCCTCCGAGAATTCGCGCTATAGTTTTCTCCTCTTTTTCTTGGATATTGCATTTCATTATTAACTCCAATATGGGTAGGATAAATAACCTAATTTTTATAATCAAACAAGAATTTTCAACCTATATTATAAACAAATATTTGGAGTTTTTATTCTACACATATGAATCAAGAACATATTACATGTACCATTCTCTTTCTCCTTCCACTATTTATTGAAAATAACCAACAACAACTCTCTATATTCTTTCTAACATTAAATATAAACAACTTATAATTAAATTAATTTAAAATTGCTTATTTTCAAAGTCGGGGAGTATTTATTTGTACACCACTAAATAAAAACACAAATACGTACATAAACTCACACACAAACTTCACAAACCCACACCAATTACATAATTATTCATTTGGAATCTTGTCAGTCACTAAATAAAAAATTGCAGTAACATTTACCAATGTGGTATATGGCAGTCACAATTACCTTCAGAATCTTGTCTTCAGACTTCAACAAATTATGACATATTTCTAGGAACCAAATGAGATAAACAAATCTAACAAAATATATCATCTTTGTTGAAATCACACCAACGATCTCAGACAATGACATTTCATATTAACTTATTTATAAGTCGAATCCATCAGCAACACAGTTTAAAAAGTATTAAATAAGTTGATAGATTCAGGATGAGCCAAAAAAATATCTTGAATTTCAATTTCATACTTATCAATTGTTTTATATTTGTGCACATATTTGTTATCATCCAAGCATTTCAAATGATGTTGGATTTATGATGTCAGACCCCTTATAGTCATCTTGTAACTTTGACGTGCATTAGAAATTTGCTTCATTGTAGTCACACTGTCATTTCTTCTGTCTTTCAAAGTCATTAGAAAAAAATTTAGCGGAACCATGATCTTTGTCATCTCACATACAAGCTCATTATCTTCCTCATTTAAACTACCAACAACGAGACGACCTTCTAATTATTTACCATATCATGGTTGTGCGATCCTAGCACAACACTATGATTTCATTCTTTGATTGTCAGAAAATAACCATGCAACTTGAATGGACATTTAGATTTTCTAGATCACGTGCCTTTGCAATTCAACTTCTTATTAGTTCCTTTATACACATCTGCTTTCGCAACTCAATACAAAAAATTATTTCCTTCTATCATAACCATGATCATATTTTATAATTACCAAAGAAAACCTAACATAGTTTCATAACGACAAACCCAAGAAATCAAATCATCTTGGCAGTTATATTTATTATCAATGATAAAGTTTATCCTAAAATCAATAAGAATCACCATTGGCTTTGTAATATTCAATTTTAAATCATATGCTTCTTTCGATTTCAAGTCAGGTATGAACTTAATTATTTCTTCAGCTGCAGACTTAAGTTTCCAATTGGGGATCGACGAATGTTTGGATTCAGCTTCAGGCTCAACTATAACTAACTACAAACATTTAACACAAATTAAAATTGTATGAAATAGAAAATTTTGGACTGCATTAACTCATGCCGAATATGTGAATCCAATATTGTTAAATTTTTGAAAAACACGCTATCGGATCTCAGAATCCGGTACAACCTAGTAGATAACTTCAAAAACTTTAACAACCAAAATGAAATAAGGAAGGTTTTAGTGCTACATTACTTTTGGAGTGAAGAAAATTAGAGTTAATAATACCAATGGATAGAAGAATGAGTTTGAACTTCAAAAATATGAAAATAGGTGAAAAAATTTGAGGTTGAGCGTTGAAGAATAAGTATTTAGTAAAAAGGTTGACACTTCTTTTGTGTAGGTGGTTACTGGATGCTGGCATCCATTAACTTAAGTTACCAGACTCAAAGATCTAGAAATTTACTCAGTTGGATGATGGAATCTGGTATGAGGTAAATACCGAAATTTAAGGAACCTCTAGACAACATTGAGAGGATGAGCAAGTTTTTTTTTTTTATGTTAGATATTACATCAAACACATGTGGACTAAGCCCATTCACACACATAACATTTTTTTCTTTTCTTTTCTATTTTTTTTCTCAAAACCATTTTATTTTTTTCTCCTCTTTCTTTTTTGTTATTTAGATTTTTTGTAGTGGTTTATTTGCCCATGCATGAAGAAAAAATATATCAATATAAAATACAAAAAAGTCTATTTAGTTATTTTATATAGTCTTTAGTTATTTTTTATGTAGTTATTTAATTATTTAAAAATTGTCATTAATTTTTTAACTAATGTCCATCATCAACTTTTTCTCAACCTAAATGGCATGGCAGATAACATCATCCAAGAACTAGTATTTGTGGAATTAGAATGAGCTAGCAATTTCAATCTTCAACCCTCCAAAAACTCGAGCTATATATGGTTTTCTCCTCTTGATCTTGGATATCACATTTCATTATTAACTCCAATATATATGGTTAACATAAATAACTTAATTTTTATAACTCAATAAGAAATCTCAAAGAATTATAAACAAACTTTTGGAGCTTTATTCAATATATATGAACTAAGAACATAATACATGAACCATTCTCTTTCTCCTTCCACTATTTATTGAAAATAAACAATAACTCCAATACACTATTTCTAACTTTAAGTATAATCAACTTTGAAATAAATTAATTCAAAATTGCTTATACTCAAAGTCAGAGAGAGTATTTATTTGTACCACTAAATAAAAACACAAGTACATACATAAACTTACACACAAACTTCACAACCCCACACCAATTACATAATTATTCATTCTGGAACACAAATGGGAGGGCATCACCATCAAGGGCCAACAAAATCTTTCCATTCTCACGAATAATCCCAACAGTGCCACATATAAAATCACAAGTAGGGCAAACCTCTTTAGGACACCATTGAATATTATAGATACCTACAGTTTGAGTTTGTACAATCCTAAAGAAGTTACCAAATGATCCAATTGTACTATCATCTCTTCCGGTGATAATCAACCTTCTTCCACTCTTTCCATCCCTCTCACCCAATCTCCATTCTGTAGACCGACCACAGTTTGAGGAATCTTCATCAAATGATATTCTCAAGTCTCTATTAAGCCTCACAAAATCATCATCATTATGGGGAGCAAAAGGAGTGAATTTCAGGTCCAAACCATTTTGCGAGTTAGTGTTCTCAACACCAACATTGAAAGGACATGATCCATCTCTGGTGACCAAAGTGGATCGTCCTCCGTTGCCTGTAGTAGCAGGCGCAATGAAGTATTCCTCATCGATCTCAATGGGTTCGCCGCCGGTATCAATGATGAATTGAGCTATTGATGTTGTGGCCATCAAAAGCCAAATATGAGCAAGAGTGAATATGGTAAGGGATGAAGTTGACATGATTATTAATTAATTAATTAATTAATTAGTTACTTTATTACCTTAATTGCTCACTTAATTGCACTCAAAGGCTAGATGTGTTTTAGCTGTTGGTTGACAGGCTACGTATTTATAGGACTGATCATCATCCCATGCAATGCATATAATACTCATGAAAGAATTAAGGAATGAATGGACACAAAAGTTCAATTAATTAATTACATGAGTGAATTATTTATTAATATATAGTTTGCTTTGTAATTGGTATTTGGACAAAATAATGAATCTTTCAAGCGGATGTGGATAATTTATCATTGTTTATATCGTTTGATTTTGAGAAGGTGGAATGCTGAATTTGTTTCCTTGTATGAATCGTCCAATTAAATGAAAATATACGTAGTTTCGTACAACTACCAAAAACCACATAAGACTATAGCTAAAACACTTTTGTTTCTTTCTTATTTTTATGATGTCACGTCTTTATTATATTATATATGACCAGCAAAAACTCATCTATCTTTTAAAAGTTAATTTGACTCACATCATCCTCAAATATAAATGTAAATGTAAATGTAAATTTATTATTGTGTATAATGAGCCATAACATTTTTTTTTTACTTTGGAATGTAACCCATTATGCAATCACAGCTCCTCAAAACAAAACAAAAAAACTAAACTCGTTACAATCAGAGTCGGCGCAAGAGCAAGAGAGGAGCACGGAAAGCACTTGCTTTAGACCTCGTTAAAAAAATATTATTTTATTTTATTTTAATTTTTATACAGTAAAGAGGTCTAATAATGTATTATATCAATTCTTTAATTATATCTCAAGACTTCAAAAAACTGTTAATTTTGAATTTTTGGCATAATCATTATTTGAATTGATAACTTTGTTGATTGTACTACTAAATAGCATTGTTTTTCACTAAAAAAATATCTTATATTAAATACAATGTTTTACATTAAAAATATCTCATAAAATATTATAGGTTTAATTGCAGTTTTGATCCCCCTATTTTAGCTGAATCACGAAAGTAGTTCCCTCCATTTTGTATCTCTCCAATTTTGATCCTTAAAACAGAATTTTAGTCAAAAACTTGATAAAATTTTATTTTTTAAAGTCGTACTACACCATTTATGATCATATATTTCAGGTAAAATTGTTACACATAAGATCTTGAGGCATAGTATGACTTAAATAAATGCAAAAAAAAAGAAGAAATTTCATCAAATTTTGGACCAAAATTATGTTTGGGGGACCAAAACTAGAGATAAACAAAATGAAAGGACAATTTTTGCGATTCAACTAAAATAGAGAGACCAAAACTGCAATTAAGCCAATATTATATTGAAACATTTTTCTGAAATTTTGCTATTGTTAGCGGCCATAAGATCTTTATCTTGAACTGTGACATCATCCCTTCTTATGCTTTTAGTGTCATTCGAGGGAAGTAAATATAAATTTATTAGTAAGTATTTAATGAGCCATAAAGATCTTTATCTTGAACTCTGACATCATCCCATCTTGAACTAAGTCAATTTTTTGCTCTTTATTTTCCAAATTTTTTTCGTCTTATGTTTTTTTTATTCTTTAATTTTTATTTTCTCTCTCGAAGTAATCTTAACATTTCAATTAACATGAAAATTTGTAAATCTAACAAGCATCGGATAAAGAAACTTCTCAAACAAGTCAACAAAGAGACGCATGAATATATAAATGTTAGGACCAGAATGCACAACAAAAGCTCAATAAATTAATTATTTTATGTGGAACTTCAAGTCAAATATTATCCAACCACAACCAATACCAGAAATAATATCAATAAAATAAGTAAATAGCAATCAATCAGACATCTTAAATATTTAACGTGGAAAAATACTCAAAGCAAGAGGAAAAACCACAAGTTGTTCAGATCAAAAAAATAACTTCACTATATCAAATAATGAGTACAACCAAAAGTTCACATAGTCGCACTACAGAACAATAATCATTACCCTAGGATGAAAACTAAACAATAGACAAGCACCTCAACAAACCGACTCTCAAAGAAGATAAAACTACTAACAAAAATGATTAGAATAACAAACTCAATGGGATGTACAATAGACTTAACTTTAAACTAAAATGAATAATGTTTGTCGAATCAACATCCACCACCGCCAGTACCTAAAAATTTTCTCGCTCTTGGTCGCTACTTTATTTTTGGTTGTCTCTCAATTTCCAAACACGACCATTGTTTCTAACTATTTGTTTATCTTTTATATATTAGGGATTGTACCAAACACATGTGCGTAAGCCCATCACACACACATAACATGTTTTTTTTTTCTTTTTCTTTTCAATTGGTGTGGACTCTCACTTGCAGAGAGCCCACGAAAAAGTTATCCCCGTCACTATTCAAGTGGAGCAAATCATTGTCATTCATTCTATTATTTAGCAAGTCTCTATTTTCTTCTTCAACGACGACTTTCTCACAAATCAACAACATCTATATCTCCAATCATTACATAAGCTCTAACATCATTAACAATGACATACTCTTCAATAGTGTACCTTTTTAAAGGTTTTCTTTTTATGGTGGCTTTTCTCTGTGCATCAGGCTCAACATCCGATTTCATTTGTTCATCGCAATGATTTTCATCATAATTTAGATCATTGTCATTAACTTCATTTGGCTTATTAGAAACCTCATGTTTTCCTTATTCTTGTCTAGGCTCACATGAGACTTTTGCACTCTTAATGTCTTTCAACCGTTGATCTTCTATGAACTCAACATCACAACTTCTAACAAGTTTCTTTATAACTGGATCATAAAACATGTATCCAATTCCATCTAGACCATAGTAAATGAATACACATTTCCCACCTTTAACATCCTTTTTAGAGGTATGAACAAATGTGTTACATTCAAAAATATGCAGGTGATTATAAGAAACATTTTTACCTGACCAAATCATATATGGTACTTCATACTACAAGGAAGCCTGGTAAAAAGTTTACGAAATTCACAACAGTGCTCAATGCTTCACCTCAAAACAATTGTGGAAGTCCGACTTACGAGAGCAAACAACTAACTTTTTGAACCAATGTCTCATTCATCCTCTCAGCTACACAATTCAAATACAAAGACTTATGATGTCTAATCCATCTCTCTTTATGATAAGCATCAAATGGTTTCAAATATCCACACACATTATTTTTGTGTATGCAGTTCAACTTCTTCCCAATTTTAAGTTCAACTAATATCTTAAATTTCTTGAACACACTCAAAATATCATTTTTACTCTTCAAAGTATGGGCTCGAGTATTTATTGAATGATCATCAATAAATGTCATAAAATATGCACTAACCTTGAGTGTTCTTGTCTCTAAAGAACAACATGGATGCATATGCATCAAATAAAGAATTTATGGTCTTCTAGTTGAGTGACTCTAAAATGAAACTTTGTTCTTCTTTTCTTCAAAACAATTATCACATTCTTCAAGAGTTGGTTTCTCATGTCTGACAACACATCTTACTTAGCTAACTCAACCATTTCTTTCTCACTCATGTGACACAACCTCTTATGCCATAACTCAACTTTTTCAACTATATGAACAATTTAATTATTTTTGCATGTGTCACGTAAATAGTAGAAGATTTCATTGGTAAGTTTCCAAGTGTCTTGCGAGAACCGATTACCATAGCCTTCATTTCAAAGCTTAGCTACTAAGTAAATTCAATTAAATGTTTGGAACATGCTTCACACCTTGAGAGTTAACCTGGTACCATTAATTATCCCCAAATCAACCTCTCTAAGACGAACACACTTCAACACACCTTCATGAGTCAACTTCACATCACCAAATTCATGTTGAGTATAGGAGCGAAAAATATATATTCAAGGAGGGACATCTACTGAAGTACCACTATCAACAATACTAATTTTATTATGCTCTTCCTCATAATCTTCTTTCTTTTTTCCTTTACCTTTGTCATCGTTCTCTGTTTTAAAAAATCCGCACTTAGAAAAATGTCATATTTTAGCACAGTTATAACACTCAACAACTTTGTACGTATTTTTAGAATTTCCTCTATTTTGGTCTTCATTTCCTAAACATTGATTAATATTTCTCCCCCTTGATTGAGTAACCAATACCTTTGACTGTGACGGAGAATCTTGAGACTTAATTTCTTCTCATCTCCTAATTCAAAATACTACTTTTAACAATGTCCATTGACAACACAACATTAAAAGCATCAACAACTTTGTACGTATTTTTAGAATTTCCTCTATTTTGGTCTTCATTTCCTAAACATTGATTAATATTTCTCCCCCTTATTGAGTAACCAATACCTTTGACTGTGACGAAAAATCTTGAGACTTAATTTCTTCTCATCTCCTAATTCAAAATACTACTTTTAACAGTGTCCATTGACAACACAACATCAAAAGCATAATTAGACAATGAAATTCTGAAAGTTTCCCACTAGTCAGACAAGGAACTAAGAAGAAATAACCCTCGAATTTTATCATCAAACTTAATATTCATAACAGACAACTAGTTCATAATTCTTTAGAAAGTACTCAAATGATATGCAACTAAAGTCCCTTCTTGAGGTCTCAAGCCTAACAACATTTTTATTAAATATGTCTTGCTATTACTTGTCAGTGGAATGAACAACACACTAAAATTTCAGCATAAACAAAAAATGTTTCTTGAACTAACAACTAGGGCTTTCTTAAAGTTTTTAAAAGTATTTTTATAATTTTAAAAATTGGAACTCTAATAAAAATAAATTTCAATTTAAATACTTTAAAAAAAAAGGTGAAATAAATTTTAGTCCTTAAAAGTTGAAATGTGACGAAGTGTTGAATTTTTTTACTTTTAGAGGGGGAAGGTGATGAATATATTACTTAATTATGACATTGTTGGTAGACCGAACATGGGTCTCTACGCAAAGAGCGTAAGTCCTTTAGTTACCGATAAACGACAATGGGTTAGAGTTGAAAGCTCTCGCTCTCAAGCACATGTTGACATTGAATATGTACATGAAGAGAAGTCTACACCGTTTTCGCCACCACTATCACCACCTACACCATTTCAGGCACCACCATCACTACCACATGTTCAGGGGTTTCTGGGGCAGTCCGTTGATATGTCTTTGCTATCTCATTTTGAGGACCACATAGCTGTCAACATATGGATTATAGATATAAGTTTTAATTCTAAATTATTTAATTAAGGATTATTATTTATTTAATTAATTATCAAAAGACTAACAATTGATTATTTTTTTAGGAAAGTATTCCTTTGAAATATGTCAACAACTGTAGAAAGATATATCAGTTTCAAGTCTTAGCTTTTACCATGAGTTGATTTTGAAACCCAATCAAAGTCACCAGCTTAGATGAGCTTGGATGCACTGACTGCAAGTTAATAGACGTAGACTTGTTGTTTGAATTTGTTAAGAGGTGGTATGAGAAAGTGGGGTTTAAATCATGTTATGCCATTTTTAAATTATATGTTGTTTTCTTTGCACAAATACTTTCTTTATCAAACATTCAAATTACTCTTATACATTAGGTTTAGTAAAAATAAAGTTGAATCATAAAGAACTAAGATCAAGGATATATAGAAAGAGAAAGACACATATATTTGATACTAGTTTCCAATACAATAATTGCTACGTCGAATCCTCCCATCATAGAGAGATTTGGTTTCAGTGCCATCAAGGACTCAATCCACTATTTTAAAAATAGGATACAAGTATTATTTACTCTATCACTTCTGCCTTTGAGTAGTCTTTCCCCAGCCTCTCCAGGATTTACAAGTATATTTTACTCTACCTCTTCAGACTTTGAGTAATCTTTCTCTAGCCTATCTAGGCTTTACAAGTATTATTTAATCTACCTCTTTAGGTTTTGAGTATTATTTCTCTAGCCTCTCCAGAATGTTTTCGTCAAAACCATTCTTCAACATTTTGACAAACAGACGTTAAGGTTCATGAGTGTTGTTTCCACTAACGTGCTAATTTACATGAGTTCAACTTGGTGTGTAAATTAACACAAAGTTTGTTTCTATGATTCTAATTCTCACTATGAGGATACTACATATTCATTCCTATATTTGTTAAAATGTATGAAAAACACTTTGACTGATTGAGTGCTCTTCATGGTATGACCTTGTGTCCTTCAACATGGAGCTTTTGTTCTTTGCAATTGATCTGTTGAAATAAATATGATCGTTGAGTTTCCACTGAAACTCATAATGTGGTCAAGTATTTGAATTACTTTTAGCTAAAGCAGAAGTATTTGGCCAAGAAGCACATAATAATCCTAGGTAGGAGAAAATTAGACCCAACACATTATCATAGGTAGATTTACCATAATATGTGCTAATAATCATAGGCAGATTATCAAAACTAATGTTGATAATCAGATGCAGCGCTGATAATTAGAGGCAGTGCATTCCTGGTCTGCATCTGATATGTTCCTCTAGTCAAATGTTGACTTTTACAAGAGGCATTGACTTTTTCTAACATTAGCTTTTACCATAATGTTGACTTTATTAGAGTGTTGGATTTTTTAGATGATGCATAATAGTTCAAAGTCATACACTTGATGAGATTATTAGAGGCATAGGCAGAAGAAGTCTTGTTACGCTTGTCAGAGTTAGAGGAAGAAGAATTCTTGTTACGTTTGTGAATTAGAGACAAAGGAACATAATCTAGTTGGGTGTATTAGAGGTAGAGGAAGTGAGGCTCTTACTTCATCTTCTGAGGCAGTGTATCATAGACAACTAGAGATAGTTTATGCATAAGCTTGCTCGCTTCATTAGAGGTAGACTTAGCAAAGTGTTGTTTCCTTCATTAGAGGCAGACTTAGAAAAGTCGTGTTTGCTTCACCAGATGCAGACTTAGCAGAGTCTGGTTTGCTTCATTAGAGGTAGACTTATCAAAGTCTATTTTGCTTCATCAGAGGCAGTATATCAAAGGCACTTTTTCACCAGTTTTGGAATATAGAATTTACCAAATCTTTTCGACAAATCATCAGAGGATATATCCTAATATACTGCATAATATTTTTGGTCTTAGAACTGCACAATTAATTATAACATTAGTGCCATAAATTGTTTCCATAAACCAATTTTCTTATCATCAAAACAAGTAAGTTCTTAGTACTTGAAATCAATTAATTTCTAAAGACTGACAGGGGTTGAAAGAACCATAAGAGCATATGTCATATTTTCAACCCTTGAAGTCCAATTTGGATTCAACGGAACAAATCTATCCATTTGCTTATGATGATGAGGTATGGGAAAACGATCGGCTTAACGCCATAAGATATTATCTTCTTTAACTTGTGGGCACTATCATATGGATCGATGAAATTGAAATGTGCATCGCTGTTATGTAAGTTCAGTACTTTAGGGGCTTGGGTAATGTCCAAGAGTATGCATGGGGTGTTGCTGCTCTTGCTTTCTTGTACACTCAGCTAGGGGATGCTTGCAAGCTCAAGACAAAACAACTAGTTGGTTACTTGTCCCTCATCCATGTACCTAATAGTTAATTTAATTGGAAATTATTTTTATAATATTAGTTAATTTCATTGGAACAATATTTATAATTACTTTTAAATATATATTTTTGCTTCAAGCATGGATCATGCAACATTTTCCTACCATCTGTCCATAGACTCTGCAAGCTGAATATGACGAGTCCCTTCCATGTGCCTGTATGTATGTTCCACATTTAGGCCAACCACTGGAAAAGACAAACAAGAATACATTGGATCGGTTGGAGATCCATGAGCATTGGTTTTTTCCCTATGACGATCACTGTCTGACTCGTTTGTTGTAGAAAATATGTTGGTATGCTGGCTGGATAATATGCGAATCTAGGATGAAATATCCGCACTTGCCTAAGCATATGATTAGGAAAATTGGAACTATTCAGACCATCCTCATACATCCAAACATTTAGAGTTTTGAATCCTTTCATCCAACCATATTAGGGGGATATTCGTTTAGAAGAATTGAGAAAGTGTAGTTTGATATGTAAGTTGGGTTTATAGGGTTTTCAATCCTTTCACACAATCGTTTTTAGAGGGAAATCCTCCAATACCTGTAGACTTGGAGGTTGTCATTCAACAAGAGTTAGTTTATGATGTAGCTGACACGTTGCAAATTTGCAAGATGGTTAAAGATCTTGCCCTGGAGGCACGTGAGACAATGGATGAGCGTACCCATGCATATGAATGTGTGTGGTAGATCATTGATCAAACAGAAGGTATATTTTTATATTGTAGGAGGATATATAGTAGAATTAGGAATAGAATTACACGATATTATTTATTAATTAGGGGGAATAATTTTTTTATATGTACATTGTTTCAGTATTTAGTTAACTATAATATTTTGGATAAATGTACATGGTTTTAGTTTTGATAAATTTAATATTCTTGTAAAATATTGAGATTTATTTATTTTTTTAGAATGGATGTTGTTTGTGTGTCTAGAGTTGCTAATTAGTTGCTCTAATTTCTACCATTACATAAATAACATAATCATAAATAAACATCCTAAATAAACAAAATATAACATAGCATAATTCTACCATTACATAAATAACGTAATCATTCTTAATATGCATCCAATCAAAACGAATAGTACAATATGGGTTGCTATATTTGAGGGTGATCTATAGTGTCACCAGTCACTCTAAATATGCAGTTATAATAACTTTAATTCTAGTAATGTACCGTCGTTACAAATTTCAAATGCTGTAAGAGATTTCAAACTCTCGAAATAAACTTTAACTTTTTCTTGAATCATGTTTGAAATTATAATAAATAAATAAAAAAGATTTGTGATGACCCAAAACACCAATATTTATATAAATCTCAATATAATATTGACCGTACAAATTAGGGTTAAACATGAAATAAAAGTGTATTTTATTTAGAAAAAAATTAAACATATAAGTGACACAAATGACACATATGCAAAATATAAATTTGGTTTAAACATCATATAAAAAAATACGTCATACCCTTCATTATACCCATAATTGTCATATACATTTAATAGCATTCTAATGTTATTTAAATGTTCTGTACATTTTAACTAGTCTACTCTAAAGTAAATGATATCATCTTCGTGTGTTACTTCAATCATCTTGTCAACATTTGAATTTTTTTTTATGGTCGGACATCTTTTTCAATTTTCATGAGTTTATCAAACAAAGACATTATTTCCACATATGGATCCTCGCATGATTCTCATTCTGGTTTTTTATGCATTCTCCATTCTATCGATATCAATGGTATTGGACAATTATCCTTTTTAGGTATACATGAACAAAGTAATTTTAGTTGACCTATCCAATACACAAAATACGTGTAGTTGAATTTTGGGGTGGACAACCTCGTAGTGGTAGAAATGTTTCAAAAACTCCATCTTAAAAAATGTTAACTCAATTACAACTATATTATATTTAGTTGCAAAATGATATCATATTTCTAGAAAAGACATCCACTTTTATGTAGGTGTCTTATAAAACTTTCAAAGATACACAACATATTTGATAACATTTAATAGTTTCTCTAACAAATACAATTTGATATAATATGACGTGATTATTTGTCACTCTAATGAGATCATATTAAAAAATTGCATGATTCTCCTTGTCCTTACCAAGATATGAAGTAACAACCCAAATTCCACAATTTCCATCACTAGCAACATCTCCTTGTCAATACATGAATTCATAAAAAGAGGCATATGATCAATAAAGAGAATTTTTTGTTTAGGGAATAGATTAGTCGATGAATTTCCTATATGTGTGCACTTTTTTCTTGGACATTCACATTTCCTAGATCATATGAATTTGCAATTCAACTTCTTATTGATTTCATTACACATGTCACCCCTTTTGCAACTCAATACAAAAAAATAGTTTTCTTCTATAAGAACCGTGATCTGATTGTGTAATTACCATTGAAAAACCTAACTTATCTTCCTCCGATAAACTCAAGCAATCAAATTATCTTGGCAGCCATATTTATTATCAATAATAAAGTTTATCTTTGAAATATTAGATTTTAAATCATATGCTTCTTTTAATATCAAGTCAGGTACGAGCTTAGTTATTACTTCACCTGCAAAATCTAGTTTCAAATCAGGGACCGACGAATGTTTGGATTTAGTTTCAGGCTCAGCTATAACTAATTACAAACATTTAACAAAAATTAAAAGTTAATCATGCAGAAAATAGACAATTATGTATCGCATTAACACCTACCAGATGTGTGAATCCGATAGTGTTAAATTTTTGAAAGACATGCTATCTGATCCCATAATCTTGTATAACCTAGTACATAACTTCAAAAACTTTAGCAACCAAAATGAAAAAGAAGAAGGTTTTAGAGCTACGTTACATTTATAGTAAATAAAATTAGAGCTATCACACCGATGGATAGAAGAATGCGTTTTCGAAATTCAAAAAATATGAAAATATGCGAAGAATTTGAAGTTGAATGTTGAAGAATAAGTGTTTAGAAAGAAGGTTGACATTGCTTTTGTGTTGGTGCTTACCGGATTCAAGCATCTAGGAATTTAGTGAGCTGGATCTAGAATTTGATACGAGGTAAATAAAAAAATTAAGGGACCTCTGGACAAGATTGAGAGGATGAGCAAATTTTTTTTTTTATATATTAGATATTACATTTAACACATGCGGCCTAAGCTCCGGACTCCCACTTTATAAGGGATTCACTCAACAATAAAATTAGTAAAAGAATAAAAAAATGTTTAAATATAATTTATAAATTTCCTTGCAAACATCCTTTTGAAAAACAATTGGCCAATCATCTTTCTTGCATTGTCTTTTAAATCTTTTTCCTTTTTTTTCTTTGATGTTCTCTTTCTTTTCCAAAACTATCTTATTTTTTTCCTCCTCCATTTTTTTTGTTATTTAGATTTTTCTATATATGAGTGGTTTGTTTGCCATGCATGAAGAAAAGAGTACATCAATATAAAATACAAAAATTCTATTTAGTTATTTTTTATGTCGTTATTTAATAATTTAAAAATGGTCATTTATTTTTTAACTAATGTCTGGCATCAACTTTTTCTCAACCTGAATGGCATGGCAGATAACATCATCCAAGAACTAGTATTTGTGGAATTAGAATGAGTGAGCAATTTCAATCTTCAATCCTCCAAAAACTCAAGCTATATATGGTTTTCTCCTCTTGTTCTTGGATATCACATTTCATTATTAACTCCAATATATATGGTTAACATAAATAACCTAATTTTTATAACTGAATAAGAAATCCCAAAGAATTACAAACAAACTTTTGGAGCTTTTTTATTCGATATATATGAATCAAGAACATAGTACATGTACTATTCTCTTTCTCCTTCCACTATTTATTGAAAATAAACAACAACTCTAATACACTCTTTCTAACTTTAAGTATAAACAATTTTGAATTAAATTAATTCAAAATTGCTTATAGTCAAAGTCAGAGAAAATATTTATTTGTGCACCACTAAATAAAAACACAACTACATACATAACTCACACACAAACTTCACAATCCCACACCAATTACATAATTATTCATTCTGGAACACAAATGGGAGGGCATCACCATCAAGGGCTAGCAAAATCTTTCCATTCTCACGAAAAATTCCAACAGTGCCACATATAAAATCACAAGTAGGGCAAACCTCTTTAGGACACCATTGAATATTATAGATACCTACAGTTTGAGTTTGTACAATCCTAAAGAAGTTACCAAATGATCCAGTTGTACTATCATCTCTTCCGGTGATAATCAACCTTCTTCCACTCTTTCCATCCCTCTCACCCAATCTCCATTCTGTAGATCGACCACAGTTTGAGGAATCTTCATCAAATGATATTCTCAAGTCCCTATTAAGCCTCACATTGTCATCATCATTATGAGGAGCAAAAGGAGTGAATTTCACGTCCAAACCATTTAGCGAGTTAGCATTCTCAACGCCAACATTGAAAGGACATGATCCATCTCTGGTGACCAAAGTGGATCGTCCTCCGTTGCCTGCAGTAGCAGGTGCAATGAAGTATTCCTCATCGATCTCAACGGGTTCGCCGCCGGTATCAATGATGAATTGGGCTATTGATGTTGTGGCCATCAAAAGCCATATATGAGCAAGAGTGAATATGGTGAGGGATGTAGTTGACATGAATATTAATTAATTAAGTAATTAGTTATTTTATTACCTTAATTGCTCACTTAATTACACTCAAAGGCTAGATGTGTTTTAGCTGTTGGTTGGGCAACGTATTTATAGGACTGATCATCATCCCATGCAATGCATATAATACTCAAAAAAGAATTAAGGAATGAATGGACACAAAAGTTCAATTAATTAATTACATGAGTGAATTAATTATTAATATATAGTTTGCTTTGTAATTGGTATTTGGACAAAATAATGAATCTTTCAAGCGGATGTGGATAATTTATCATTGTTTATATCGTTTAATTTTGAGAAGGTGGAATGCTGAATTTGTTTCCTTGTATGAATCGTCCAATTAAATGAAAATATACGTAGTTTCGTACAACTACCAAAAATCACATAAAACTATAGCTAAAACAGTTTTGTCTCTTTCTTAATTATTTTTATGGTGTCCCGTCTATTTTTTGTATTTATTATTATATTATATTATATTATATTATATATGACCAACAAAAACTCTAAACTATCTATCTTTTAAAAGTTAATTTGACTCGTTTCATTCTCAAATGTATATGTAAATGTAAATTTATTATTGTGTATAATGAATAGTAACATCGTTTTTACTTTAGAATGTAACCTATTATGCAATGATAGCTCCTCAAAACAAAAAACTAAACTCGTTATAATCAGAATCGGCGTAAGAGAGACATGTAAAGCACTTGTTTTAGACCTCGCCAAAAAAAATACTTTTTATTTTTATTTTTATAAAGTAAAGGGGTCTAATAATGTATTATGAAAACTCTTTAACTATATCCAAAAACAAGACTTCAAAAAAAATTTATTTCAAATTTTTGGCATAATCATTATTTGAATTGATATATGTGTTGATTGTACGTAATACTAAATAGCGTTGTGTTTCACTAAAAAAACATATATTAAATGCAATATTTTTCGTTAAAAATATCTCATAAAATATCATATTGAAATTTTTGTCTGAAATTTTGCTATTGTCAGTGGCGATAATATATTCAAATATTTGTTTTTAATTTATGTCTTTTTTCACAGGTTAAGTTTGGTCTAGTGGAAAAATCACATAAATTTGATTCAACATTATTTGGATCAGATTTCTATTAGTCTTATTTGAGGGAGGTAAATATAAATTTATTAGTAAGTATTTAATGAACCATAAGATCTTTATCTTGAAATGTGACATCATCCCTTTTTGAACCGAGTTAGTTTTTCGGTCTTTATTTTCCAAATATTTTTCCTGTTTTGTTTTTTTTTCTTCTTTAATTTTCATTTTCTCTCTCAAAATAATCTTGTCATTTCAATTAACATGAAAATTTGTAAATTTAGCAAGCATCGGATAAAGAAACTTCTCAAACAAGTCAACAAAGAGATGCATGAATATATAAATGTTAGGACCAGAATGCACAACGAAAGCTCAATAAGTTAATTATTTTATGTGGAACTTCAAGTCATATATTATCAACCACAACCAAAACCGAAAATAATATCAATAAAATAAGTAATAGCAATAAATCGGACATCATAAATATTTAACGTGGAAAAATACTCAAAGCAAGAGCAAAAACCACAAGTTGTTCAGATAAAAAAAAAACTTCACTATATCAAATAATGAGTACAACCAAAATTTCACTTAGTTGCACTACAGAACAATAATCATTACCCTACAATGAAAACTAAACAATAGTCGAGCACCTCCACAAACCTGTTGAGACAAAATCTCAATTTAACGTTTTGATGATAATTAAACAAAAGGTTAATTAAGACTTCTAATTATGATTCTAAGTATTTTGGTATTTAACATGTGTATTTGAGTATGTCAAAATAAGTTAGGTACCAACTCTTTCAAAGCAGATCTCATTAAAATCCTGAAAGCAAAAAACAGTTAAACGAAGATCGTTCTTGACATACTTCGGTAAAACGAAGATCGTTCTTGACATAATTCAGTAAAACGAAGAACGTTTTTGACATGATCTTGGAAAACGAAGAACGTTCTCCACATATATCTTAAAACAAAAAAAAGATCTATTTTCTTTGTGAAAGATTGGATCCTAAAAACAATATTCATCTCATACATTTATCAAAGAATAAGCAAGGATCAATCTAAGTCAGCATTCGAAGGATCAAAGACATGCTTCATCAAAAATATAAAGCAAGATCATTCTTCCAGTGAGGCATTTACAAGTACAAATTTACAGGTTATAAAGTACACTAAAGTTGTACTTCAATCAAGACCTCAACGCTAGAAATCATCTCAGTCAGCTGACAAGAAACACAAGTACAAGTCAGCTCATCTCCAACCAATTCGAAGAATGATCTTGGATTTCAACAACGTTCTTGGATTCAGTTTTGATCACTCTTACTTTTTCGAAGACCTTATCCATCCACCTTCTCATGACAACTAGCCTAATTTCAACGGATAAATGAGTTGTCCTAAGCTCTCTTGAAGTCTATAAATGCAACTTCAAGATGAAGAACAAAACACAGTTCAAAGTGTCAAGCAAAACATCAATCATTCAATCATCCTCAAGTTTGTCAAAATCATTCTCACGCTTGCAGTTCCTTTCTTTGTGTTGTGTTAGAATCAGTAATAACTGAGTTCTAATTATAGAATCTATTTCTCAAACAAGATTTGAGCAATACCCAGATTCTAACATTCTCAAAATCATTGCTTTATCACTCAAGGCTATTTTGTTAACATAGCTTGAGTTGTGTGTAAAAATCCTTTTATGTTTTAAAAGGTAGCTTGCAAAATTCTTTCTGAAATAGTGTAAGGTAAACCTGAGGAAATCCTTTCTAGGTAGAAAGGTAGAAATTGTGTACAGATCAAGATTGATCTATGAAAACCAAGAACGATCTTGCCTTGAGCACTTAGTGGAAAATCTCACATTTGTGAGGACTGTACGTAACCCTTGCTTGGGTGAACCATGATATATGCTTGTGTGATTTCTCTATCTCTATCTCTATTTATTATATGTTTTACAATTAGTTTTTATATTGATAAACTTGATATTGTTGTTTTACACTAACAAAGATCAATCTTGAGTTAATCTTCCAAATTTTAAACAAGAATTTTTAAAAGAGGCGATTATAATTCAATCCCCCTTCCTTATAATTGACATTGTTACTTCAAAACTGACTCTCAGAGAAGATAAAACTACTAACAAAAATGAAGAAGTGATCCCATGTACAACATACAAAAATTTAAGCTAAAATAAAGAACGTTTGTGGAATCAACATCCACCACCGTCGGTACCTAAAAATCTTCTCTCTCTTGGTCGCTACTTTATTTTTGGACGCCTCTCAATTTTCAAACACGACCATTGTTTCAGGGATTACACCAAACCCATGTGGGTAAGCTCATCACACACACATAACATTTTTTTTCTTTTTCTTTTCTCTTCAATTGGTGTGGACTCTTACTTGAAGAGAGCCCACCAAAACATTATCCTCGTTGCTATTTAAATGGAGCAAATCATTATCATTCCTTCAATTATGTAGCAAGTCTCTACTTTCTTCTTCAACGACGGCTTTCTCACAAATCAACATCACCATCATCTATATCTTCAACCATTACATAAGCTCTCTAACACCATTGAAAATAACATATTTTTCAATAGTGTACCTCTTGAAATGTTTTCTTTTTATGGTGGCTTTTCTCTATGCATCAGGCTCAACATCCGATTTCATTTGTTCATCGCAACAATTTTCATCATAATTTGTATCTTTGTCATCAGCTTCATTTGGCTTATTAGAAACCTCATGTTTTCTTGATTCTTGTCTAGGCTCACATGAGACATTTGCACTCTCAATGTCTTTCAACTGTTGATCTTCTATGAACTCCACATCACAACTTCTAACAAGTTTCTTTATAACTGGATCATAAAACATGTATCAAATTCCATCTAGACCATAGTTAATGAATACACATTTCCAGCCTTTAACATCCTTTTTTAGAGGTATGAACAAATGTGTTACATTCAAAAATATGCAGGTGATCATAAGAAACATTTTTACCTGACCAAATCATATATAGTACTTCATATTGCAAGGAAGCATGGTAAAAAGTATAGGAAATTCACAACAATGCTCAATGCTTCACCTCAAAACGATTGTTGAAGCCCGACTTACGAGAGCAAACAATTTACTTTTTGAACTAATGTCTCATTCATCCTCTTAGCTACACCATTCAAATACAAAGACTTATCAGGTCTAATCCATCTCTCTATATGATAAGCATCAAATGATTTCAAATATCCACAGACATTATTTTTGTGTATGCAGTTCAACTTCTTCCCAATTTTAAGTTCAATTGATATCTTAAATTTCTTGAACACGTTCAAAATATCATTTTTACTCTTCAAAGTGTAGACTCGAGTCTTTATCGAATGATCATCAATAAATGTCATAAAAAGTACACTGACCCTGAGTGTTCTTGTCTCTAAAGAACAAAATAGATGCATATGCATCAAATAAAGAATTTATGGTCTTCTAGATGAGTGACTCTAAAAAGAAACTTTGTTCTTCTTTTCTTGAAAATAGTGATAACATTCTTCAAGAGTAGATTTCTCATGTCTGACAACACATTTCACTTAGCTAACTCAACCATTTATTTCTCACTCATGTGTCACAACCTCTTATGCCATAACTCAACTTTTTGAACTATATGAACAATTTAATTATGTTTGTATGTGTCAAGTAAATAGTAGAAGATTTCATACAAGTGTCCTACAAGAACCGATTACGATAGCCTTCATTTCAATGATTAGCTACTGAAAGTAAATTCAATCAAATGTTTGCAACATGCTTCACACCTTGAGAGTTAACTTGGTACCATTAGTTATCTCCGAATCAACCTCTCCAAGACGAACACACTTTAATACACCTTTATGAGCCAATTTCACATCACCAAATGCATGTTATAGGATGGAAAAATATATCTTCTAGGAGGGACATCTATTGAACTACCACTATCAACAATACTAATTTTATTATGCTCTTCATCATAATCTTCTTTCTTTTTTCCTTTACCTTTGTCGTCATTCTATATTTTAAAAACCAACACTTCGAAAAAATGTCATGTTTTACCACAGTTATAGCACTCAACAACTTTGTACCTATTTCTAGAATTTCCACTATTTCGGTCTTCATTTCCCGAACATTGATTAATATTTCTCCCCCTTGATTGAGTAACCAACTCCTCTGACTGTGACAGAGAATCTTGAGACTTTCTTCTCATCTCTTCATTCAAAATACTACTTTTAACAATGTCAATTGACAACACAACATCAAAAGCAGAATTAGACAATGAAAACTCTGAAAGTTTCCCACTAGTCGGGCAAGGAACCAAGAAGAAATAACTTTTGAATTTTATCATCAAACTTAATATCCATAACCGACAACTAATTAATAATTCTTTAGAAAGTACTCAGATGATATGCAACTAAAGGCCCTTCTTGAGGTCTTAAGCCTAACAACATTTTTATTAAATATGTCTTGCTATTACTTGTCTTCTTACTTGTCTTCTTCGCATATAGCTACTTCAGCCTACTAATAAAATTATTAGGATAACACACTCAATGGAAAGAACAACACACTCAAATTTCAGCCGAAACCAAAAATGTTTCTTGAAATAGCAACTAAGGTCGTCTTAAAGTTTTTAAAAGTATAGTTCTAATTTTAAAAATTAGAACTCTAATAAAAATAAATTATAATTTAAATACTTTAAAAAATAAAAGGTGAAATAAATTATAGTCCCTAAAAGTTTTTTTATTCACTTAGTCCATGTTTCAAAAGTTTTTTCTTTAAATAATGATATTTTTAGTCCCTAAAAAGTCCTTATAAAATCAAACTAGTGATTAGAAGTGAATAAAACATTTTTATACACTAAACTTAAAAAGTCGTAATTTTATAAGAATTAAAAATACATTTAACTTAAATAAAATCACATTAATTTTATTATATTATAAAAAAATAAAAAAATTGGCGTCGTGTGTTATTGGTCAGCTTGCATTATCCAATAGTCGCCTCTGCCAACATCCACCCCCGGTACCCAAAAATCTTCTCTATCTTAGTCGTTACTCTTTTTTTTTTTTTATCGCCTGTTGTTGCTATACATTTTTTTAGTTTTTAATATATGAGAATTGTTCATCACCTAGTACTTTGTTAAACACCCACCAAAATACCACTTATTTAAGATCAGCATCAGATAACTTAAATTACTGGATTCCATAATCAAGTAGGTACCTATATATAGAGCAAAACGTCATTTTCTTCATTCACTCTACTTTTTCTATAAAAAGTTCTATAAACTTCCATTTCTCACCCATTTAACTCAATCTTATTTTCTTACCTAAAATCCATACTAACATTTCACTTATTCATCAACTCTTAATCATCAACGTAAGTTTTTATGTTTATATTTTTTATTTTAGTGTATAAGTTTATATTTTTATTATTTTTTATGTTTTTGTTGTAGTTTCAATAGGTAGTTAAGAATGAACGTTGATGTGTTTGTTATGTCAATTGGTTGTTGTTGTTACAATTAAGTTTATGTTTTTTAAGAGCATCTCCAACGGTGAACTCAATATGGGTTCATTAAATGGGGTTCACCATGCCACATCATCTCAAAATAACTTATTCATTTTTTACTCCAACAGTAAACTCACATGTTCATTAAATAGGGTTCACCACTAACAAATCATTTATTTATTATTATTCGTAAATTAATACAAAAAAAAGTTAATCATAATGAAAATACCGTCCCTTCGTGAGAGAACGGTGATGACAGCTTGACACATCTTCAACAGTGAACTTGCAAAAAACTGAAGGTTACGTAACTACACCTAGCAGACGAACTCATTTTGGCTACCGTTGGAGATGCTCTAAGTTGTTATATTGTTGTTGTAGTTTAAAGAAATTATTGTTAGTGACTAGTAGTGATGTTGTTGTGTCAATTCGTTGTTAAAATTTGATATAGTCAAAATTTTGAAATGTGACAAAGTGTTGATTTTTTTACTTTTAGAGGTAGAAGGTGACGGATATATTACTCAATTATGACATGGTAGGCAGACCGAACATGGGTCTATATGCAAAGAGCGTCAAGCCTTTAGCTACTGACAAATGACAATGGGTTAGAGTTGAAAGCTCTCGCTCTCAAGTACATGTTGACATTGAATATGTACAGGAAGAGATGTCTACACCGTTGTTGCCACCACTATCACTACCTACACCATTTCAGGGATCACCATCACTACCACATATTTAGGGGTTTATGGGGTAGTCCGTTGATATGTCTTTGCCATCACATTTTGAGAACCACATGCCGGTCTGCATATGGGTTATAGATGTAAGTTTTAATTCTAAATTATTTAATTTAGGATTATTCTTTATTTAATTAATTATCAAAAGACTAACAATTGATTTTTTTTCTAGGAAAGCATTTCTTTGAAATATGTCATCAACTGGAGAAAGATATATCAGTTTCAAGTCTTTGAGTCTACCATGAGTTGATTTTGAAACCCAATAAAAGTCAGTCACCAACTTAGATGAGCTTGGATGCACTGGCTACAAGTTAATAGACATAGACTTGTTGTCTGAATTTGTTAAGAGGTGGTACAAGGAGACTAGCTTATTCTATTTTCCTATTCTTGAGATGATACTGACTCTCGACGATGTGTTATGTCTTTTCCCTTACCCATCATCAAACACCTACTAACACATACACTACAAGTGAAATATGAGGGAGTTGAGTGGATGTTGTCACGTCCGATTTGTCTGCGAAAAATGAGTCGCCACTAATTTTATTTTTATTAAAGAAAAAATTGGATAAAATCTAAAATAATATTTTTGAACCAAAAATTTGGATTCAGGAGTCGATTACGAGTACGGAATTATTATCACGCTACAACGTCCGTTAAAATGGTGACCCTATACTTAATTATATACAAACTATTTATTTATTTTTACCCCAAAAAAATTATAAAAAAATTATTAATTTGGTTTTGACAAGGGGAAGACTTTGCTCCTACGTATCCCCAAGTGCAATAGGAAAATCAAAACACACGTAGTTCTTAGGTAAAATATTTATGTGTTGACCAATTTTATTATTAATTTTACTTTATATATATATATATATATATCAAAATAAATTAACAACATAATAGTGATAATAATAGTAATAATGATAATAATAATAATAATAATAATAATAATAATAATAATAATAATAATATGTTATATATTGATTTGTGTATTATTTTATTTTAAGAAAACACTTTTACTATTTTTTATTTATTTTTATAAACCGTAAAGGATAAAAATTCAAGAGTAGATTCACGAGTCAGAGACACATATGTGACGTGAACCGACGACGGTAATAATAAGAGAATTTAATATCTAACGCACAAGAAATAAAACACAATAGAGATGAGAGATCACAAATTTGATAAAAAAATAAACGATTATATAATAATCAAATTGATTCTTATTAGTTGATTCCAAAATTTGATCGTGAAACCAAAAAAAAAAAATTATTGTTTATATCATACATGCATAGAATAGTAAAAAAAACTCTATAATAATAATTATGTCAAAATAAAATAGACAAGGAGAAAAATATGTGTTTACAGCACTGGAAATTTTCTTTATTAGCTCTTGATTCCAATATTTCTTCTCTCTTTTCTCTCTATTATTCTCTCTTTTTTTTTTCTTTTTGTGCTCTCAATTGTGCTCCTCATTCCTCCTCCACTTATCTCTTGTGGTAGACTATTTATAGACTTTTTTGGTATAGATTACAAAAGACAAGAGAATAATTGTCAATTGATTACCATTAATCTATTTTTTTCAGTTTCTTTTCATTTAATTGGCCGCAAGTATACTTATTCTTATTACCATTGATTCATTTCTTCGGTTTCTTTTCTATTGAATTGATTACATTATACTGATTTTTATGACCATCAATCCTTTTTTTTTCTGATTTTTTTTTCATTTAATTTGATAATCATTATACCGATTTTTATGACCATCAATTCATTTCTTTTCGTTTTCCTTTACTTTTTTTTTATATTTTAGAAAATAGTTAGAACAAAAATTAGAGGCAAACAAGAACTGGAAACACCTGTGATTGTTTAAAACTTATAGCCCTAATTATTTATTTTTATTTTTATGTTTCTTCACATATATTTATATATATATATATATATATTTTATTAATATTAATATTATTATTTTATTTTTTAATAAAAAGTAAAAAATAAATAAAAATCGGAAAAAATTAGGTGTCAATAGCTGCCCCTCTTTACTTAGAATTTACTTGAGAATCGAAGTAAAAATAAGTAAAGATAACAACTCTAATTTTGTTCAGAAAATAAATTTTTAGAAAATTCGAGTCATTTTCCCGACTTCAAGATGCAGGTCATTTTCTCGGCTTTGGGTGTGAGTCGTTTTCCCAACTTCAACAGGCGCGTCATTTTCTCGGTTTCTTGTGCGAGTCGTTTTCCCAGCTTCAACATGCGGGTGTTTTCTCGGCTTCAGGTGCAAGTCGTTTTCTCGACTTCAACATGCGGGTCGTTTTCTCGGCTTCGAGTGCAAGTCGTTTTCCCGGCTTCAACACGCAGGTCCTTTTCTCGACTTCATATGCGAGTCATTTTCCAGGATTCAACACACAGGTCGTTTTCTCGGCTTCGAGTGCGAGTTGTTTTCCTAGCTTCAACATACGAGTCGTTTTCTCGGCATCATGTGCAAGTCTTTTTCCCGGTTTCAACAGGAGGGTCGTTTTCTCAGCTTCAGGTGCGAGTGTTTTCCTAGGTTCAACATGCGGGTCGTTTTCTCGGTTTTGGGTGCGAGTCGTTTTACTTGCTTCAACATGCGGGTCGTTTTCTCGGCTTCGGGTGCGAGTCGTTTTCCCGGATTCAACACGTGGGTCGTTTTCTCAACTTCGGGTGCGAGTCGTTTTCTTGAATTCAACACGCGAGTCGTTTTCTCAGCTTCGGGTGCGAGTCGTTTTCCCGGCTTCAACATGCGGATCGTTTTCTCAGATTCGGGTGCGAGTCGTTTTCTCGACTTCAACAGGCGGGTCGTTTTCTTGACTTCAGGTGCGAGTCATTTTCCTAGCTTCAACATGCGGGTCGTTTTCTCGGCTTCGGATGCGAGTCGTTTTCCCGGCTTCAACATGCGGGTCGTTTTCTCGGCTTTAAATTTATAAAATATTATGAATCATTGAATGAATGAATATATTGGTTTTTATTAATATTTTTATTGGAGACGACCATTCAAATCATGGATGAGAAAAACACTTACACATTTTTTTTGGACTTGATATATTTGATCTCTCTTTGGTTCTCTTCTCTTTTTTTCCTTTTCTTTCTTTGTCTTTTTTTTTTAAGAAGAATTATTGTTGCTCTCTTTCTTATATTGTAAACAACTTTTATTCCCGTGTTATAGTTTGATCCATATTGTTGATCATTTCCTTTTGAGTATATATATATATATATATATTTTGTTTTTTGTTGTTATTGATTTTCTTCTACTCCCAAGTTGCCCTTTCAGATTTTCAACTTAGTAGATATTTATTATATTTTTTGTTCCCTAATTTTTGCCTAGGTCACCCTTTTAGATTTTCAACCTAGGGGATTTTTTGTGTGTGTTTTTTCATACCCTAACTTTTGCCTAAGTTGCCTTTTCAGGTTTTCAACCTAACAGATATTCATTATTTTTGTACCGTCATTTTTGCCTAGGTTGTCCTTTTCAGGTTTTCAACTTAGTGGGTACTCATTATTTAAATATGATACTTTTTTATGATGTCTGAGTTTATAGGGAGGACTAAAATTTTTTCTATCCATATTCGTGAGGATCAAAGCCCTACTTGAGAAAGCTTTCTCTCTTTGTACTTTGGCAGTTAGTTGTGATATAAATCTTGAAATATAATTTAGTTTCCCAAGAAACCCGCGAATCTCTCTCTTTGTACTTTGGGGAGGCATTTCCAAATGGCTCGAACTTTATTTGAGTTGACCTCTATTCTTTTCTGACTAATCACAAATTCAAATAATTTATACGACTGTACGTCTAAAGTGCATTTGAAGGGGTTAAGTTTTAGCTTGAACTTTCAGAATCTTTCAAAGAGTTTCTTTAGATTAATCACATGTTTTTCTTTTGTTTGTGACTTTGCAATCATGTCATCTATATAAGCTCATATCTCTTTATGTATCATGTCATGGAATAAAGTTACCATAACTCTTTGGTAGGTTGCCCCAACATTCTTTAGATCAAAATGCATTATATTTTTGAACCAAAAATTTGGATTCGGGGGTCGATTACGAGTAGGGAAGTATTATCACCCTACAACGTTCGTTAAAACGGTTACCCTATAATTAATTATATACAAACTATTTATTTATTTAATTTTACCCCAAAAAGAATAATAAAAAAAATTAAATTTATTTACATTAATGACTAAAGAAAAAAAATTATTAATTTGGTTTGACAACGGGAAGACCTAGCTCCTACGTATCCCCAGGTGCAATAGGGAAATCTAACGCTCAAGAAACAAAACACAATAGAAATGAGAGATCACAAATTTGATAAAGAAATAAACGATTATACAACAATCAAATTGATTCTTATTAGTTGATTCCAAAATTTGATCGTGAAACCAAAAAAAAATTATTATTGTTTATATCATACGTGCATAGAATAATGAAAAAAACAGCTCCTGAAAATGCCAAAAAAAAAAATAGACAAAGAGAAAAATAAGTATTTACCAAACTGGAAATTTTCTTTACTTGCTCCTGATTCCAATATTTATTCTCTCTTTTCTCTCTATTATTCTCTCTTTTCTTTTATCATTTTGTGCTCTCAATTGTGCTCCTAATTCCTCCTCCACTTCTCTCTTGTGGTAGACTATTTATAGACTTTTTTGGTATAAATTACAAAAGACAAGAGAATAATAACCAATTGATTACCATTAATCTATTTTTTTCGGTTTCTTTTCATTTAATTGGTCGCAATTATACTGATTCTTATTACCATTGACTCATTTCTTCGGTTCTTTTTCTATTGAATTGATCATCATTATACTGATTTTTCTGACCATCAATCCATTTCTTTTCAGGTTTTTTTTCATTTAATTTGATCATCATTATATCGATTTCTATGACTATTAATTCATTTCTTTTCGGTTTCCTTTAGTTTTATTTTTTTTATAATTTAGAAAAGAGTTTGAACAAGAATTAGAGGCAAACAAGAACTGGAAACACCCGTGATTGTTTAAAGCTTATAGCCCTAATTATTTATTTTTATTTGTATGTTTCTTCACATATATTTTTATATTTTTTATTATTATTATTATTCTTATTTCCTTTTTTAATAAAAAGTAAAAAATAAATAAAAACCGGATAAAATTAGGTGTCAACAAATGTGTAATTATCTTGGGTTCATCTTAGATAATGCTATGACTGATTGAGCAGGAAAATATAAGAAAAAGGGGTTTAAATTATGTTACGCCATTTTTTAAATTATATGTTGATTTCTTTGCACAAATACTTTCTTTATCAAAACATTCAAAATACTCTTATAAATTAGGTTTTGTAAAAATAAATTTGAATCACAAAGAACTAAGATAAAGGATATAGAGAAAGAGGAAGGCACATATATTTGATACTAGTTCACAATACAACAATTGCTACATTGAATCCTCCCATCATAGAGAGATTTGACCTCAATGCCATCAAGGACTTTATCCATTATTTTAACAATAGGATACAAGTATTATTTACTCTGCCTCTTCAGGCTTTGAGTATTCGTTCTCCCGCCTCTCCAAACTTTACAAGTATATTTTACTCTACCTCTTCAGACTTTGAGTAATCTTTCTCCAACCTTTCTAGGCTTTACAAGTATTATTTACTCTGCCTCTTCAGGATTTGAGTATTATTTCTCTAGGCTCTCCAGAATGTTGTCGTTAGAATCATTCTTCAACATTTTGACAATGAGCCGTTGAGGTTCATGAGTGTTGTTGAGACTAACGGGCTAATTTACACGAGTTGAAGTTTGTGTGTAAATTAACACAAAGTTTATTTCTATGATTCTAATTCACTTTGTGAGGATACTACATTTTCAATTCTATATTTGTTAAATTGTACGAAAAATACTTTGATTGATTGACATTAATTCTAGTAACTCTCCATTGAGAGGATTTTTCAATCATGCCTTTTTGATGTGTTTTGCTTGTTGTGTTGTGTTGTGTTGTCAATTTCTCTTTTAAAATGTTGCAAGTTGTTGTGTTACTTTTAGCTTTGAATATGTGTTCTTTTATCTGCCTTACATCATTGTATTCGTCCTTCAAGGTATGGTTGTGTGCTCTTCATGGTATGACCTTGTGTCCTTCAACACGGAGTTTCATTGTTCACTAGAATAGTGAATTGATCTTTTAAAATAAATATGATCGGTTATCTCAAAATGAAACTCATAATTTGTTCAAGTATTTGAATTACGTTTGGATGAATCAAAAATATTGGACCAGAAGCACAAAACAATCAGAGCCAACATATTTATTATAGGCAGCAGACAATTAGACCCAACACATTATCATAGGTATATTTACGATAATCAGTGCTAATAATCAGAGGCAAATTATCAAAACTAATGTTGATAATCAGAGGCAACGCTGATAATTAGAGGCAATGCATTCCTGGTCTGCATCTGATTTGTTCCTCCTGTTAGATGTTCACTTTTACTAGAGGCATTGAGTTTTTCTAACATTGAATTTTACCATAATGTTGACTTTATTAGAGCGTTGCTTTTTTAGATGATACATAATAGTTCAAAGTCATACGCTTGATGAGATTGTCAGAGGCATAGGTAGAAGAAGTCTTGTTATGCTTGTCAAAGTTAGAGGCAGAAGAATTATTGTTACGTTTGTGAATCATAGACAAAGGAACATAATCCAGTTAGGTGTATTAGTGGTAGAGGAAGTCAGACGCTTACTTCATCTCCCGAGGCAATTTATCATAGGCAGCTAGAGATAGTTTATGCATAAGGTTGCTTGCTTCATTAGAGGTAGACTTAGCAAAGTGTTGTTTGTTTCATTAGAGGCAGACTTAGAAAAGTCTTGTTTGCTTCACCAGAAGCAGACTTAGCAGAGTATGGTTTGCTTCATTAGAGGCAGACTTATCAGAGTCTATTTTGCATTGTCAAAGGCAGAATTTAACAAAGTCTAGTTTGTGTCATGAGAGACAGACTTTAGTAGAGTATGATTTACTTCATCAGAGGCAGATGTAGCGGAGGAAAATTAAGCAGAGGCAATTTTTGACCAGTTTTAGAATATGGAATTTACCAAATCTTTTTGACAAATCATCAGGGGATATATCCTAATATTCAGCATAATATTTTTGGTCTTAGAATTGTACACTTAATTATAACATTAGTGTCATAAATTGTTTCCACAAACCAAATTTGTTATCATCAAAACAAGTAAGGTCTTAGTACTTGAAATTAATTAATTTCTAACACTGACAGAGGTTGAAAAAACCATAGGAGCGCATGTCAGATTTTCAATCCTTGAAGTCCAATGTTGATTCTTTTGAGCAAATTTATCCATCAGATATTATCGACTTAACGCCATCAGATATTATCTTTTCTAACTCGTCGGCACTATCATATGCATCGATAAAATTGCAACGTACATTGACCTTATGTAAGTTCAGTAATTCAAGGACTTGGGTAATGTCCAAGAGTATACGTGGGGTATTGCTGCTCTTGCTTTCTTGTACACTCAGCTAGGGGATGCTTACAAGTCCAACACAAAACAACTAGTTGGTTACTTGTCCCTCACCCATGTACTTAATAGTTAATTTAAATGGAATATTTTTTTATAATATTTGTTATATTTCATTGGAACAATACTTATAATTAATTTTGAATATATACTTTTTCTTCAAGCATGGATCATGCAATATTTTCCTACCATCTATCCATAGACTGTGCAAGTTGAATATGATGAGTCCCTTCCATGTGCCAATATGTATGTTCCTCATTTAGGCCATCCACTGGAAAAGACAAACAAGAATACGTTGGATCAGTTGGAGGTCCGTTATCATTGGTTTTTTCCCTATGACGATCACTGTCTAACTCATCTATTGTAGGAAATATGTTGGTACTTTGGTTGGATTATATGCGAATCTAGGATGAAATATTCTCACTTTCCTAAGCGTGTGATTAGGAAATTTGAAACTATTCAGACCGCCCTCAGACATCCAAACATATAGGGTTTTGAATCCTCTTATCCTAACATATTAGGGTGATATTCGTGGAGAAGAATTGGGAAACTGTAGTTTGATATGTAAATTGGTTTTATAGGGTTTTCAATTATTTCATACAATCGCTTTTAAAGGGAAATCTGCCAATACTTCTAGACTTGGAGGTTGTCATTCAACAAGAGTTAGCTTATGATGTAGCTGACACGTTTTGCAAGATGGTTAGAGATCTTGCCCTAGAAGCACGTGAGACGATGAAGGAGCGTACTCAAGCATTTGAATGTGTGTGGTAGATTACTAATCAAACACAAGGTGTATTTTTATATTGTAGGAGGAAATATAGCAGAATTAGGAATAGAATTACACAACATTATTTATTGATTAGGTGGAATAATTTTTTTATATGTACATTGTTTCAGTATTTAGTTAATTATAATATTTTGGATAAATGTATATGGTTTTAGTTTTGATAAATTTGATATTCTTGTAAAATATTAAGATTTATATTTTTTAGAATAAATGTTGTTTGTGTGTCTAGAGTTGCTGATAAAAATGTCGTAAATAAACAAACATTGAATAGTTGCTCTGATTTCTACCATTACATAAATAACATAATCATAAATAAACAAAATATAACATAGCATAATTCTACCATTACATGATGTAAATTAAAAATAAAAATTTATGTTAACTAAATTATGGATTTCATAAGTGTATGACAACATCCATTGAAGAGTTGTCCTTTTTCTGGAGAATGTTTAATTGGGGAACACTTAGCATTCAACTCGACCAGCCATATGTCTTTGTAAACATGGTTAATTGTGAACATAGATCTCACTTTTGTATCATTCTTAATATGCATCCAATCAAAATGAATAGTACATGCTGGGTTGCTATATTTGAGTATGATCTATGGACAACGATATGATATACTAATCAACGTTATGATAGTGTGACCAGTCACTCTAAATATGCAGTTCTAATAACTCTTTAATTCTGGCAATGTACCACTGTTACAACATTCAAATGTTATAAGAGATTTCAAACTCTCGAAATAAACTTTAACTTTTTTTTGAATCATGTTTGAAATTATAATAAATAAATAAAAAAGACTTGTGATGATCCAAAACACCAATATTTATATAAATCTCAATATAATGTTGATCGTACAAATTAGGGTTAAACATGAAATAAAAGTGTATTTTATTTGGAAAAAAATTAAACATATAAGTGACACATATGTAAAAATATAAATTTGGCTTAAACATCATATCAAAAAATACGTCACACACTTCATTATACCCATAATTGTCATATACATTTAATAGCATTCTAATGTTATTTAAATGTTCTATGCATCTTAACTAATCTACTCCGAAGTCAACGACATCATCTTCGTGTGTTACTTCAATCAATTTGTCAACATTTGATTTTTTTTTTTTTTTATGGTTGGACATCTTTTTCAATTTTCACGAGTTTATCAAACAAATACATCATTTCCACATATGGATCCTTGCATGATTCTCATTCTGGTTTTTGATGCATTCTCAATTCTATTGATATAAGAGGTATTAGACAAATGTCATTTTTAGGTATACATGAACAAAATACGTGAAGTTAAATTTTGGGGTGGACGACCTCATAATGGTAGAAAGGTTTCAAAAACTCCATCTTGAAAAATCATCAACTCAATTACAACAATATTGTATTTAGTTGCAAAAAGATTTCCCATTTCTAGAAAAGACATCCACTTTTCTGTAAGGGTCTTATAAAACTTTCAAAGATACACAACATATTTGATAACATGCTCATACAAAGAGGCATATGATCAATAAAGGGAATTTTTTATTTAGGGAATAGATTAGTCGATGGATTTCCAATATGTGTGCACTTTTTCTTGGGCATGATAACTTTAATTCAAAAATTGGACTATCTAGATGTAGTGAATCAACATGCTCATACAAAGACGACAAATTATCATACCCATCTATTTTTGTACACCTAACATTCTTTGGTGCACCCTTGGTTTTCCCCTTCTCACTAGGTGGATTCAACGATATATTTCTAAAAAAGCTATTACATGAATTTGCTCTGTGATAGTTAATCTCATATTGTAATCCATTTTGTCAAATTGTTCCTAAAATATAAATATCTACCTAAATTTTATATAATATCACATGAATTCACTAAATTAGCAATTATTTAATTGACTTAAATATTTCAATTGTCTCTATAAGTTCTCCTCGTTCTCATTTTTGCCACTATAAGTTTTTTTTTTCAACTTAAATCATATATGTTCAATTTAATTTTAAAGCCATCATTGTCGTTAGTTGCTGTAAAAAAAAATTATGTGGCAAACGGAGGAGTGACTTTGCAGAGGAATAATTACATAATTAAAAAAATAAAATTAAAGAAAGGTAAATGTGTTATATTTTAGTCCTCCATCCAAATTCAGAAATATGTTTAGGAATTACGGTTTTCTCATCCTTTTTCTATCATTGCATCACTTTTACCAGAAAACCAACATCGAATCACCATCTTCGAAACACGACGGAAGGAAATAAGATTGCGAAGGAGAGGCTGAAGGTATGATTTTGATACCATTTTTCTCCTTCATTTTCGGTTTATAGGGAATGGTGGGGTTTTTGTTTCTTCTTTTAAGGTTTATTTGTTTGTTTCATATGTTTGTGTGTGATATGTTATTCCATTTTGTTGTCTTTTCCTTCTTTTGTGAATGAGTTTATTTATTTGTTGTTACGTTGTGTGTGAGGGTTGTGGGGATCAGATGCCCGTTCGAATCTTCATATACTTCTGCATCATTCAACTATGGCATCATTTTCGTCTACAACCAACTCAACTTGTTTTCAATTGTTTGAATGTGGGTATAGGAAAGCAATGTGTATTTTCATTTCTAAAATTAATGAAAACTCTAAACGGCGATTTTGGAGATGTCCTCGTTGGAATGTGATAATTTTTCTTAAATATGTTAATTGTATGTTTATTTTTTGTATTTATAGTTTACATTTACTAAGTTTAACGTTTAATTTTTTGTTTTTGTTTGTAGAACCTTTATATTTGTCAATTGTTTGTATGGCATGGTAAACTCGATATTGATCTCATATTTGTTTAACTTCGACGTAGAAGAAATTCAAAATTAGCTTCACAAAATGTTTATGTTAATGTTTCAATAGCAATAGCAGTACCAATTTATGTTAATCTGATGACAGTGGTTCAATCTTGGTGATATGGTAATGTTGATACGACGATAGAAAAAGAATGAGAGAACCCTAATCCCAAAATTTATTTTTGATTTTGGATGTAGGGACTAAAAAATAATACCTTCAACTTTCCTTCATTTCTTTTTTAATATCTCAATTTCAATTTAATTACATAATTTTATTTTTTTTATTATTTAAATTATTTCTATGTCACATGAGACTGCGATGTTATTCATTCGTTTGCCACATAAGCGTTTTTTAAGCAGCAATTGACGTCATGGGTGATTTTAAAACTAAATTGAACCTACATGGTTTTTATTGAAAGAAAAAAGGACTAACAATGAGAAAAATGAGAAAACGCAAACTTACAAAGACGAATAGAATATTTAAGCCTATTTAATTTAACTAATTAAAAAATATCTGAATTGCTTTCAACTCTGTTAAAATGGAAACAATTGAAGCTCTTTCTTCTTTTACAACAACATCATCATCAAACTGTAGCCATTTCCAATGAGTGTGTACTTCATCAAGTCGAATAGGTGTGGCATGAGTTACTTTCTTATAAATGATGCAAACACATGACAAAACATAAGTTTTCATACTTACACAAACACACTTTGAATTGTCCATACCACATTCCTTTGCTCGTGCTTCTTCGCAATGAATAAAATTCAATTCAGCTCTTGCAAATTTAAAGACCAACTTCGAATACAAAACCTTGTCTTTGTATATGTGTTCTAACACACCCAAACTTCTTCAAAATGAGGCTTGTATCTCAATGAACTTTGCTTGCATCATATTGTCCATCGCTTGCCGACCCTTCACCAAGATATATTTACTATCTAACAAATACATTTTCATCCTACCGTGAGCATATTCAATTCTATTTGTGATTGTGTTTCCAAAGTGAAACACATGGTCTGTCCATGCTCATACAACTTTTTCCTTCACCACATCCAATATGGTGCTTTTCACATATTTGAGGAATTTGGAAATTTTTTACATGCCTTTTCAAACTTTACGATGCCACCAACATATGCATCCTCTAAAAGAGAATCCACTACAAGCCCTCATTATGGTGTTCCACAATATTTTCGGTTTGACCTGTTTTGCATTCGCAACTAGAGGTTTCCCAAATTTAACTTCAGATCCAACTTACATCTAGATTTGACATTTTTTTAAATATGATA
Organism: Cicer judaicum; assembly: GCA_037974835.1. Taxonomy (NCBI): domain Eukaryota; kingdom Viridiplantae; phylum Streptophyta; class Magnoliopsida; order Fabales; family Fabaceae; genus Cicer; species Cicer judaicum. The sequence goes on along the minus strand of JBBPBS010001171.1, from coordinate 5,538,598 downwards.
CCAACAAAGTAAAGCAGTAAAGGTTGGAAAAAAATTGCAACATTCATCAATGCAGTATTTTTGTCAGTCACAATTACCTTCAAAATCTTGTCTTCAGACTTCACCAAATTATGACACATCATTAGGAACCAATGAAATTATACTCCTTTTCAAACTTGAGAAAAGCAAACCTAACTGAATATGTCATCTCAGTTGAAATCACACCAATAATATTTCATATTGATTTGTTTTATAAGTCGAATCCATCAGCAACACAGTTCAAAAAATATTAAACAACTTGATAGATTCAAGATAAGCCCAAAAAATATATTGAATTTCAATTTCAAACTTATCAATTATTTTATATTTGTACATATATTTGTTATCATCTAAGCATTTCTCGTTATGTCGCATTTTTACTCTCAGGCCCCTTATAGTCTTCTTGCATATTTGATGTGGATTAAAAATTTGCTTCATTGTAGTCACACTTTCATTTCATTTCCTTGTTGGGATCGTGTTCCTTGTCATCTCACCAACAAACTCATTTTCTTCCTCATATAAATGACCAACAACGAGAAGACTATTTAAGTATTTATCCATCTTGTGGTTGTATGATCCTAGCACAACACTAAGATTTCATTCTTTGGTTGTTAGGAAATAATCATGCAACTTTAATGGACATTCACATTTCCTATATCATATGTGTTTGCAATTCAACTTCTAATTGGTTTCTTTATACATGTCACCCCTTTTGCAACTCAATACAAAAAAAATAGTTTTCTTCTATAAGAATTGTGATCTGATTTTGTAATTACCATTGAAAAACCTAACTTATTTTTCTGCGATAAACCCAAGCAAACAAATCATCTTGGCAGCCATATTTATTATCAATAATAAAGTTTATCCTTAAATCAATATCAATCATCATTGCCTTTGTAATATTAGATTTTAAATCATATGCTTCTTTTAATTTCAAGTTGGGTACGAGCTAAGTTATTTCTTCACCTGCAGAATCGAGTTTCAAATCAAGGACCGAAGAATGTTTGGATTTAGTTTCAGGCTCAACTATAACTAATTACAAACATTTAATACAAATTAAAAGTCAATCATGCATAAAATAGAAATTTATGTATCGCATTAATACCTACCAGATATGTGAATCCGATAGTATTAAATTTTTTAAAGACATGTTATCGGATCCTATAATCCAGTACAACCTAGTACATAACTTCAAAAACTTTAACAACCAAAATGACTAAGAAGAAGGTTTTAGAGCTACATTACTTTTATAATGAAGAAAATTAGAGTTGATCATACTGATGGATAGAAGAATGCGTTTTTTAACTTCAAAAATATATGAAAATAGATGAAGAATTTGATGTTGAACGTTAAAGAATAAGTGTTTAGAAAGAAGATTGACATTGATTTTGTGTTGGTGTTTACTGGATTCACACATCTAGGAGTTTCCCGAGTTGGATACTGGAATTTGATACGAGATAAATATAGAAATTAAGGGTGGACAACATTGAGAGGATTGAGCAAGTTTTTTTTTATATATTAGATATTACATTAAACACAATTGGGCTAAGCCCATTCACACACATAACATCTTTTTTGTTTTTCTTTTCAATTGGTGTGGACTCCCACTTTAAAAGGGACTCACTCAACAATAAAATTAGTAGAAGAATAAAAAATCTTTTCCTTACAAGCATCCTTTTGAAAAACAATTGGCCAATCATCTTCCTTGCTTTGACTTTTAAATCTTTTTCCTTTTTTTTTTCTTTCATTTTCTATTTCTTTCTCAAAACTATCTTATTTTTTCCTCCTCCATTTTTTTTGTTATTTATATTTTTTTATTTGCCCATGCGTGAAGAAAAGATTACATCAATCTAAAATACAAAAATTCTTAGTTAGTTATTTTTTATGTAGTTATTTCATTATTTAAAAATGGTCATTTATTTTTGTAACTAGTGTCTGGCATCAACTTTTTCTCAACCTGAATGGCATGGCAGGTAACATCATCCAAGAACTAGTATTTGTGGAATTAGAATGAGTGAGCAATTTCAATCTTCAATCCTCCAAAAACTCAAGCTATATATGGTTTTCTCCTCTTGATCTTGGATATCACATTTCATTATTAACTCCAATATATATGGTTAACATAAATAACCTAATTTTTATAACTGAATAAGAAATCTCAAAGAATTATAAACAAACTTTTGGAGCTTTTATTCGATATATATGAATCAAGAACATAGTACATGTACTTTTCTCTTTCTCCTTCCACTATTTACTGAAAATAAACAATAACTCTGTTACATTCTTTCTAATTTTAAGTATAAATAATTTTGAATTAAATTAATTCAAAATTACTTATACTCAAAGTAGGAAAGAGTATTTATTTGTACACCACTAAATAAAAACACAAGTAGATACATAACTCACACACAAACTTCACAATCCCACACCAACTACATAATTATTCATTCTGGAACACAAATGGGAGGGCATCACCATCAAGGGCCAACAAAATCTTTCCATTCTCACGAATAATCCCAACAGTGCTACATATAAAATCACAATTAGGGCAAACCTCTTTAGGACACCAGTCAATATTATAGATACCTGCAGTTTGAGTTTGTACAATCCTAAAGAAGTTACCAAATGATCCAATTGTACTATCATCTCTTCCGGTGATAATCAACCTTCTTCCACTCTTTCCATCCCTCTCACCCAATCTCCATTCTGTAGACCGACCACAGTTTGAGGAATCTTCATCAAATGATATTCTCAAGTCTCTATTAAGCCTCACAAAATCATCATCATTATGGGGAGCAAAAGGAGTGAATTTCAGGTCCAAACCATTTTGCGAGTTAGTGTTCTCAACACCAACATTGAAAGGACATGATCCATCTCTGGTGACCAAAGTGGATCGTCCTCCGTTGCCTGTAGTAGCAGGCGCAATGAAGTATTCCTCATCGATCTCAATGGGTTCGCCGCCGGTATCAATGATGAATTGAGCTATTGATGTTGTGGCCATCAAAAGCCAAATATGAGCAAGAGTGAATATGGTAAGGGATGAAGTTGACATGATTATTAATTAATTAATTAATTAATTAGTTACTTTATTACCTTAATTGCTCACTTAATTGCACTCAAAGGCTAGATGTGTTTTAGCTGTTGGTTGACAGGCTACTTATTTATAGGACTGATCATCATCCCATGCAATGCATATAATACTCATGAAAGAATTAAGGAATGAATGGACACAAAAGTTCAATTAATTAATTACATGAGTAAATTATTTATTAACATATAGTTTGTTTTGTAATTGCTATTTGGACAAAATAATGAATCTTTCAAGCGGATGTGGATAATTTATCATTGTTTACATCGTTTGATTTTGTTTGATTTCTAGAAAGTGGAATGGCGAAATTGTTTCCTTGTATGAATCGTCCAATTAAATGAAAATATAAGTAGTTTCGTATAACTACCAAAAGCCACATAAGACTATAGCTAAAACACTTTTGTCTCTTTCTTATGTTTATGGTGTCCTGTCTATTATTGTATTTATTATTATATTATATTACATATGAGCAACAAAAACTGTAAACTATCTATCTTTTCGAAGTTAATTAGACTCACATGATCCTCCAATGTAAATGTAAATTTTTTAGTAAGTGTTTAATGAATCATAAATCTTTTTTTACTATGTGAACTTTTTGTGTGGACTCTCATTTGAAGAGAGCTTACCAAAAAATATATTTGTCACTATTTAAATGGGGCAAATCATTTTCATTCCGATAATTGTGTAGCAAGTCTCAACTTTCTTCTTCAATGGTGTCTTTCTCAACAAATCAATATCGTCGTCATATTGATATGATCATGTTTGTCATAAATCACTTTAAGGATCGTTCTTAGTTGAAAACTTACAGATTGCAGTCAAAACCATTTTTTTGTTGGAGAGCGCGATAATCGAAGCTACAAAACTCTAAATCAAACAATTCCAAAATGAGGTGAAAGATGACGTTTCGAAACATAAGTTAGACTATTGAATCACCGAGGAAAAAAAGTAGGTAGAGCTCGAGATATGATTGCAGGTTACTGAGCACAAAATTGGTAGAATTTGTGTATTAGGATTTGATGTAAAAGAAACTCAAAATTATTATTCAGCAAACGAACCAAGAACAAAATGACGCCACAATCTAGAAATTGATAAGACAAAAAGAACGCCACAAGGAGTAACAACTTTGATAAGTTCAAAGTAAATTATTTCAAGAACTCAAGAAAGCAAAACCTCACAAAAATAATGTTCCAAAATTTACCTTTAAAAAAATAAGGGTTTTCCTTTTAAATTGGTACCTCCTTACAAGTTCTCTAAATTTGGCCTAACTCAAGTTTTTAGAATTAGACCCAAATTTTCTTACTAATTCAGTCTACTACTTTAATTAAAACTAATATTAAAACTTGATAACACATAGAGGTCGTCTTCATTGCTTAACTTCTTCAATTTGGATTAAATAATTTACTATATTGGACTTCAATTCTTCATGAGTTAGACTTGGTTTAAACAAAGTGGCTATCAAGTTATTTACAACTTCATTTGCCTTCTTTGACATTGCTCTTGTTATTAGAGTTCCAAGACCTTAAATATTCTCTATGCTTCCTTCTTTGTTTATACTTTCTATGTTCTCATCATCCCCCCATTATTAGAAGAAATTAGACCTCGAAATTAGCTCAATTATAACCTCTTATAAGTGGTAGGCTCTGAGGAACCTCTTTGGGAATTACATCTTCAAAAGTATGTAAAGAAACAACTTAACTAAGAAAAGAATTAGTAAGACCTACAACCTTTAAGTCACTCTCCTTGCTCAAAAGCAATAGCATTGGTTTTTTTAATTGCATAGCCTTTCTCATTGCTTTTCCTTTTATGAACAAATTTTGTGTTTTTCTTTCTTTATTTTCACTCTCTTGTTCTTTTCCCTCTTTCTTTTGACTTTGTTTTCTTCTCTCTCTTTAGTTTCACTTTCTTTTTCTTTTCTTTCTTGTTTTGCTTTCTCTCTCATTTTGGATTTATCCTCACCAACCTTTCTTATAGACAAATGAACAAGAGTAATTTTGCGTTCTTTATGTATAAAAGAGAACTTATTTGTATAAACATCATGATTGTTTTTGTTACCATACTGCCATGGCCTTTCAAGAAGTAAATAACAAGTCTCAAATAGTACTACATCACATATAATTGTATCCTCGTACTTCCCAATAGAAAAATTCACCTCTAATTTCCCACTCACAATCTACTCACCTTAATCACTAAGCCATTGAAGTTTGTATGGTTCTTGGTGCGGTGTAGTCACCATGTTCAATTTTGACACCATTCTTGCACTAGCAACAATAGTGTAGCTTCCTCTATTTATAACTAAAGAACATAACTTACCTTGGATAATACATCAAGTATGAAAAATATTCTTCCTTTGCTTTTCATCCAAGTTTCTTGATTAGTTGCCCAACATTCTTTTAATTATGAACAAGTCTTCTCATTTAGCAACTTTTTCCTGATTCTCTTCATCACTAGATGTAGCATATTTAGAATCAAGAAGAAGTTGCTAAATGAGAAGACTTGTTCATAATTAGAAGAATGTTTGGCAACTAATCAAGAGACTTGGATGAAATGCAAAGGAATAATATTTTTCATCATAATATGGCTTTTCTCTATGCCTCAAACTCAACATATGATTTCATTTGTTCGTGACGACGATTTTCATCATAATTTGGATCATTGCCATCAACTTCATTTGGCTTATTAAAAACCTCATGGTTTCCTTATTCTTGTATAGGCTCACATGAGACATTTGCACTCTCAATGTCTTTCAACTGTTGACCTTCTTTGAACTCAGCATCACAACTTCTAACAAGTTTCTTCATAACAGGATCATAAAACATGTACCCAACTCCATCTAAACCATAGTCAATGAGTACACATTTCCAACCTTTAACATCCTCTTTATGAACAAATGCATAACATCCAAAAACATGCAAGTGATCATAAGAAAACATTTTACCTGACAAAATCATAGATGGTAGGTACTTCATATTGTAGAGATGCAAGGTAAAAGGTTTAGAAAATGCACAACAATGCTCAATGCTTCACCTCAAAACGATTGTGGAAGCCTGGTTTATGACAACTATGTCTAAAAAGAAAGAAGCGTCTAAAAAGAAAATTAGAGGCAAACAAGAACCAAAAGTACCCATGATTTTCTAAAGATTAAAGCCCTAATTTTTTATTTTTATCATTATATTTTTTTTTCATTTTTTAAATATTTATTATTTTACATAAAAAGTCTAAAAATAACGGAAAAAAATTAGTTGTTAACAACTACCCCTATTTACTTATAATTTACTTGTCAATCAAAGTAAATAATAAGTAAATATGACAACTCTAATTTTTTTTAAAAATTTCTCGGCTTTAAGATGTTGGCCGTTTTCTCGACTTTGGGTAAGAATCGTTTTCTCAACTTCAAGATGCAGTCGTTTTCTTTGGTTTGGGGTGCGATTCATTTTCCTAACTTTAAAATGCGAGTCATTTTCTCGGCTTTAAGATCAAGTCGTTTTCCTAGCTTCAAGATGTGGTTCGTTTTCTCGGCTTCAGGTGCAAGTCGTTTTCTCGACTTCAAGATATGGGTCGTTTTATCAGCTTTGGATGCGAGTCATTTTCTAAGCTTTAAGATGTGGGTAGTTTTTCTCAGCTTTGGATTCGATCCTCAAAATCTCAAACTCCTTCGTTGAAACCACTTTTTGAATTTTTTTAATTTTTCATATTCTCAAAAAATTCCAAAAAAAAAAAAAAGAATGTCTTGTCTTTATTTGATTTTTAGGAATTTTTTGTGGTATTTTTAAATATTTTGGATTTTATTTTATAGGGTTTTCATTTTCCACTTCAATTTTAGCGATAAGAACATTGTTGGAATTTTCATAATTGTGTGTTGCACTACATTATTATATTTTCATGATGCATGACTAGAGCTAGTTATGTGAAATTGCATCATTTGAACTTAATAGAGTTGTTAGTGCTAACACATCAAATAGTGAAAGTGATTTTGTGTGTGAGTTCACTAATCACAATATGGACGATGTGAATAATAGAACGTTAAGACAATTTGTTGCACCTGATGTCACTTATAATGCATTGTGTATCGAATATCCTGAAATTATTGTATCATTTGAACTTAAATTGAGTTTAATACACTTGTTACCTATCGATAGAAGCATCTTGGATGCTGCTAGTGGAGGAGAACTTGTTGTTAAGACCCCAGAAACGACGAAAGCCTTGATTCAGAACATGTTCATTAATTCTCAGTAGTTTACAACCAAAAGCAATTCAACAGTGTTGACAGAGGGAGTGAATGAAATTTAAGCATCTTTCCAGAAGAATCTAAACAACAGACTATACGAGCTTATGTCTTTAGTAAAAAATTATTGGCAGTAGGTAAAGTCCAAGCAACAAAGGTTTGTGGTATTTGCTCTTCTGCAGAGCATCCTAAGATTCATGTCCTACTATGACTTGTCGTCTAATAGGTACAATCCTTAAGCCAAATATAACTTGTCGTCTAATAGGTACAACTCTAGTTGGAGAAACCATACCAACCTGAGATAGAGAAATTCATCTGCACAGCAACAACCTAGGCAACAACAATACATTGTGCGGCAACAGAACAATGCGCAACAGTAGAACAAGGCACCTTCATTGGAAGACCTTATCAAACAGATGGTTGTCTAGAATCTCCAATTTCAACAAAGAACATAATCTACCATTAGGAATTTTAAAATATATGTAGTTTCGTACAACTACCAAAACCCACATAAGATTATAGCTAAAACACTTTTGTCTCTTTCGTATTTTTATGGTGTTTCGTCTATTATTAGATTTATTATTATATTATATTATATATGACCAACAAAAACTTATAGCTAAAAACATTTTTGTCTCACTTTTTGATTCATCAACTCTTAATCGTCAAGGTAAGTTTTGTGTTTTTATTTATTTATTATTATAATGTATAAGGTTACATTTTATATTTTTCGTTTTAGTATTTGTGTTTTTATATTTTTTATTTTGTTTTAGTGTGTAATGTTTTTATTGTAGTTTTCAATATGTAGTTAGGGATGAATGTTGATGTTGTTGTTGTTATTACAATTGAGTTTATGTTTTTTAAGTTGTTGTTGTATGTTAAGTGTTTGACAAAAAAAATTGATTTCTAATGAGTTTGTAGGGAGATAGATATAGTTTATGTTGTTGTTGTAGTTTAAAGAAGTTTATGTTAGCGACCAGTGGTAATTTTGTTGTTATTGTTATGTCAATTCCATGTTAAAATTTGATATAGTCAAAATATTGAAATATGACAAATTATTGATTTTTGTTTACAGAGATGGAAGGTAATGACAATAACACTTGATTCTGACATGGTATGGAGACCCAACATGAGTTTGTGCACAATGAGTGTTAGGCCTTAGTTATCGGTAAACACATGTTGAAGCTGACTATGTACATAACGAGATGTTTGCACCGCCATCACCACCACTTTCACAACCTACAACATTTCAGGGACCACTATCTCCACCACATGTTCAGGGGGTTTTCGAGGTCCTGTTGATATGTCTTTGCAACCTCATTTTGAGGATCCTATATGGTCCACATATGGATAGAAGATGTAAGTTTTAATTCTAAATTTTATTTTAATTGAGGGCTAGTTATTTATTTATTTAACTATCAAAAGACTAACAATTGATTTGTTTTTTAGGAACATATCCTCTATGACGTGTCAACAATTGTAGAAAGATATCACAACTTCAAGTTACAGCGTCTACCATGATTTGTTTTAGAATCCAATCAAAGGATCTAGCTTTGATGAGATTGGCAGCACAAGCTACAAGTTAATAGACGTAGACATGTGTCTACATTTCACTTGTGTATCACTGAACACCTTTTATCACATACAACATAAGTGAAAAGATGAGGGGATTGAATGGATTTGTAATGATTTTGGGTTCGACTTAGATGATGAGCTGACATGGGTTGAAAGAACCATAGGAACACATGTCAGATTTTCAACCCTTGAAATCCAATTTTTGATTCATCTGAACAATTCTGTTCAATTTGCTTATGATGAACAGATGAAGGAATATCATCAATTTAACACCAACGAATGTTATCATCTCTACCGCGTGGACACTATCATATGCAGTGATAAAAGTGCAACGTATGTCGATGTCATGTACATTAAGTACTTCAAAGACTTGGGTAGTGTCTAAGAGTATGCATGGGGTATTGATGCTCTTGCTTTCTTGTATAGTCAGCTAGGGGATGCTAGATAGCCTAAGACAAAATAGCAAGCTAGTTACTTGTTGAAGGTGTAAACACAAGAAGCATAGGTTGAATTGTGTTTGCCAACGTTAATAACTTTTTTCTAATTTGATGAAGGTTCGCAGGTTTTTATGAATTACATAGATTTATCCTGGTTGATCATTAACTTGGCTATATTTAGTCCCCTCATTCAGAAGGTTTTAATCCAATAATTCAAATACCTTAAATTACAAAGCACTTGACCCTCCAAGTCAGTATTCTCAAATAGCTTGACAACCACAGACTTTTGAGGAATTAACCACTTTGACCATACAAGTTAGATCTTCTCCTAACAATCCCAGATTGAAGAAGGAACTAAACCACTATCAGGTTGGATACAAAAAATTGAAACTTTAAGCGTTTTCTTCTAACAAAGTTGATAATAATAATAATAATAATAATAATAATAATAATAATAATAATAATAATAATAATAACTCTCACACTTTAAGAAGAAAAAAAACACTCAGAAAATAATTTTCATTCGAACAATTATTTCTCTCTTTGAATTCTAAGATGAGTTTGGAATTTGAGTTTGAGTTATTCTACTCTCTTTTGATTTTTGATGATCTTCTTCTTCAGTCTTGAGTATCTATTTATAGTTAAAATTAAGACTTCAATTTTGTCCTTGTTTAATTCTGAATTGTATCTTCATTCCTAGATTGGTCAATAATGATCTTATTCACACAAAAAATCTTAATAATATACTTTTTGATAATATGTTCTTTACACAATTCTTTATTCCTGAGTCCAATATGGGCATTACATCTATACTAATTATGTTCGTCTTTCATTCAAATTGAGTTTGTAAATTTTTCAGGTTGATATTGTTCATATTTTGTTGTAGAAAATCTTGATCAAATCTTGATCATATCTTCTTTTCAACTTGGTCAAAGAATTTCTTCAATTTATAAATAAAATCTTATTTTAGATTTTTTTATCAAATATAAATCTGAATCAAATCTCATTTTAGATTTTTTTCAATTATATAAACTTGAATCAAAACTTATTTTAAATTTTCTTCAATTATAAATTTTAATCAAATCTTATTTTAGATTTTCGTCAATTATAAATCGGAACCAAATCTTGTTATAGATTTTCTTCAATTTACATGAATCTTTTTTCATACTCTGTTAAATCAAATATATTGTTGTCATAAAATACTTTTATTATCATCAAAACTCTATGTATAAAACCAACTTGGTTACAACATGTGTCCCTCCTCAAATTAATTAAGAGTTAATTTAATTGGAATATTTTTATAATATTAGTTAATATTATTGGAATATCATTTATAATTAATACTTTTTTTGCTTGAGGCATGGATAATGCAACATTTTTCTACCATCTGTCCGATAACTTTGCAAGCTGAATATGGTGAGTCTCTTCCACATGGATGTATGTTAGTTCTACATTGAAGCCATCCACTACAAAAGAAATACATGAATACACTAGACCAATTGGAGGTCCAAGATAATTGGTTTTCTTCCTATGACGACCATCGTCTGACTCATATTTTGGAGGAAATATGTTGATACTCAGGATGGAATAGATGTGAATCTAGGATGAAATATCCTCACTTGCTTGAGCATGTGCTTAAGAAATTTGGATCTATTCAGATCATCCTCATACATCCTAACATATATGCTCTTACCATGAGTATGTAGAAAGTCGATTAGGCGTATCTGGATTTTAAATTGCATCAAGTTACTCCATATATACAGGGACTATTTATGGAGAGGAGCTGGAAAACCGTAGTTGGATATGTAACTTGGTTTTATAGAGTTTCACATTCTTTCATGCAATTGTTTCTAGAAGAAGATCCTTTGAGATCTGTAAACTTTGAGGTTGTCATTCAACAAGAGTCTGCCTCTAATGTAGTTGACAAGCTGCAGATTTGAAGGATGATTAGAAATCTTACACTGGTAGCACGTGAGGTGATGGAGGAGGGAGCTCATGCATATGAGTGTTTATAGTCAATCATTGATCAAATACATTGTGTATTTTTATATCATAAGAGGAGATATAGTAGCATTAGGAATAGAGTTACACAATAGTATTTATATATTATGGAGTATTACTTTTGATTTATATGTACATTGTTTTAATATTTTGGTTAATTATAATACTTTGTTAAACGTACATGGTTTTAATTTTGATTAATCTGATATTCTTGTTAAATGATGAGATTTATATTATTATTTTTGAAATAAATATTGTTTGTGTGTCTGAGTTGCTGATAAAAATTACATAATTAAACAAACATTGAAGAGTTACTCTTATTTCTGACATTACACAAATAACACACATAAATAAACATTCATAAATAAACAAAACATAACATAATTTTGCCATTACATATTGTAATTTAAAAATAACAATTTATATTAGCTAAAGCATGGATCTCTTAAGTTGGTGACAACATTCGTTGAAGAGTTGTCCTTATTTTGAGAATATTTAATTGGAGAACACTTAGCATACAACTTGATCGACCATTTTTATCTATAAACTACGAATATAGATCTTACGTTTGTATCATTCTTAAGATGCATAAAATCAAAATGAATAGTATATTATGGATTGCTATCTTTGAGTGTGATGTTAGAACAACAATAATATATACTAATCAACTTTATAGTGGTGTCACCAACCACTTTAAATATGTAGTTACGATGACTCTTTAATTCTGGCAGTGTACCGTCGTTACCAATTTCAGATGTTGTTGGTAAGTTTAAATGCTCGAAAATAAACTTCAACTCATTCTTAAATCCGTGCCAGAAATTATATTAAAAAAAAATTTAAGATTTGTGGTGACCCAAAATAGCGATATTTATATAAATGTTAGTGTAATATTGAATGAACAAATTACAGTTAAATATTATCCACACAAATTGTATAAAAATGTATTTTATTTGGAAAAAAATCAATATACTAACATATTCACGCATCATGTAGTTAATTACGTAAAAAATATACTACATAGCCTGATACTAAATAGAGTATTTTACTTAAAAAAGTACACTTTAACATACTTCTCAAATTAATCTTTTGAAGATAAACAAACAAGTTAATTAATTTCTAATCATGATTCTAATTGTGTTGATATCTAACTTGTGCTTTTGAATATATTATCCAAAGATAGGTAACCATACACAACAACACAAGATCATTATGGTTTATACAATATCATTTTGGTATATAAAAGAACATTATGGTTCATAAGAGCATCAATCTAGGCAAACCAAGATCATTCTATATAATTTTTGTTTAAAAGATAAAAATAAAATGAATCATTTCCCAAAATACAGATCTTAAGTAAAACAAGTATCAAGGCAACTCAGAACCATGTTCAAGCTCAAAAGGTTAAAAGAAAAAAACAGCGTCAAGAACAACACCAAGATCAATCTCCAGATTGATGGCCTATGAACAAGTACAGCTAGGACAACAAGGATGAAAAGGACATTGATGTTGCACCTTTTGCAAAAAGTTCAGCTTGTGTACAAAGCAAAAAAAATGACACCAAACAGTTGTTAAAGTAAAAATCTTTTCTGCACTGAAAGGTAATTGTAAAAAATCATTTCAAGATTGAAAGATGAAAACTGTAACTAATCAAGAGTGATATAAAAAAGTCTATGTGAAAGCAAAAATGTTCTTGTGTAAAGCACATTAGTAGAAAAACTCACAAATTGTGAGGATTGAACGTAGTTCACCTTCGGTAAACCATCATACATCATTGTGTGATTCTCTTATCCTTATCCTTAGTTATTTATTACTCACAATCACTTATCACGTAAAAATAATATATTTCGTTTATTTTTACTAATCAAGAATGTTATACATTTTGTTTTATAACCAAAATTGATTTTGAGTTAGTTATAAAATTAAAAGTACGAATTAATTTTTAAAATAGAATCACAATGCAAATCTCCATTTTCATGCGATTAATATTGCTATTTCAAAGCTCATACACATGACATCTTTTTCTTTTCTTTTCATTTGGTGTGGGTTCCTACTAGAGGAGGGATCCACCCAATAATAAAATTAGTAGAAGAATTAAAAATAGATAGATACAATTTAAAAATTTCCTTCCAAGCATCATTTTAAAAACATTTGACGAATCATCTTCAAACTCACATTTTCTTTAAATTAGTTACACAAATAGTTAAAACCAATAAATTAGAATACCCTTGCACTCAAGTCTTCAAACTCTAGTCTTGCACATAAGAATCAATAAATTAACTAAATAAATAGTTATAACCAATTTCTTGTCTTGTCTTTTAAATCTATTTTTTTTTCTATTTTTTTTCGAAGCTATCTTTTTCTGTTTCTTTTCCTTTTTTTTTTTCTCTAACTTTCTTTTTTGCCGTCGAAGGCTAACTGTATTTTAATTTTTTTTTATTTAGATTTTTTTTAGTACTTTATTTGCCATACACGAAGAAAAAAGTATATCAATATAAAATACAAAAAACCTATTTAGTTATTTTATATATAGTATTTAGTTATTTAATCATTTAAAATTATTTTTAAAATTCTTCCCGTAAAATTATTCCTTTTAAAATTATTCCTTTAAAGTTATTTTTAATTCAAGCAAGATAAATAGGAAATACAAATAGATCATAAATTTTACAAAAGAAATATTATTCTAGATTTTTATCTTAAGTATCTTCGTTTTTATAAATATTGTATTTATTATTTAAATTTCAAAGTAAAAATATTTAAAATTTAAAGAGACAAACGTCTTCCACAATGATGGTACCTATGACCTCAGTTATACAGAAAAATATGCAAAAAACTATCTATTCTAACAATATGCGCAACAGTTTAATAAATTGTAAATTTACTAAACACAAGATTACGGAAGATTATGAAAGGTCCCTAATAATCAATTCTAATGAGTGTCAAACAATATTAGTTATTGATTATATAGAGAAATGCATCAAAGACAATTTGTATTCAAGATATTGATTTACATGCAGCCATGTCGAAACAGTTTGTCATGCAAGGTTATTTATCACAGAATCTTTATCATGCATTCAATCAATATCAAGAATACAATTATTGCAGAAATTTAAACGAGATAAGGGAAAGAAAAGTGTACGCAGATATTTATACTGGTTCAGCCGCTTTGTGACGACCTACATCCAGTCCTAAGATCAAACCCGATCTTAGCATTTCCAATAGAACCTCTTAGAATCAGTTTACAGATTTTGCATAGCGCCTCGCCTCAATCTTAAACTATTCTCCCTGTTCTATCTTTTCTTCCCTGAATTCCCGAGTTTAAATCCCATAAACTCTACCAAGAATACAGTCAAGTGTCTTCTTGTTGACAGCCTTCAACCTCGAAGATCACCACCAGTTGTAACTGGATTTTCTCAAAGTAATTTGGTTATAGAATTTGAATTACAGAAATTGAAATAGATCAAATATGCAAAGTTCTTGATCTTCATTCTTCTCAAAGTTATCTTTCTCAATTTTGTCTTTTTCAATCCTTGTTGATCACCAATGTAGATTGTTTAAGGCTGAAAAAGATATTCAAAGTAATATCAGTTGAGAAAGGATTAGTAGTATTGTGTATGTTGTGAAAGTGTATTGTCAAAATTATTCACACGTTCTGAGAAGAAATGAGTAAATGCAGTTTATATAGTTTCAGGAAAAACAACGTGTCAATCGATTATGCCAATCGATTTCTTAAGGTTGTAAAGCATGCTAATCGATTTGTCCAATCGATTTCGTGAATCTTGTTTTTCTTGAATCTTGAAACTGCACATACTAATCGATTTACCCAATCGATTAAGTTTCTTGAGTTCTTCAGACTTGGATGAAGGTTCATATTTGAATCGATGTGGCCAATCGATTTGTAGTGTTTTGTTCCAACAACGAGATCAAAACAATCGATGTGCCCAATCAATTTAACCATGTACATAATCCTTAATCCATCTCTATTTCTAAAAACTTTTGTACCAATCGAATTGGTCAATCGATTTCACTAGTTCCAGAGACACAGTGATTTTCATGAATCGATTTGCCCAATCGATTTGACAAGATACATAGTTGATTTAAAACAGCATAATCGATGTGTCTAATCAACTGTGGATTTAAGTCTGAAGCTCATTACATTGTTTGGTTCATGCAATCGATTTACCAAGTCGATTGATCCCAAACTTATTTCAACAGAAGTATGTTAGTGGATTGTGCTAATCGATTGCGTATGTCCCAGACCAAATTCATTTTGGAGTTAATTTGGGTAAATCGATTTGTCCAATCGATTTGCTCATTGTTGGTTTGGTTCTGTGACATTCGAAATCGATTATACCAATTGATATAGACAATTAACAGTACAAATATGATTGGCTCAATCGATTTGCCAAATCGATTTGATTGCAAGGCAGGCTACTGACTTGCACATTTTAATTTCAGTAAATATACCAATCGATTTGTCTAATCGATGTGAGCAATCAGTTCAATCCTGGTGAATTAACCAATCGATTTGCCTAATCGATATGAGGCTAACTGGCTCTCTGACTTGCACAATTTATTTTCTGATAGATGTACCAATCGATTTGCCTACTCGATTGATATCTTACTTAAATGTGCAAATCGATTGTGCCAATCGATTGCTCAATCCCAAACTGCATAATTTCATTTAACCCTGTTATAGAATCAATTGGCTTGTGAATCTTCAAGCTTTTGTTGATTTCTTAAGTTCCAAGCAATTGTCTCAAGTTTGTAGGGTTGAGTTGTTGGTCCTGAAATTTTTCTCAGTTTACAATGTCAGATTTATTTAATGATGTATGTTTGTCAATAATATCAAAAACAAGCAAATGTCCATCACACAACAATTAATTATTGTTATCAATGGAAAAATAGACTTAGAATTAAATTTTAGCATATAATCATAAATATTTTGGACATCAAAATATTAATATTTAAAAAAATAGACGAGATTTTTATTTATTACATCTATAAATTATTTTCAACAATCACTTATAGTTGTGGGATATACAGGTTACCACACTAATGTTATGTTATTTCAAACGTGTCAAATCGGATATTTATAAAGTATTTATAGGAAAAAATTTCTTATACCCAAAATGTCTAAAAAAACATGAATATAGACCAATTAATTGGAATTACACTAACTAATTTGAGATGTATTTTTTAAAATGTTTTATTTTTCTATTTCTTCTTCAATTACTATAATTTTAAAGTACTTTAAAAATATTTAGACCCAACAAATGTGAGATGTATTTTTGTGAAAATTGTAAAATGAATACTATTTTTAAAGTTGAAAATTTTAATAGTCTGTACGAAAGTTTATTTAATCAATTTTTGTTTTT
>JBBPBS010001171.1:5501521-5521620 GCA_037974835.1 Cicer judaicum | reverse complement strand
TTTTGTCAAAAAATAGATTTTTGATTTTATAAAACTATAAAAAAATATATTTATGTTTAATATAATTTTTTATTTAATATCATATATATTAAAAATATTATTTTAGAATAAACTATAAATAAAAAGAGTAATTAAAAATTTGATATTTCTAGTCTTAAATTTTGATTAGAAACATCAACTGTTATTTTTTTAATATTTTATTCTAAGAAAATATGAATAAAAGGTAAAAGAACAAAAATATATTTTAATCTTAAATCGATATTCTCATAATATTGGTAATAGAAAAAATGAAAATTATTGGAAATGGAAAGTATCCCAACCCATTCACTAGAGCTGTGTAATGCTTCAACCAATTTTAATTTATAATAAGGGTAAAATTTTAATTTCAAGAAAAACTGTGATTAAATACTCTGTGTTTTCACAAAGCTATGATTCAATACTAGTATTTATCTATTTTTTGAGAAAATTAAATACTATTTATTAAAAATAAAAATAATATTAAAATATATTCAATGCCATATGATTTTGTACACTCATTTTCATTTGGGCAAAACTCCCGCCTTTCCATCTGTCTCTCTAAAAAATAAATTGAGACTGTGAAGCGAGTCTTCGTGAAGCTGAAGGATGATCTTCAACATTGCTTGATTAAGGTTCTCTTTTCAAAATGAAGCCTATTCGCAGAATCAACAAACCCGATACCGTACCAAAGGTTTTTCGTTTTTATTATTATTTTTGTTGATTATAACAAATTAACAATGTCTATTTTTATTTCCGAACAATTAAACCTAATAGTGAGAACTACTCACTAGTATTCCAAGTAGTACGAGTAGAAGGCAAGGTTCAAATCTAGTTAGTAGTTACTAACATAAAGTACTTTTAACTAACTATGAATGATTAGCCGACACGTGACACCGGTAATAATTTGAAGAAATGGAAATGACTGAATGTAAACCACATGTGTTGTATAGTGTCTAACACAAGACACTCATTTTCAATCTGAAGTATTGTGCTATGTAACTAACTAACTAACATTTGCTTATTTGAAAAGTACTCACTATTATTTGTTGAAGAATGCAAATTTTTATTCCCCAAACCATAATCATTTTCAGTGTTTGTTTATGGAGAAAATTCGTGCTAGAAATTGTGAGCAAAGTAAAAATTTGCGGTAAATTTTATGTAGTTAGTAGTATTGGATAGTGATTTTTTGCCCAGATCAATGTGCAATTCCTCTTCTGAGGGTGCACTATATTTGAATTTTTTGAAGTACATTTTCATTTTCAGGATTATACACCTTTAAATTGTTTGTTTCCTTAGAAAATGGAGCCTAAAAATTTGTGAGCTATTTAAAATTTTGTGATGAACTTGTGCTGAGTGGGGAATTTTGTTTGGGAATCAAACACATTTGCTATTTTGGTCGTTCCTTATGTTTGGATTTATTTTTTAGCTTGATTTGGAGGAGGTAATTGGATTGACAACAAAAAACAGCAATGGGTTAGCTTCGAATACCTCGAGTTCCAAATGTGCTTATTTGGCAGGTTGTGTGGTGGTGATTCTTGACGTGAATTCGGGTACTCAGTCGCACCTCATGGCATCTAATAGATTGCCGAAGCCTTTGAGCTGTTTAGCTTTGCCACAAGATGGCCGCTTTGTTGCAGCTGGAGAGGTAAGAATCACTTCTCATAACTTGATCATGGTATTAGTAGTTTTCTGTATACTCACACTACAACCTCACGGAAGAAGTTCTAGATGCTACAAATTAAATAGCTTCATCTAGTAGATATTTCTAGCTCATGGATGGTGCTTCTTCATGGTGAACTGAAATTATTTTAAATTGATGTAATATTCCTGAGGATATTGACTGTTATTTGTTTAATAATGTTTTATTCATATACATTTGATGGATGCTTAAGGTATATTTGGATGGAGGAGTTTGACAAGTCAAGGCAGGGGAAGGGATAACTTTGCAATTCTAAAATCATTGAATTATAAAATGTTTTTAAAAACGGATAAGGTATAATTTGGATATTGCATGATATTCTTTCATTAAAAACGTTCCCAAAAATTAGATAAAACTCATTATATGGTTGTGATGATGTCTTGAATAAAAATAATTCAATATATGTTTAATGATATTTTTAATCTTGCTAGTTTAGATTATGCCTTCTGAATTTGGTCCCCTAAAGTTTAATTCCGGGCTGCGGCCCCTGCTTGTGAGTGACTAAGCTTTTTACAGTTTACATTTGTATAACCTTCATAGTCAAATTTCTACATCTTGTAAGAAACTAATAATACAGCTGGGAAATATATGTATGTATGTATGTATGTATGTATGTATGTATGTATGTATGTATGTATGTATGTATGTATGTATGTATGTATGCATGCATGTATTTATATATTCTCTCCTAAAATAGTGCTATTTACATTATTTATAACACAAATTATGGCTTCATTTTCACATAGTTTACATGAGCCTAACTATGTTTTGCAGGAAGGAAACCAGTCCTCAGTACTAGTTTGGGATTCTTCTACTTTGTCCATTGTATCTGAATTGAAAGGCCATCTATATGGAGTTGCATGCATCTGTTTCTCACCAAATGGTTGGTTACACATTACACATTAGCTATCTATATTCTGTTTTTGAATTTTATTACTTGCTGCTTCTTACTCATTATATAGTATGATGTCGAAGGTAAACATCTGGTATCTGTTGGGGTATATATTTACCTTTGGGACTGGCGGAGTGGTGCGCTGATAACAAAGCTTCAAGCAACTTCATCTTGTTCTACTATCTCAAGTGTTACTTTCTCATCAGATGCAAAAATTATCGTAACTGCTGGTAAAAAGCACTTGAAATTCTGGACACTTGAATCATCTAGAAAAACTCAACAAAATGGAGGGATGAGCAAGACTGCCCGGACTGCATCACTGTCAATACACGAAAAGCTTGCAAAACTCTCAATTCAGAAAGAAAGCTCTTTTACCTCTATTGCCTCTTCAGTGTGGAGCAATAGCAGTGATGATATTCGTAAACAAGCTGGTGGTTTGTTTCCTATATATACATTGACTGATTCAGGTTTGGTTCAGTTTAGAGCAACTATGAAATTGTCATTTTTTTGGTTAATATTCTGAGGAGTTAATTTCTTGGTTTACAGGCATTTTATACCTTATTCATTCAGGGCTGTCAGTCAGAAAGTCCGTGATCTTGAAGGTACATGAAATACATTGATGTGTGCCAAAGGCATCTTTCAGAAGATGACATCTTGGTGCATGAAATGTCAAGTTACTTAAGTTGTAACTGACCTGTAAAGACTTCACATAATTTTCCCAAGTAGAAGTGAATGTTTTTCCTAGTTGAAGCCAGAATATTCTTACAATGTTGCTAGTTTATAAGATGGCAAAATTAGAGTTGATCTTTCCATTATAAACTTTTCCATTGCAAATTTGATTGAGTTGTCAGGGGAATTAGTCTGGTTTTAGACTGCAGTTCTTTGTAATTATTAACAACCCTCAAATGACCACTTTCAGGTTCAAAAAGCTTTTGCATTATCAACATCAAGAAAGCTAATTGCTTGTGCATGCAATAATGGAACAGTCCTATTATATACCTCTCTGTCTCTGGAATATATGGGCAGTATATTATATTCAAAGGCCAATAAATTTCATGAAGAAAACAACACTGTTTGCAATGCCTTATTTTGTGAACAGAATTTCCAACAGTTGCCTGCATTGCCTGATGCTATTGCATGCCAGTTTTCAGCCTTAGAAAAGCTTGGTGAGTGCATTCATGTTCTGTTTTGGCAATTGTATTTAACATACTGCTGCGTTGTGCATTGATATACACTTCACTTTTACACTACAGTGGTTATTTACAGAGATCACAGCCTCTACATCTGGGACATCCATGATTTGGATCAGGTAAATGATTTTTTGGTTTGCTTTTTATGATAACTTTCATGTTAGATAAAAATCAGCCTCATGTAAATGCAAGACAAGTATTCATAATGGATTAGTCTCGTACTCTTGAAAGCCACTGCTTTTAAAATAGTGGATGATGCAGTAAGTTTTTTCCCGTATTTTAAGGTGTTAAATACAATTATTAGTGGTTATGCAGACAAAACCTTATTTTTCAGGCCACAAAGTGTTTTGTGCTAGTTTCACATTCCTCCTGCATATGGGATATCAAGAATCTATGTTGTGAAAACATGCATGATCCGTCTCTTGCATGCACTGCTAAAGGTTGTCCGGGAGGGGTTTCTTTTGCAACATGCTCTGCTGATGGTACAATTAGGCTATGGGATATTTCTTTGCAATCTGATCTGTCAAACGACGCTGAAGAGCTTAAGAATGAACTATTGGGTTCTTCACGTTTAGGTAACTCAGAAAGATTGACAAAATTATCAATTCAATTCTGCCAGAAGATATGGAAAATTAATTTGAAGTGTTACTGAATATTATTTCAGAATTGATTGATTTTGTACAAAAACACAACATTCATTTCATATACACTGTAGATAAATTCTATTAATTGCTATCCTAAAGTTAAGGAAAGAGAATCTGTAACCCCATCTTGTTGGGAGGTATCAATACATGTAAGTTCATGAAAAGCACCTTTTTCTTCTAGAAACTTTAATAGGTGTCAATACACGTGGCTTCCCTAGTTGCCGCAGCCGCAACACACTGCACTTGCGGTGTTTTTGGAATTCACCGAAAAACATGCAACACAACTCCACAATGGCCGCAATGCAACAAGTGCAATAGCTGCATCAAGTTGCAACAGACTTCATGGTCTTCACAAAAATGTTTTTTCAATCTTATTTCTTTATCTCGTAATTAAAGGGAATTTTAGTAGGGTTGGGAATGTTTTAAGATGGTGGTTCGTTGGTAATTAGGGAGATGTGAGACTTGGGAAAGGAATAAGAGATGCGAGAATTTTAGGATAAATCATAAAGAGTAATATCAGGTGTAACAAAATAAATTCATGCCACAACAACCACAATACACATCGTAATAGGCAATAGCCACAAAGCCCACGCTCAAGAGGCCGCAGCTGTGACCACATTCACTACAACCGCAATTCGAAACCATCAAATAAATTCTTAAAATACATCTTATTATATAAAAAGATCTAATATATTATCCACATCATATCAATATTATCCACATCATATCAACACATCATATCAATATAATTTTATTATTTTGAGTATTCATGTTCTGCCCTGTGTATATAAGGATTAAATCTTATAACATGAACAACTTCTTGTGTTGTCCTCTACTCAAGTGTTATGTTCTTCCTGTCTATTGCTGCAGTAAGTGCAGGGACTTTTGAACGTGATGCAGTTAAGGTAGATCTTACTAGTCAAGAATTTCGATCTCTTGCTGTTAGTTCAGATGGAAAGTATCTTGCTGCTGGTGATTGTAAAGGAAACCTATATATATACAACTTTCAAACATCGGATTACACATGTTTTCAGGTAAATTATGGCACCTGAGTGTATTTAAAGTTATTGTGCAATAACACCATATTTGAATGTATACTTTTATGTTCACGGTCATTTTTATCCTGTATATTGTTTCAGGGTGCTCATGATGCCGAGATTCTTACATTAAGCTTTACCTTGTCCACCCAATTTATCTCTGGGGAAATTGCAAAAAGCAGTTACTTCCTTGCCTCTGGGGGACGGGATTGTATAATCCATCTCTATGATGTTGGAAGGTGGAGTTATGCGGTTTTATTGACTACCATAATTGGCTGGTTGTGCATTTTGATGACTATATGAGTGTGGGTTTGCAGAAATTTTGATCTTATTGGCAGCATTGATGACCATTCAGCTGCTGTGACTTCTATCAAAATTAGCAGCGACAATTGCAGGATTCTCAGCTGTAGTGCTGATAGGTATGCCACTAGAAGGTTTGGTATTACAAAACATTAACTGAATTTGAAACAAAATAAAATAATTGAATGGACTATGTAACTTTTTCTGAACAATTGAATAACAGGAAACAGAAATTTTCCGTTGTAAGGTTCTGATTCTGTGTGGAAAAAGCTACAAATGAATTTGAATTTTACCAACCTCTTATGGCTCATTATTACAATTAGGAAATACTGTCTAGTAGTGCCTACCAATTGAAAGCATTACTGACGTCAAAATGTACAGAAAATACATTCATTGAATAAACTAAAACATATTTAATTCTTCATTATTTTATTTGTCTACTCGATGACTCATCAATCATACCAATTGGTTGACTGGGTATGTACTTTTGTGGCAATCATGATTCAAGTGAAGGCCGCTTTTAATTGGTTTTTGCAGCCTACCTGCAAAATGCAGCTTTTAATTTCCTCTGTAATTAACATAATCCCTTTTTGTTACACAGTTTCCTGGTCCTTCATGATGTAGTAATAGGAGATAATGGTTATAAAATTTTGCGGCAACATCATCAAAAGGCTTCACAATGTGGGACAGTCTATGACATGGCTGTGGACCTGACATGCGAGACTGTTGTCACAGTTGGGCAGGTAATGTACATGTTTTATATCAGTGATGCTCATTTCAAAGTTCAAGGGTGGGTTACACCGGCGTAGAGGGCTTTCCTAGTAAATTCAAAAACATTAGGTTTGTGCGTGTGTCAAATTGATAAGAGATCAACACTGGTAATTTGTTGAATCAACACTTAGAGTTACTAATTTCATTACCATACTTGTAGGATAAGAAGATAAAGACATTTAACATGGCTACTCAGAGACTAATAAGGTCCTACAATGGTGATAAATTTTTTGGAGAACCTATAAAGGTGAGCTTCATTGTTTGAAAAGACTGCAGACATCATTCTTCTTTACAACAGCTAATAATGTTAACACTTTACAGGTTATAATGGATCCAAGCTGCACATATGTGGTCTGCTCATTCTCTAACAAGTCCATCTGCATATATGACTTTATGACTGGAGAGATGGTTGCCAAGGCCACGGGACATGCTGAAATTGTTACTGGTGTCATCTTTTTGCCTGATTGCAAGCATATAGTTTCAGTGAGATTCTTTCATGTTTAATGTTACACACACACATCAACACATACATGTATATGTTTTATCTATGTATATATCTATGTAGTATGTACACATGCATGTGTTATGTATGTAATATGTATGCACGAGTTTAATAATTATACACTGACAATGTTAATAAGTTTTAAAAAACTTGTTCATTCTGTAGCAAGATAGTATCTTGTTTACACTGTCAGATATTGTTATTAAATTCTCTCTCTCTCTCTCTATATATATATATATATATTAGGTAATTAGGTAACTGTATCTATATGCAATTCCAAAGTAAAGGATTTCTGATTTATTTATAGGCAATTTATTTTGCATATGTCAAACCATCTGTTACTATACCATTAAAGCATGTTGTAGCAGAAACTAGAAAGGAAATATAGAGATCTCCCATGCATTTGTTTAAACATGTGCAACATTGACACACCTTGTTAATAATGGGAAACCAAAAGGTGTACCTGCTAACATTTAATCATTACTTCTGTGGTCAATAATTGTTTTCTGCTGTTTTTGATATTCACATAACAAAAACTGATTCTTAATTTGGTTTAATGACTTTGAATCTGTATCATAATTTCATGAAGTAGGACGACTGCATTCTTCTAATGTAAAGTGATATTTTGCATATAGTTTTTCTGTTGCCCAACAATGTCACTGTTAACATGTTAGCTCTTTATTACAGTCTTGTCAACATAAAAAGGTCTTCACTATAATATCCTTTTACTTTTTATTTAATCTGGTCCATAATTTTTAAAAATCAGAACATCCAATGGTTACTATTCTGTGTGCATTAATGGACCATTTTTCAAATGGTCCTTGCTATACGTTACCTTCATTACATATAACTATATGGGTTGTGTTGTTTATAAACCAACCCCAGCATGCAAATCCAAACCAACCCATCATTTGTAGGCTGGGTTTGGTCAAAAACACTCAATCCATGAAATTACAGATTGACCTGACCTGAAAGACATCCCTGAAAAAAATAAGTACTAGAACTTTGAGAAATCTTCAGAAAATTGTGAAATTCTTTCAATGTGCATAAGACAAAATAAATGATGAGGAGCTGAGCTTATTCAAAATCTTTGGTTGCTTTGACAGTGCCTATGTCGGCTTACTTTGTTATAATGATAGAAAAGGAAAAGATGCTGCTGCACTCTCTTTTGTAACCATCAACAAATTTGTTATTAACTTATTCCATACTCAGGTAGATGGTGATGGTTGTGTTTTTGTATGGAAATTGCCCATTCCATTGTCTTCTAAAATATTGGAGAGAATAATGGAAAAAGGTAATCCATTGCCTTCAAGAGTTCCTGATCAGCCTCCTGCTTGTAGTTATCTATCATTTTGCAAAGAGGAGTGTCAGCACTACAAGATCAATCCTGAGGATGTGTGTTCATTAAGGAAAGAAACCCAAAATGGAAATGGAGTGCTTAATTCAGAAAGTAGTCATAGAGAAGCTTCATCTTTTAAATACAGTATTTCAAGACTTCCCAGATGGGCACAACCAAAAGGGACTGGCTGCAATGATGTCTGCAAGAATGTTAGTTACACTTCATCAGAGGTATCTGTACTCTGACTATTTCTTTTTCATTCTGAGAAACTACATTGTATTTAAATTCTGTCCCCTTACCCACAATTTCAAAATGCAGAAGCTTTTTTATGTCTATGAAATCATATTTGGAATCTGGATATCTATGCATGAGTAGAGCTATATATGTATTGGTCAGCATGTTGAAGAACATAAACATCATCATCATTGAAGAGAACAAATTAATTATCTATGGTTTGAAACTGGCATTTATATTGAAATTCAATTTTGGTAATATACAAGAGAAAATTATTTCTTTCTAATTCATTGATCCCTCAATGACATTAGGTTAAGCTTGTTTACCTTGTTCAACCCCATTTGTAGAAGTTAAAATTCTAATAAACCCTTGTTGAAGCTTCTGATGTAAGGGTGTCATGATTTGAAAAATATGGAATCTATCGTAGTGGTGTCAAGCACACAATGCAGATTCCATACACAAAAAACCTCTCTTAGCTCTGTGATCACAACATATGGTGTTAGGATTTTGGTATGAAGTTGACTCTCTTATATCTCTTGCATTGATGATGATCAGGCATATTCTGCTTTATCCCCAGAAGTTCGAATACCATTGGATCATGCTTCATTATCGCCAGAGACTGTGGACTCTCAATGCTCTTCACGGTCTAGAGGTACTTTCAAGTAAGCATTGAGTCTCAATCTTAAATCATGAACTTTCGGTGGCATATCAATTCTTCGCTCACGAAACAACTAATTTCAGCAACACTGCTTTGGACAACCATTGGCGCTCTGTTTACACTGTTTGTATGGATGCACTTTCCTCCCCGGAGATGCATAATGTACTTGACACAAAGTTTCCAAAGATTCCCTCGAGTTTAAGTAAGTTGGACCCTCTTACTCGCATAATATTTCTCAATCTCACCGTTTTATATATGATATCACAGAAACCAAAATGTCAACAAAGCTCGATTTATATATGACACTATGTGAAGAATATGATTTTGATGGCAAAAGCTGTTGTAATGAACAAAAATGTTCTAGCTACACTGTTGAATGTGTATAGTTTTGAATGCACCTATAGGTAATAGGTATTTGGTATTGCATGCAGAGTGGCTGGCATAGTGTCTTAAAAACTGAACTGTGTTGCCCGTAGAGCCGTTTTGGACCATGAACTGGTTATATATCCCATTAGAACATTATCTGGTTCAACCATAGTTTGATTTAATCATTGTCAAACCTCAAAATATAATTGATGGAACCAATCGAATCATATTTCGGAGGTGTCATTGCTTTGATAATTGATATCCGGCTCAGTTTTTAAAACGTTAGGTGGGCAAATTTTATATATTTGATTTGATTTGTAAACACTTGTACACAAACAATATATTGATATTGTATTTGTGTCTTATGCAAATGCTCATTAATTCTGTTTTTTCTTCTAAAATGAAAAAAAAAATACTAAACAAAAATACAAAATTACAAGAGTAGAGGACCAGAATACATAAATAGTTTACCTTATGGAAATTGCATTTGCCTTATCTCCTCAAACCTTTAATTGACATGTTTAATTTAGGGGATTTATGGGTAAACAATTGTTTTTGGAATAGCTTTTGGTATAAATTTCAATAAGCACTTATGAGTGGGAGCTTATGTCATGAGCCATTTTTATATGCTCTTCTTTTTATAAATGATGGCTTATTGCAGGACATGATAAGGTTTTGATCAATGAGGACCAGATCTCCTTTGAGCTTAGTAGCCTTAATGAGAAGATGGATCTCGTTTTGGACCAGCATGTTGATTGCAACAGTAGCGAGTCTTCTTGGCATACTAAAGAAGTTTCTGATAGAAAAGCAGAGCAGTTATATTTAGATGAATCTGGAAGCATGTCAAAAACAACTCTGGAAGATAACTTGGACAATCTGCACTGTGAAGAAGACAGTGATATCTTTAAGCGGCATTTTGGCAGCCTATCAAGTACACACAAGGTTAATGCTGCATGCAATGACTATATTTAATATTCTAATTTGAGGTTATTATTTTGAAGAGTCGTGTTTCTAAAACATTGCATTATTTTCTTGATTTTGTTTGTTCTATTAAATTTAGAATATAGTTTTGGACTTTTCGTAATACAACTGGTTTATTATTTTAATTTTATTAAAAAGTTATCTTTGGCTTTGAAAATGTACCATTGCCACAGTTTTAAAAAAAATGGCATTCTCAACTAGTGGATCAGATAAAGACCTGTCAGTTTTGGACATGCATTGCCAATAGAAAATAATTCTGAAGTATTTTAAAGCTGTGAATAGGATACAAGCACTAATTCGTTTAAATAGACTACTCTAAACGGGTTTGATTAATGAGCCAAATACAATTATAATGAATTATTATAAATAATTACAAATATACATTTTTTACAACATTGCCTTACTGAGAAAGTCACCAAAAAGGACCTGTTGGTGATGATATTTATTAGTTATGATTTTCTTCCAATAAATTTTGCAACCGAAGGTTTTCCCTTTTCTAAATAAAAATGTGTTTACATTGAGCTTGGAAAATGAAAAAGATTGGTATCCTACTCAGTTTCCTGGATTATGGATGAAAGAAAAGTTAAGCATTAAAGCTGTAAAAATTAATTTATTGAAATAACAAAGTGTTCTTCATTGAGAACTGTTGTAGCAAAAATTTGTGATAAAGAAGTGTATCTAGACGGAATTGTCCTGACTTGCTTCATACTTATTACTTAAGGGAGTAAGATACCTTATAAGGTTTTCTTGAGCATATAAATGCTCTTTTTTAACGTGATGTTTTATCTGTACAGATGGTGTCTAGGAATTCATTAGTTAGAAAGTTATCTGCAAGATACACTGTGCAATGGGATTTTGCAGGGGACCGCAAGAAGTTATTTAGCAGTCCAGTCAGGAATATGACTGATAGCAAGAGCTCCAAAGAAGATGCAACTCATATTATAACGGAAAATAGATCCTTGCAGGTGATGGAAATCGAAGAAGTGAGAAATTCTTGTGAACAAGTATGTATGATCTACCGATTTATAAAACCATGTCCTTCCTTTTGCAATCAAAGTGCTTTGAAGAATATTAGGATTAATAGTTTGAACTTTGATTTATGGGGTATGTTTCATCAAAGCATGAGTCCACATAATAATACAGTGTTTATTTAGTCACTTTTCACGAGTCCATTAATACTTTTTAAGTGGACCTTTTCATTTTAATACTTCACAATGAAACTTTTGAAAAGCCTGTAGTTTATGAAAAGTAGCCTTCCATGAATCACTTTACTCAATCTATGCTTCTCAAACTGTCTATTGTAGGACCTCAAGAATTCAGCACCAGGTTTAGCAGATTCAACATGTGAATTAATCAGCTACCCTGCCAAAGAAAATTCAACAAACAATCAGCCGGGGCAAGGCAGATATCAAAAGGAAGGCGATTTTGAAGGGAGTGAACTGCAAGAAACCATAGCTGCATGCAAGAAAGCATTTGGTAGCTTGGATGCAGCAGCTGAGAGTGCTGTGCGATTATTTTCAGAATTAGAAAAGGGTTTAGGAGAAGAGGTTTCAAGTGACGGAGTTCAATTTATAAATGCTGCTGCTGAACTACTTCCACTAATTGTTGAGAAAGTAAATACTGTTGCTAGATTGGTTCAATGTAGGAAGAACAAACAGTAAGTGGGGAAGTAGATTAGGCATTCTAGAATTAAACCAATTATTTGGTAGATTTACCAAAGGTTATTAGGACAAAATTTAGAAAATACCGAAAGATGGTACAGGCGTTCATTGAATATAATTCCTAGTCTCCTGCAGAATATATTAAAGATCCTTTGCTTAACAAGACGACACTTTATTTCAAGTTGATAAAGAACTAGTTTAAGTTTTTAAATTTGGAATAAGCTTCTTATAGATCCCCTCTAATCACCTATTAACTATCCCTTCAAATTGGATCATATGCAGTCAAGACTACACCACAAAACATACTGTTCCCCACTGCTGTGACCACCTCCCTTGCACCCCCTCCAATAATTGATGCAAATTCAGATTTAGCTTGACATGGAGGGGAAACATGTTGGGAGCTCACAATTCAAGGAATGATAATTGAAACTAGAACTTTAAACTGCTTGGCCACATGAGAATATAGACCATTTTCTAAATTCCGAATCAGATTTTTTAGAATGGATAAGTAGACCATAAAATAACTTTTGAAACAAATGTGTTAAGAAAGTTGATTTTTTTGAAAAAAAAATAAAAATGCATTATAGAGATGTCAAAATGGGCTGGATCAAATGAGACAGGCCATTTTACCCACATATGAGTATAGATTGATTCTTAAAAAAGAGACTATTGGCTTTTGTACCCCCATTTAAACTTCTACCCTCCAATTTGTTAAAAATCCAGTTTTATCTCTCATAAATTCATTCACGTGAGCAGTAAAAAAAAATTACCTCAAAATCTGCCATCCTCGTTGAAATTTTTGGTATGTAATATTTTTTAACGAAATTTCCGGTAGTTATATATAGTACCGGAAATTTGGGCAATAAAATTTTCGGTAGTTGTATTTTCAATACCGGAAATTTCAAATTTTCGGAAGCTACTGAAAATTTCAAAAATTTTGAAACATTCGGTAGTTTGTTTTTGTTCACCGAAAATTTGATTTTTTGAAATTTCCGGTAGTTAATTCGGAAATTTCAAAAATCCGGTAGTTACATATATATATATATATATATATATATATTATATTTTGTTATTTTGTTTTAATTTTTGTTTTTTGAAATAGGAATGAAAAACACACAACCAGTATTTATAGATTTAACTGAAGCATTTACAACTGATCAAATTTTTGAGTCACGAGAAGTTGTCATATCATGGGCAAGAGAGATAGGTCGACAAAATCGAGTAGCAGTTATCATTACTCGATCAGACGTAGAGACTGGAAAGAGAGGAAGAAAATCAAAATTAATTCTTGGTTATGATAGAGGTGGACAATATAAGTCAAATAAAAATGACACATGTACTTCAACTAAAAGGTGTGGATGCCCGTTTAAACTTAGATCAAGACCATTGAAAAATGATGAAGGATGGATTATTAGTTTAACCTGTGGACTTCACAACCATGAGTTAGTAGCTACTTTTGAGAATAATGCATTTATGAGACGCTTAACAGAAGAAGATAAGAAATATGTTGACGAGTTGACAAAATATCACGTTGCAACGAGAAACATCTTGTCATATTTGAGAGATCGAGATACGGAGAATGTGACTACTATCTATCAAATTTACAAGCGACGAAGTACATACAGGAAGAATTTGATGGGACCTAGAACTGATATGTAACATTTGTTGAAGTTACTTGAAGCTGAGAAATATACTTGTTGGAGTAGGACCCATGAGGACTCCAATGTTGTGAGGGATATGTTTTGGACGCACTCAGATTCCATAACTTTGCTGAACATGTTCCCTCTTGTATTGATCATGGATAGCATCTACAAAACCAACAAGTATAGGTTACCGTTGTTTGAAATTGTTGGCGTAACTTCAACTGGGTTGACATTTAATGTTGCAGTTGCTTATATGGATTCTGAACGTCAAGACAACTTTTGGTGGGCATTGGAGAAGTTAAAAGAGTTTTTTTTTTCAAACACGTCATTTCCTCAGGTGATTGTGACTGATAGAGAACTTGCTTTAATGAATGCAATTAAAGTTGTATTTTCATCTTCAACAAATTTACTTTGCCAACTTCATATTAAAAAAAATGTTGGAGCGAAATGCAAATAGTATATATTAAAGAAAGACATGCAAGAACCCATTCTTAAGTTGTGGAGGAAAATTGTTTATTGTTCTGAAGAGAATGAGTACAAGGAACTTTTGCAAATATTTGAGCAAGCATGTGTCGATAATATTACTTTTTTTAACTACGTCTGAGACACATGGTTGAATCCTCATAAGGAAAGATTTGTTGAAGCATGGATCAATCGAGTATTGCATCTAGGAAATACTACGACTAATAGGTATGTCATTAAAACTTCACATTTTATATTTTATTTTATAAATGACATATGATTAATCGAGTATTTTTTGTTTGTTTAAATATTAGGGTTGAGTCTGCTCATTGGTCATTGAAGAGATTTTTGGAACACAATAAAGGAGATTTTTGTAAGGCATGGAGTGGTATGAATGACATGTTGAAGTATCAAATTATTAAGATCAAAGGTTCATTTGAGATAAGTAAGAGTCACAAAGAGCATATACACAACAATCCATTCTTTGAGAAATTGATTTGGGTGGTATCCAAGAAAGCTTTAGGTGATATTGTTGAAGAATACAAGAGAGTCAATTATGTCGGTAATGATAAAGATGTGTGTTGTTATATACTAAGAAAGACTCATGGATTACCTTGTGCGTGTGAGTTAGCACGATATACGATGGAAAGTGTTCCAATCCCATTAGATGTTGTTCATATACATTGGAGGAAATTAACCTTGAATAGTGATCAAGAGGATGAACAATTGACAAATGATTCAGAGTTGGACATTACATCGGAGATGAATGTAATTTGGAAAACATGGAAAACACTTAATGTTGCTGGAAGAAGGGTTTTGAAGAGCAAGTTGCGTGAAATAGCATATCCGGAGACAACATCAATGTGTGCACCAGTGGATAAAATCAAAACAAAGGGTGGTGTTAAGAAAAAAGGCAATAAGTCGAAGGGATATGACGTATATCGTGACCCATCATACTTTGAGCATGTTGATACTCAAGTCTCCCATCAAGCATCCAAACAATTCTCCCATCAAGCATTTAAACAAGTCTCCCATCAAACATCCAAACAAGTCTCCCATCAGGTTAAAAAATATTTCCACAAGTTTCCTTCTTTAATTCATCCATATATTGAAGACATAGTTAATGTTAAAGTAGATGGAAACTGTGGATATCATGTTATTGCTGCTTTACTTGGTCATTGTGAAGAATACTGGAGCATTATACGTCGACAATTGTATACAGAGATTAAATCCAAATCTGATTTATATGCTGCATTATTCAAGGAACGTTTGCATGAAGTGACAGAGTCTTTACTTGTAACTGAGTTGGAAAACCAAGGTAACGAGAAGTTGATGACCATTCCTGATATGAGTTACGTGATAGCAACAAAATATAATCTCGTTCTTGTTACATTAGCAAACACTTTTTGTTTGACTTTTTTCCCATTGAGGGGTGCATATAATGGAGATTTGTCACGTGATCGTGTTATCAGCATTGGTTTTGTTAACGAAAATCATTGGGTTCAAGTTAAATTGAAATTTGCAGGTCTGTTACTTCCACTTGCATGGCATTAGAAGAAGCATCGTAGCGATTAGTCTACATCATGGGCTATCGCTTATGCAGGACGTCTACAACATTGGGGTTCTTTAGATTTAGAAAATAATTCAGATTATATGTCTTTGGCAGATGATTGACACTTTTGAGTTGTATGTTGTTTTAAATGATATGATTGACACTTTAATTTGCATGTTGCTTTAATTTAAATATTGTTTGAAATTTAATGTCGCGAATAATAAGTCTCAATAATAAATAAGTTGCTAATAATAACTCTGAATAATAAATAAGTCGCTAATAAGAACTCTGAATAAGTCTGAATAACTAACTAAATAAGTGTGAATAAGTCGCTAATAAAATAAGTCTCAATAACAAATAACTCGCGAATAATAACATAAGTCTCAATAATACAACTATAATCCTATTGATAATCTCCTCCTCTAGAAATGTGTAAAGCCCTCTCTAATAAAACACGCATCTGATTTTCAGGATCACCCATATGCAAATCTAAACTCTGCTGTATAAGACCATCAACTGCGTGACACCGTGTACACCTAGTATCGAGACCAGCTTCATAACTAGGACCAACATCATGACTGTGACTAGCATCAGGACCAGGACCAGCATCATAACTAGGACCAGCATATGCAGCAACATAAGGGATCATCTGAGGATGAAATATCCTATAATACCACTGGATGTATCCCTCAACACACTGATGTGGATATGCAGCTGGGAGCAATTTAGCTCGAAGTGATCGTACAGAATTCCGGTACATACTCCATTCAACGTCGACATCACGTGCAACAAGCATCGGTGGTGTAGGAGGAATGTACTAAGTATACCCAAACTGTCGTATGCACCTCTCTGGTAAATACGAAACCATCGTGAAACACCAACGCATGTATCCTGTAAATAATGACACAGACTGAAATCGTGTCACAGCGTTCTCATTGTAATTCGGTGTCCAGATGATATCAGTATCCCTCAAAGCATCCAACTTTGCCCTGTAATATGCAACATTCCCTGATGTTTGTTTTGCAGTCCAACGAAACATCCGTGGCATCGACGAAATATGTTCATCCATATCCCGTTTACAAATATCAGGAAAATGTTCATGAATCCAAGTCTGTAAATAATTTAAATATAGTAAACTTATTAAGGTGATCAAATAATTAAAAACATAATGATAAGTATAATAAATATAATAATACCTGAAATAAAGATAAATAACCTCCAATCTGTTTGGTAGCAGGCAATGTACTATCTCTAAGATAGTCATATAACACAACAAGTGCAGCCGGTTCCCATGCCCATTTACCACAACTATCAAGATCTTGAAATAGAAAGAGATATTTTACAGATACAAGTGTAAAACTTTCATCAGCCAGAATGGTACACCCTACCAAATGAAGTAAATATGCCCTAGCTGCACAGTCATATCTACGTTCATGAAGTTTCTTAAAAAATATCTCTTTCAACCACTCAAAACTATAAGAGGCCCCTCTATTAGTCCTAGTCTCAGTCACAACTGAACAACAACAGCAATTGCCAAATCTTCATTGACATTTGCGGGAGGTGTGAAAAACTTTCTAGTACATGGGATGCTCAAAAGACCCCTGACATTGTCAAGAGTAATAGTCATTTCACCGAATGGCAGGTGAAATGAACTAGTCTCTGCATGCCATCTCTCAGCAAAAGCAGATATCATATTACCGTCAATCATATGCAAACTACATCTTCTCAGAGGACGTAATCCAGATATATTAATTCAATGATCTATTTCAGCAGGTAATTGATATCTAATATCAATGAATTTGTCTTGCTTTTTGCCATTTGAAACAACTTTCAAGGCACGTCTATCCTGTTTAATTAAGAATAACACACAATTAAAAATATATTATAACTACAAATAAATTATAATGTGTAATAAATTATAATGTTATAACTACAAATAAATTATGATGTGTAATAAAATAATCTATATTAGAAATATATTATAATATGTAATAAAATAAATAATTTACTAACTTGTCCATTCCACACATTAATTGCAATATGATGCTCATAATCTCTAAGGACAGAAAGATCATAAGGACCTCCAAGAAACATGGGTTCTTCAGGCTGGGGCTGCTCATACTGGGGCTGATCATGTTCAACATCAAACACATGATCATGCTGGGGCTGCTCATACTGCGGCTGCTCATCCTGTTCTGCATCGAATAGAGGATTTTGCTGGGGCTGCTCATCCGGGGGCGCCTGCCTTTCCTCATTCCTTTTTCTCTTTTTTTCAACAGCAGCTCTCTTATTTGATTGTGTAGGAGGCCGAACTCAAGAATGATCACCATCAGTTTTTGCTCATCTGGTCCTCACTAACAAAATTCAATAAAAAATATTAAAAACATTTAAAAAAAAAAAAACAAGACAGTGTACCGGAAATTTCAAAAGGGATGAAATTTTCGGTAGTTCAAAAATACATATTGGAAATTTCAAAAATGAAATTTCCAGTAAGCCATCCGGAAATTTCAAATTTCCGGTATA
This sequence comes from Cicer judaicum, assembly GCA_037974835.1. Lineage (NCBI taxonomy): Eukaryota > Viridiplantae > Streptophyta > Magnoliopsida > Fabales > Fabaceae > Cicer > Cicer judaicum. The sequence goes on along the minus strand of JBBPBS010001171.1, from coordinate 5,503,148 downwards.
TATTTTTGAACTACCAGAATTTTCAATTTTCCGGTGAGCTTCCCGAAAATTTCATCCTTGAAATTTCCGGTATGTATTTTTGAACTACCGGAAATTTCAATCATTGAAATTTCCGGTAAAAACTTTTTTCGATCTGGACTTACTTTTCCGGATTATTCAATTGTGGGGTAAGAGTGTTTTGTTTTTGACTTTTTTACTGATTTTTTAAGGATATTTTGGGTATTTCACTCAAAAAACATTAAATTGGGGGGTAGAAGTTTAAATAGAGGGGTACAAAAGCCAATAGTCTAAAAAAGACGTCTAGAAAATGAATGAGTTTTTTCGGGCCAAGCTATTTAACTCACTATAAAAAGAACTGAGATGGGTCGGCCCAATAAACTACAGGCTAGTCCATTACAACTAGAAAAATATAATTTATTTTTGTCAAAAACTTATCATAATCAAATTTCAGACGACTCATATAATAGTTTTTTTTTTTCCTTTCTATTTTTTGATTGACTTTAAATATCGGTCTTTTTGAAAAAAAAAATAATAGATGGACTATAATTAAGAAATAAAAGAGAATATATTATGCTAAAAGCCAAAACATAGTATTGTTGTGGTACTTACACAATCGACTAAGACTAGAATCAACAGTCCAACACTTTCATCGATTCAACATCATTTGTGATTGTCGTCTGCCGATCAAAACCAATATTGATTCTGACTCCACCCTCATGCTTTGAAGATTGAATGTGATCAGGTTCTATATGGTGGTGGTGTTATGTCATATAATTTTATTTTATTGCCTTTATTGTGATTATGTGATTGATGTCATTTTATTGTCGCTGCAGTAGCAACTTTTCTTCTTCATCTATCATATAAGAGTAATTTGAGGTCATATAATTAGTTTTATTCAAATAAGTGGTTTCATATATTTAGTTTTTTCTCTCGTTTTATTTGTGATTTCGTCGTCCTAATGCGGCATTTTATTCATCGTCTTGGTGCGGTATTTTAATTTCCCGTTTCGTAGATGTGTTTGTTTGGTGGTTCAAGTCGACATATTAATTTGGATCAAATACAAATTCAATCAATGATTTTAATGTCATCAACGTTACAGCTCTGAAGATATGGGTATTTTTAACATTTCAATTTTATCACACACACCCACACACATATATATAGACTTTGTCACGTTTTTAGATATTTTATGCTATTAACTTGATTAAATTAATTGATAGAGAAATTGAATTGATAGATATCTTAAATTTAAATTTAAGGAATTAATTAGTTCTTCTATAAATTTAAAAGACTAAATTATTTAATGTCAAAACAAAATAATAATTCATAATCTCTAAATTGAAAGTAAAATGGATATATATTATTTGCCTTATCAAAATGATACAAAATTCACAAATATAAAGATTACAAGTTTAATATTCGTTGAAGGATATTACAACTATTAGTATTTATTGTAAAAATTAAATCAAATTGGATCATATTAATGGTTTGATTTAATTTTTAAAAATAATATTCAAATTAAGTTCAGTACAGTTCTGAACCAGTTTATAAATATAAACGAGTTTAATATTTTGAACAAATTTTTAGTTAAAATAAATTTCAAACTAGTTATTCAGAAAAATAATAT
>JBBPBS010001171.1:5471524-5493559 GCA_037974835.1 Cicer judaicum | reverse complement strand
AAAAAAAAAAAAAAGACATTTTAAGCTGATGTGCTTTTATTAGTGAATAGAATTTTCTGTCATATCCAGAAATAAAACAAAGACATATAATAAGGGGTGGCATCTTCTACATTTCTAAATATAACATAGAAGACTATTTTTATTTAGGGACTAGAGTACTCTATTTGAAGAAAGAAAGATAAAAAAAACTATTTTTCCAATAAACTATTATATCTCTTTTGTTTTCCCTATCTAAATAGAGAACTTAGAGAATTCTAACTAATAAACAAAGATATATATTTAATTCATATACATTATTAATATATAAGTTTTTATATTGTTAATGAATTTCAACTATTAAATAATTAGATATATTTAACTTTTAATTATTATAATTATCTTTAAAATTATATCCATAATAATTATTTTTATACTGTAATCCCCGGATTATCAGCCTCTTATTTTTTACCCCTTCCGTCTTAAAATAGTCGTTTAATATTTTTATACATATAATAAGAATATATTAAAAGAAAGAAAATGTTAAGTTTACTAAAATAATAAAGTTATTAAGTATTGATTGATTTTACACTATTATAAATATAAGGTAGAATTATTGATTTAAAAATAGCATACATTGTAATAATTGAGAGGTAGAATTTTCAAAAAGATATTAAAGTTGCCTTGAAAATATAAAAAATGACATTTCTTTTGAAATATTTTTTTATTAGAGTGACATTCATCTTAAGGATCAACCTCTAATTTTTATTTTTTTACTTCAAAAATAATTTCTTTAAAGAAAATCTGACCACAAATTAAAGTTAAGACAATGAAAATAAAATGTAGAGTTTCTTCGATTCACATATAATTTAAATTATAAAGAGACTATTTAATTAAATAATGAGCAATTTGATTAACATCACGTTTAATATGTAAAAAAAACATATAAAAGCAAATATCAAAAGTAATACAATCCTCGATAATAGAACTAACATAAGTTTGAGATTGTAGATGACAATTTAAAGCCACAATTATATTTAAAACATCTTATTCTACTTTAAAATTCAAAAAAGATATATCTTTAGTAAGGTCTACATTCATATGCACAACTAAAGCTTCAACTACCTCTAAAACTAATAATGAAACAACTTGCCAACAACAACCACTATACTATCATCATCTCTTGCTACAACACCAATACCTCACTTACCCCCTATATTGCACCTATTGCATCAATATTAAGCTTAACTTATAACAAACACTAAATGGAGTCTCCAACGAACATGAGATATAAACAAAATGAGACCTCGATTAAGTATTCCAACAACACTGCACTAATACTCTTAAAATTAACAATAGATTTTGTGCCTTTTGAATAATAATAGTCACATCAACATAAGTCTTCTCTAAACATTTTTTATTTCTAGCAACACATGTATAATTATATTTTCTCATTATATAAGGAATATTTCTTTTGAACCACTCTTGAAATGGTACATACATAAAATCTTATAAATTAAACACTAAATCTTTCATACAACCAATACATAAAATACAGTGCTGGGTTTTAATATCTATACTATGTGAAAGTTTTGAATTATTATCTCTTCAAAAAAATAAGAAGAGTTATTAATCTGTAAAACATTAATAACTACAACATTAATTTTAAAAAAATTATATCTTTACATATAAAAGTTGGTAGTCATTGTATTTCCCTCTTAAAATAAAGGTATTTTTGTAATTATAAAAATATGTATTAATTTAATGAATTTAATTGTTGTAGTGTTTGCATTGATTCATTTTCTTGAAAATAGTAGATGGATTTAATAATTTATATATATATATATATATATATATATATATATATATAAATAAAAGTTGGTAAGTCAGCAAAAATTTATCTCTTGAAAATAAGGGTCTTTTTTAAATTATAAAAATATAATATATTAATTTAATAGTTGTAATTTTGAATTGATTTATCTTCTTAAAAATAGTAAATACATTTGATAACAATTTTGAATAAATGAGTTTGATTTGTCATACAAGTAGTTGGTACAAAAAAAGTTGGATAGACCACTTTCCACATAATATTTATATTTGTTCTGTTAAACAAAATTTTAGAAGTCAAAGACTTCCTTTTACTTCTTTAGCATTACAATTCATACTATTTGAGTATACTTTTAGATAGAGTTGTCAAAATAACAAATTCTTATAAATGGTTTAAAATAAAACTCAAATAATTATAAGATTTAGAGTTCAAATTCTAAATTAGAATAAAGTTTTTTAGTTCGAGCTGTAAAAGTCCGACCCTATGATGGGCTAATTTGACCGGGCTTCAGGGAGCCCATGTAGCCCACGTTAAAAAAATAATTATTTTTATTTAAATACATTATTAATTATTAGTGCAAAAATAGCTAAAAATAAATGTTTTTTTGTAATTAGAAAAATATAAATAAATAATTTAACAAAAAAAATTACAGTAAATATTATATATATACATGTACATATTAATTTTATTTATTAAAATTTATTATGCTGCTAACAATTAAATATTTATGGAGTTTTATTTTTTTTATTTAATTATATATACTTGCACTTATTAAATATTTTTTTTAAAAAAAATAACTAAATCTTTGATATTAACAATTGAATAGTAATCTTTTATTATTTATTGAGTCTAATTTTTATTTTCACTTCTACATGTAAACTCTAAATTATTTGTATCACAATTTAAAACTTAACTTTATAAATTAAAACACATATTTTGGTTCAATACATTTTTGTTTTGATATAAATTTAGTTAATTAAAAATTAAAACCATTAAAAGTCATCTAATTAAATTATGTTTTGTTCTATTTAATTTTTTTTATAGAAATAAATATAATTATAAATAAGATACGTTGAAAGTCCATGACCCATATAAGGCGGAACTCAGTCAATAGTTTTGTAGTTTATATTTAATATAAACTTTTTAAATTGGTTAGAAAAAATTATATTGTTCGAATGGACTAACATGATATAAATCAAATAGTTCGATTTGACACTTTTACTTTTAGATACATATATTTGATTAATTTGATTTTTTTTTTATTTTAATAATTATGATAATAAAATATTTTTTTATTAATTATAAATATATTTTAATTTTCAATTTTTAACTTAATATTGTTTTTTAACTAGCAAAACAAGTAATACATTCCATATATATTTTCACGTGCATCACCAAGTTCAAGATCTAGTTGTTAGTTACAAATGAAAAACGAGTATTATCGTTGAGAGGGTGGGTGACGGTCCTAACACAGAAGAAACATGCTCCAATGAATCAATTCTATAGTTAGTCATAACGATTTGAAATTTAATTATTAATTATACTAAAAAAATATGTTATCTGTTCTTAAATGTTTATTAGTTGAATTATTTTTATTAATCTCCAAAAATATATCATGGACCTTTTTACTTTTTATTATATTATTTTGTCATTTAATACAAGATTAAATATATTTTAATCTATATAAAATTTTAAAATTTTATTTTTAGTCTTAATAAAGAGAATTTTTTGAATTTTAGTCTTATAATTTGATAGTTGTGTCTTTTAAGATAGTTTACTTTTTGCACATAAGTTGTATGGGTGGGTTGGCAATTTTTCCACCTAAAAATTGCAATTTGAATAGTAATTTTTGTTGTGAGATTTTTTATTAGGTATAAAGTAACAAACCACAATAAATTTGTGAGTTGAGCTTAGTTTCTGTTTTGCTTTTTGTCTATGTATGCTTCTGTATGTGTATAGATTTTATCTTATTGGTTTTCAGACAATTTATATTAGAGTAAAAATTTCAATCAAAGAAGGAAAATAAGTAGTGTGTCTTTGTCATTTTTTTTAAAAGGTTAGTTCTCATTTTATTTGTGCTTTTTTTTATATGACTACATTGAAGTTGGATATCCCTTAGTCCGATGGAGGACTTCTCTATATAACAATACACAATACAAGACTATTTGATCCAATAGGGTCTTGATTGTGCTTTGAGAAATAAGAAAAAAGGTTATGAGCACAATTCAATCGACAATTGCTTCACAAATTAAAGTGATTGTGTTGAATGAATCTTCAAGGAAAATGTGGAATTTTTTGGAATGTAAGTTAGTGTCAATCTCATTAACCAATTGATTGATGAAAATGAATTTGTATTCATTGAAGATAGAAGATAAAAGTAATTTAGTTGATTTTTTAATAATTTCACTGCGTTAATAACTAAACATATGAATGTAGGATAAAATAGCAACATTGAAGAAGTGAGTGTTATTTATGTTATCACTACACGAATCTTATAAGCCACTGGGACAATCAATATTAACCTATACAACAACTAGATGAGGGGGTTAAATTGTTGAAAGTAAGTCAACAAATGATGAGTGGTGATAAATCTTGTGAAGTGAATCAAATACTAGTAATTTAAGGTGATAGAAAAAAAAATGTATGTTGAAATGTTAGATTGGTGGTAAGAGTTTAGTTTTAAGAATTGTCAATTGTTATTATTGTGAAGAGTTTGGTCACACACTAGTTAAATATTCGTTTTAGGGAAGATTTGCAAAGTTTAAAAGAAAAAAAAAGTTGAAGAGAATTCATTCTATAAATTTAATTAATTATGAGAATGATATTTTATTTTATGAGAATGAAATTAATGACAAATTGAAGAAATATGAGCCTTTTGATGGAGAAATAATATGTTGCGTCAAAGTAGCTACTCATCAAACTCCTGTTGGAATACAAACCCTACAACCTTATGCTCAATAATACATGCCAATTACATGATGAATAACCAAAGGCGGAAGCGTACCTGTGGGAATTGCCATTGATGAAATCCTGGGATGATGATGATAAAACCAATGGGTTGGGTGATCTTCCTCAGCAAAACACCCTGAAGACTTTGCTCTCTTGATGGGGATAGAGAGAACCAGAGAACCAGAGAGTTTTCTCCTTAGGGTTTGTGAAACTGAATAGTCTTGTTGTGTTTGCCTTGGGGACCACTACCCCTATATATAACTATTATTAGTTATATCCCAAATTGCAGTATTTCTAATTCAGCCCCTCATTAAATTAGAAACTGCCTGGTATCTACACTATTAATTTTCATAACTATTATGCTCTTTAGCCATAAACTATTATATATTATTTGACCCCTAGTTTATTGGCTAATTATATAATGACCCTAACACACTTATTAATTAATTACATATGTGACCCATAAATCTTACAATCTCCCACTGGTCACACATATATCCTTAGGAGTGTGTTAGACTTTATGATGTCAAAAATGTCATTATAATTACCTTGAGCATAATTCAAATTTTCCCGTCCATTAATCATATCAGCACATGGAACCAAAGAGGCTTTCGTCATAATAAGCATAACTAAACCCATCAATGATCACCCTTACTGACACAACTAAATGACATAGACCCATTATGAAAAGTGTAGCATGAAAATCACATGAAGTTGGTCAATGCATGTCAATTTTCAACTGGTCCTACTTTACTGAATGAGATCATACCATAACTTAAATGTACAAAGTAACCAAAACTGAGTACTTTAAACTTTATTTCTGATCAGAAAATCCAAATACAATGTATTTGTACTTTACAATTAAACATAGAACATAAATTACATAATGGACGAAACTCCCACTAAAATCAAGATTACTCAAACTGTAGCACACCCATGTGAGCAGTATGCTCATGAAAGACCTTGGGTGGTAGACCTTTAGTGAGCGGATCCGCAATCATGGAGTTTGTCCCTAAATGTTCTATGGATATTTGGCCACTTTGTACCTTCTCTTTAACAACTAGGAACTTAATGTCAATGTGTTTTGACTTGGTTGAGCTCCTATTATTGTTAGAATACAGGACTGCTGATCTATTATCACAATACAACTTGAGTGGTCTTTCAATCCCTTCAACTATTTGCAGCCCCATGACAAAATTTCTCAGCCAAATGCCCTGGTCAGATGCCTCATGAATTGCTACGAATTCTGCTGCCATGGTTGATGAAGCAGTAAGATCTTGCTTGGCACTACGCAGAGAAACTGCTCCACCAGCTAACAGAAAGACATAGCCTGAAGTTAATCTTAAGTTGTCTTGGCATTCCGCAAAATCCGAGTCAGAGTACCCAGTGATCTCTAACTGGTCTGACCTCCTATATGTGAGCATGTAGTTTCTTGTTCTCTTCAAATATCTCATGACCCTCTTGGCTGCTTTCCAATGGTCAAGACCTAGATTGCTTAAATATCTGCCTAAAATCCCTACAATGAACGCTATGTCTGGACGCGTACATACTTGGGCATACATAAAGACTCCCTACAGCTGAAGCATAAGGGATCTTTTGCATTTCTCTCTCCACATTACCATTGGAATCCCGCTTGGTTTTAAAAATCCATTTGCAACCAATGGGTTTCACTCATTTAGGTAATGAGATAAGTTCCCAAACTGAATTATCTTGCAAAGACTTATACTCCTCATTCATTGCTTCGATCCACTTATCTGAATGGGAATCTTGCATGGCTTGATGAAAGTTGACCGGGTCGTCTTTCGTCATGCCAACATTTTCCTCTACCTCATTGATAAATACTACATAATCATCCGAAATAGCATTTTTCCTTTCTCTAGTGGATCTCCGCAATGGAGCTGGCGCTTGAGGCACTTGTTCTCAAGGATCTTGAATTAGATCTGGATTTTGTTCTTCCTGAACAACCAGATCATCTTGAGTTTGTTCAATAATGGGAAAGTCAACTGGTGAAAGAATCAGTTCTGGAATTGTTACTGATTCTTCCTCAAAGACAAAATCTTTAACCTTAATCTTCCCCCCAAACTCAATATCCTCAAAGAACGTTGCCATTCTCGTCTCAAAAATTGTTCTTAATTTTGGATCATAAAATTTATAGCCCCTTGATTTTTCTGAGTACCCTATAAAATAGCTGCTAATTGTTCGGGGTTCAAATTTCTTTTCATTCGGCCTATAAGGCCTTGCCTCAGTTGGACATCCCCAAACATGAAGGTGCTTCAGACTAGGCTTACGCCCAATCCAAAGCTCATAAGGTGTTTTAGCCGCTGCTTTAGTTGGTACTCTATTAAGAATGTATGCTGTTGTTTTTAATGCCTCTCCCCAGAGTGACTCTAGCAAGGTGGAATGACAAATCATACTCCTTACCATATCCTTAAGAGTCATGTTTCGTCTTTTAGCTACACCATTCATGCTGGGTGACCCCGACATAGTGTATTGTGGGACAATTCCACATTCCTCTAGGTATTTGGCAAATGGTCCCGGACATTGTTCACATGAACCGTCATATCTGCCGTAGTATTCACCACCACAATCAGATTTGACCTTTTAAATTCTCTTATTAAGTTGATTCTCAACTTATGCCTTAAAGGATTTGAACACGTCTATTGATTGGGACTTTTCGTGAATTTGGTAAAGGTAGGCATATCTCGAATAATCATCTATGAATGATATAAAATATTGTTGACCATTCTAAGAAGGAGTTGGAAATGGCCCATAGATGTCTGTATGTATCAATTCTAAGACGTTTGTAGCTCTATATGCGTCTAATTTCTTATCTTTAGTCTGTTTTCCTTTAATGCATGCTACACAAACGTTAAAGTCTGTGAAGTCAATGGAATCTAAAATTCCATCTGACACAAGTCGTTCAACTCTATTTCTAGGTGCCAAAGCACTCCTGAATTGAAATTGTCAATTTTTCGCTTAGTACCACGTGATTCCACACTCAAGGTTTCATTGTAGTTAGCCACAGTTTCCAACAAATAAAGATTATCATAACTAGAAAGTAAATCGGTTCCAACAACATTCGAATTTAAAGACAAAGTAAATTATTTATTCCCGAATGAACAATAATATAATGATTTGTCCAAATAAGAAATAAAGACCAAATTACGTCTAAATGACGGTACAAAAAAGGTGTATTCTAAATCCAAATAATGATCGGAACTTAATAATAATCTAAATTTTCCTATGGCTTCAACTTCTACCTTCTTCCCATCTCCTACATAGATGCATCTTTCAGTATCACTAGGCTTTCGGATGTTCAGGCAACCCTGCATTGAAACACTGATGTTAGTAGTTGCATCAGAGTCTAACCACCAAGTGTTTCCAGGTACTAAAGCTAAATTAACCTCAGAACAGATCAAAGACAAAATCATACCTTTCTTAACACGCCAAACGTGATATTTGGCACAATCCTTCTTCACGTGTCCAGGACTCTTGCAGAAGAAGCAGTTGTTGTCCTTAGTCTGTTTCTTTTGTTCTGGACCCTTAGCAACAGCTTTGTTCTTGGGCTCCTCAATTCTTTTCCTTTTGCCCTTGTCTTTAGAGATGCTAGTAAAGTGAGCGCTTTCAATCCTATCTTGCTTCAGTCTGTCCTCTTCTTGCACACATAATGAAATGAGCTCATTAAGAGTCCATTTCTCCTTTTGACAGTTATAAGTCACCTTAAACTGACTGAATTGCGAAGGAAGAGACAACAATACTAAATGAATGAGTAAGTCATCTGACAACTCAAGCTTTAGTCATTTAAGCTTAGAAGCAATGTTGGACATCATCATAATGTGCTCTCTTATATTTCCCTTGCCTTGATACTTCATGGAAATTAAATTCTGAAGCAAATAACTTGTTTCAGCCTTATCATTTTTTTTCAAAGCGTTTTTCCATCTCAACAAGGAAATTTTTAGTTGTAACTATCTCATCCGAGACAGCACCTCTAAAGACCTCAGGAATGCCACGCTTTAAGATCATAAGACTTATGCGATTTGAGCGATCCCATTTCTTATACTCTAATTTTTCCTCAGAAGAACTAGAGTCCTTAGGAGTAGGGGGTCGTTCAATTCTTAATGCAAGGTCTAGATCCATGCAGCCAAGAACGATTAGAATGTTCTCTTTCCATTCCTTAAAATTTGTCCCATCAAGGACAGGGATAGAACTCAAATTTGCAGATATGGAAGCAATAGATGCTGTGAATTAAATAAAGAACGAAACTTAGAAACTCACATTATAGGAAAATAAATCAATAAATAAATAAATACATTTATCATTCCTTTGGGCCGATTTACTGCTCACATGTATACTAAATAATTGTCACACATTTATCATTGTAGGTTTACATGTGATTCTGCCAAATATTAACCTTCCTTTGGGCCGGTCAATACCCGCATGAATAAACATATACACAGCCATTTGACACTCTTCACGAGCAATTTAGACAAGAGAGATCACTTTGGCAACATCAAGTTTCAATTAACTCATTCAAAATGTCAAACTTGACTTGAACATATATTTATTATATCCAAATAAAAAAATATTTAATCAAACAGAATTCAGAAAACAACAAAGACTGAGTACACCAGAATCGGGTATGCACTTGCAATATGAGTCAAATGTCATTATCATATGTCGCAACATTTGGAATCAATTTCAAAATTAAACTTCTAGTTCACTTTAAGGTGACCAGAGTCACATTCACATTTCTCGCCAACAACACCTACATAGACTGATATATTGCATTTGCCGTGGTGTTTTCATCAACAACTAAAAGTAAAACTACTAAGTTAATTAATAGTTAAATCACGTATTTGTGATAATATTATTGATAACTGACCTAGTGTTTATTAAATGATAGATGCGAACTTCAGAATTATCAGTTTTCAAGTTACAATAATTCGTTCAGCACAATATAAAGGAATCTATGCACAAGTGGTTAAGCTACTCAAAAGTAGTAAAATATAATTAGTTTGACATATTTCGTACATGTAAGAGACAAGGAACTTTGAGAACTAGCAACCAAAAGTATTAAAATCTTGAAGTGTCAGTTTTATAAGAAGGAGGCAAGTAAGACAATAATAAAGCACATACATTTTACCATTCCATTCCAGCCACATATCCACCAGTTCAATACTAAAAGCTCATAACAGTTTTAACAAAACAAACAAAAAAAAAATTGGATACCATAATATATTAATATCCAAATTCCCAAATTATAAACTCTAAGATTTCAATCATGTCAAAATTCCCAAATTGAATCCTAAAACAAAGACAATGACTGAATTTCATCATGAATTAAACATGATAAACTCTTATACCAATTGTTGGAATACAAACCCTACAACCTTATGCTCAATAATCCATGCCAATTACATGATGAATAACCAAAGGCGGAAGCGTATCTGTGGGAATTTCCATTGATGAAATCCTGGGATGATGATGATAAAACCAATGGGTTGGGTGATCTTCCTCAGCAAAACACCCTGAAGACCTTGCTCTCTTGATGGGGATAGAGAGAACCAGAGAACCAGAGAGTTTTCTCCTTAGGGTTTGTGAAACTGAATAGTCTTGTTGTGTTTGCCTTAGGGACCACTACCCCTATATATAACTATTATTAATTATATCCCAAATTGCAGTATTTCTAATTCAGCCCTTCAGTAAATTAGAAACTGTCTTGTATCTACACTATTAATTTTCATAACTATTATGCTCTTTAGCCATAAACTATTATATATTATTTGACCCCTAGTTTATTGGCTAATTATATAATGACCCTAACACACTTTATTAATTAATTACATATGCGACCCATAAATCTTACAACTCCCATATTGATTGGTGTGAAAAAGAAATAAGTCAAATTATTATAAATAGAAAGAGTTAATCTGAGTTTTATTTAAAGCAACATTTCTAGTTGTTTTGAATAGTTGTGTGTTTTTGAAAGATTTTACAATATTCTCGTTATTTGTTATTTGTTATTTTTTACTATTTGTGTGTTTTTTATTAACACTTGAGATATTCTCTTGAAAAATAAAAAAAATAAATAATTTAAATAAAGAATAATTTAAAGATATTATCATTAAACAGGAGAAACACATTGAATTATTATTTTTTATATGTAAATAAATCAATTTTAAAATTAAAGTCAAGTGAGAATCCATTTGTCAAATTATGATTGGTTAAAGACATAAGTAATACCTAAAAATTGTTTTTATATTTTATAAATAACCGTTGTGAACTATACAAAGTCATTACTCTAATGTAATACTAAACTAGTTTAATGACTAATTTTTAATAATCCAATTTTTAAGCGTCCAACCTTTGTTGGCTTTGCTACAGGGCTCACAATCGGTCCCACACTTAGCTAAATTCATCTGCTTGTCTTTGACAGTCTACAATCAATGTAAAATATGTTGAAATATTTTATTTATATTTTAATTGATTACTATATTTTAACATTATTAAGTGGACACATATTTATTTAATTATAATACTTATTTATTAACTAGTAACTAAATTAAGTAATCAAATTAATTATATTGTTAATTTAATTATTAAATAAATATTTAATTAATTAATATTAATTTAAATTTAATTGAATGTCTTTGATGACTTATTTGAAAATAACGAGAATCCTATTTGGTTATCTCCTTATATATAGGTTATGATCTTCAATATATTAGACACGCAATATATTACTTATTTTCTTCCTCTTAGAGCACAAGGAATCTAATACCTGTACACGACATTCATCTATCTTTTCTTCCTATGAAGAATACAATATATTATATCAAAAAATTGTTGGTTTAGAAGTATCTCTTTGTTTTATCACTTTATACAAATATAATCAACTTACTTCGTGGAATGTAATCGGTCTTATGAAATTAATAGAGTTCTTTCTATTTATATAGCTAGTTTGTCAGGTGATAAAAAAAAATTACATTGTGAATTTCAAAGGATGAAGGTAATTAAGATCCATCGATCAAACAATATATGCTTTGATGGATGCATAGAAAATTTCGACACAATAACATTGAACCCTCCAAAGACCTTGTCATTGGTAAGTTGTATACATCTTTATTTGTAGGTAGCTAAGCATGCCTATTACATTATTTGATTTGTTAGTTATACTGCACTGTAGGGCAGACAGCGACAATCGATGAGGAACACAGGTATTATTAGTATCCAAAACCGAACTTCCACCCTCTATGTTGGTATCTCTTTTCAATTGCACAATTCACAAACCTTTTTATTTTTTTTTTTATTTTTTTTTTGTGATTTTGATTATTCTGATGAATTGGGTTTTTGTGGTTCAGATGAAAAATATTATACCTCTCACTTAATCAAATATAAGGATGGATCAAAATCCTTCTCCATTGACCGTCTTAATGAAAATTTCTATGATTTCCTGATGGCACTGATGAACCTGATATGTATGCTATTGTATTATATGATCAATTTTAACAATAATTTGATGATAATCTTGACCAAAATTATTTAGAAATTGGATATATGTGCCTTTATAATCTTATAGTCAATATCTTAATTTTAATTATAATTGTATTTTAAAAAGCATATTATACATTGAATTGAACTTTTTTTGACGAAGTATCAAATATATTTTAAATTTTATGAAAATTTGTAGATTGAATCTACTCAATAATAAATAGTGTTAATTAGATGGTTGAATGAATGAAGTTGAATGTCTACAAAGAGTTATTGAAATGAGTAATTCTGACAAAATGGAATTAATTGTGAGTTTATTCTTTATTCTTATGCAAAATGTTTGATAGTTTGCTATTTTGGTTATTTTTTTATCTTGCGATGTCATGGTTTTCAAGTAAACATTCTTACACAAAGATATACATGTAGATGCATCTTTGTGTCAAAATCATGAGGTACATTTTTATAATAACTTGTTAGGAGGTTGTTTGTTATCCATTAATGTACATGAACTTCAGCATGTCCTGTAGGGAAGTTTTATTGCATAAAACTAGGAAGCAAGCCACTGTTTATAGTTTCTTCCCATGTTAATATCGTTATTTTTGTTGAGACAAAATCTCATTTAATATTTTGATGATAACTAAACAAAAGTTAATTAAGACTTATAATTATGATTCTAAGTATATTGGTATTTACTATGTGGGTTTGAGTGTATTAATCAAATATATGATCCAAGTAGAACAATAATAAATCAACATGAAAAGCAAAATCTGAACAAACAAGAATCGATAATGTTCTTGACAAATTCTAGAAAAACAGAGAATATTCTCCAATTTCAAGAATGATCAAGTCAGCTTCAAGATCAATTAATCTCTACTAGTTAAAAGAAGTTTTAGCCTTTGCATTTTACATCTATATCATCAACATTTGGCAAGGAACAAACTGAGATTATCATATTCAAATAAACTACTCGAATCACAAAGAGAGATCACAAATTAGCAAGACCAAACATATCTGAATATTTTCCAGCTTGATTGTCAAGAACGAAAAACATTCTTGACATCATTCTGATCATTGTAGACGACAATCTGAAAAAACGAAGAATCTAGGAAATGGAAGTACATAAATCTACATTACAAATTTCTAGTATTTACTACAAAGGAACATAATTATATACTCAAGATAATTTTGGGCAGATTCAAGAGAAAATGATCAACAAAAGAAAAATCAAGCATCAAGAATGAAAAGCATGATTAATTCTCAAAGTTGAGAGCCTGCAATCGACAAAAACGATTATGGTTTGTTGATAAACCAATTCCTATTATGAAAGTATCAGAAGTAGGTACACAAAGATCATACTAGAAATATCTACTCCAAAAAGATTAACAAAGGAAAAAGTTAAGCATTAAGAACTAACAAACAAGATCAAATCAGTTTTTAATGCAAGGAAAGCTCTTGCGAATCACAAATGGATTTTCAGTTCATATACTAGGAATGTACAACTCTCATATGGACAAAAGAATCACTCAAAAGGATCAAAGGCACAACTCAAAGCAAAAGTGTCAAATGATCATTCTCAATTAGTGTAATATCAGCCTCGAGATTGATAAACATTCTCTAGCTTGTTACATTTGATTTTCAACAGCAAACATCCATCTCAAGAAGGATTAATAACTATCTCCAAAATGATCAATATCATTCTCCAAGTATGATGACATCAATCCAGAATGATATGAACATTTTCTAGTTTACTTATCATTATTCTCCAACTTTGTTACATCATTTTCCAAGCCCTATTTCATCATCATTCAGCTTGTTTTGCACAATTAAAAAGGTAGTCTTAATCTGAATCGATTAAGCACATTTTTGAGATTTTTGTGTGCATAAATAAAGGATCATCGCAGTCAAGAATGAAGAAATTCATATCATTCAAACATAACTCAAAAGTGTTCAAAGACTTAAACATTTTTTAATCATAAAATCTGGTATTTGGTCAAAGACTAACAAAGAACTTTCAACGGCTCTTTTTGACTATCATTAAACATCATTGAAAGCTATAAAAGGAACCCCAAGCTAAAGGAAAACGTATAGTTTCGAGTACTAAGCAATTAATTGCTCATTTCAACCATACTTGAATTTCTCTCATCACATACATTGAATCAATTCTGATTTTTCCCATTCGATTTCTAGAATCATTCTCGTCTTTTTTGTCTATCAAAGAATCAGAACTCAAACAAGTGTTGAGCCTTCTTAGATTCTGACAAAACACTTTAAATAATATCATTGTAAACTCAAGGCTATAGTGTGGAATATAGTTTTGAGTAAGCTTGTAGAAAATCCTTTTATGATTAAAAAGTGAACTGTAAAATCCTATCTAAATATTGTAGGTGATTTGACTGAACTACTTTCTAGGTGGAAAGGTTTTAACTTTGCAACAGATAAATGTTGATATGAGCTAGGTGTTGTAAAACCAAGAGGGTTCTTTGTTATGAACACATAGTGGAAAATCTCACATTTGCGAGAATTGGACGTAGCCCGAATTAGATGAACTGTGGCATATCCTTGTGGGGGTATCTCTTTCCTTATTTATTTACTTTCAGTCTGATTGATTATCAAGTTAAATATTTAAATTGAACTACTGATTTTAACTAACCAAGAACGCTCTCTATTTTCTAGTTAAAATAAAAAACATTATCCATTTTCTGTTTTCACAACCAAGATCAATCTTGAGTTATTTTCTTAAGTTTTCAAAAAGAAATTTTAAAAAGGTGCATTTATAATTCAAACCCCCTTTTTCTTGTAAATTGACATTGCTACTTCAATTGTTTATGATAAACATTTTCTCCTATAACTTTTCTCGTTGTCGTGTTTATCTTTCCTAGTTTATTGTTTTGGTCTTTCATTGACATTTTATTCTCTAGAGATATTAATTTATTTGAAAACCATGGATTGTCTATGGTTCCCTTTAAAATTGTTTGGATGAAGATCAAATAACACGTTAATCTCCATATTTACCAATTGCAAATGGAACTAAGTAGTTTGTGTATTGATAAATGTATCAAATTTTGGTTCACTTTTTCTTACTAGAGAAAGTTCTAGTGGTAACCAACAACAATGTGAATGATGACTCTTCACATGAAAGGAAAAACACTAGGAGAAGTAGTCATGCAGGGAGAGGAAGAAGCAACAACATTAACACTAGAATCAAATGCCATTTGCCCACTTTAGGGATATCTCTTTTGATCCGCGGTTGAAACAACAACAACAATGATCTTGTCCTAGCACCGCCAATACGCAATGCAAACTAGAGAACTTAGGGGAGTCATTTAAGGTCTAACATAAAACCAATTTACTTACTGTTTTGGTTGGATTTAGATCCCCTATTACATTATTTACTTTATATATATCCAAATTTTTTTGAAGTATTTACCAACGATTTTGTTTATGAAGATGATGGTTGTTCTTCATGAAATTAGTTTACAGTTTATCATAATAAATGTTAAGAAACTCATTCTGATTTATATTGAAGTTTATTGAATCTTTTAGAGCAAAATAGCTATTTATTATATGTTTTAATGGAATTAGTTAATAAAAAAAATTAGAAATTTAAATTTAATTTACTGATATTAATAATTTAGAATTACAATTAATAGGGAGATAAAATAAATTTAATTTAATAAATAATAATAAGTTTTAGTGAGAGACAATATCATAGGAATAGATCACTTATTTATTTATAATTATCTATTTTTTAGTGACGGTCGTCGTAGTAGGTAGAAATTAAAAACATATAGCAACAATCCTTAAATTATGTAATGACAGTATTCAAAATTATAGCCTTTAAAGTTGATCGCAGATTCAAGTGTCCCTCAAAATATTCTCGTCATTTGTCTATAATTTTTAATTTTTAGTGACAAACTTTGTCTGTTATTAAAAGTCAATTTTCTTATAGTGTCTATTAAAATTTAAATAATTTGTATTATAATTAGGAGAAGTATCATTGTGTGTGCTTACAATAAACTAAACCTGTGTTTGGTTTTCAGACACCAAAATTACATCTACTATCAAATCTATCGTGATTTCAGAGAAACTACAAAACCAAGCTTCTACATAAACATGAAAAAATCACAATATAATTTAACCAAACAGAAAATTGGACATGTAACTAATAATATGTTACTGAAAGACAAATGCATTAGACAGAGGCACCATTAACGGTCAGACAATATTTTCAATTATGAATATTGGGTATCAAATATTATTTGTATTTTTTTGGGTTCGTTATCACTAACATTCATATTCAGTTTTAATGCAGTATTATTTAAGTGACTATTAGAAAATAGTAATAAATAAAAATTAAGTTATAAATAAACATAGTACAATTAAAAACACATAATATTAACAAATATAATATCACAAAACAAATACATAATAAATTTTAATGCTTAACGAATTATAGATAAAAATGTGAAATAATTATTAAAAAATTACAGAACAAAAAAAATGATACGTAAATAAATATAGTGTGACGAAGATATGTAATTAATTTTAACGTTTAACATGTTATAGATAAAAAATATATATATATATATAATAACTATAGGTAAAATAACAAAGAAAAAAAATGATATGTCAACAAATATAATATAATAAAAATTATATATAAGTAATCATAACGTATAACAAATTATAAATATAAAATAACTATAGTATAATAATTTGAGAAAAGTTGTTTAAATAATATTTATATAAAATTTAAATGGATGATAGAAATAAAGTGTTCAAAACATACAAATTAAGTTTAGTTCTCTACCATAATTAAAAATATTAACAAAATATTACTGGCACATATGTTTAAACTCTATATATTTATATCTATTTTGTTACTTAATTTAATTAATTAAGTAGTATTATTAATAAATAAATAATGTTTTTAATTAAATTTTATTTATTTAAATAAGTGACGGTTGAAAGTCGTATTTTTAAGATAAACAGTTCACCAAATTTTATAAATAAAATAAATTTTGTAATAGAATGTCGAAATCTTATAAATGCAATTTCTCCCAATAATTATATCTTGAAATGCAACCGCCCTTAAAAAAAAAATCATGTATGTAGAAGGCGGATCATGTAGATGTCAATTTCCACTAAATATAAAATATTGTAGATAAATATATAAGAAGAAAAAATGGATAGATTGAAATTTTTACTTTTAAAAAAGGATATCGCAACAATATATTTAATCAAATCAAACACACACCTAAATGAGAAAAAGAATAATTAAAATTTAAATATAATAACTGGTAATTTTGGTAATTAAATATATTAAACAATTTTATTATAATTTCTAAATATATTAAAATTATATATAAATCTCTATATTATTTTTTAAAATAATTTTATAAATCAAATTCAATAACAAAAGACATAGTAAATAATTAACTTATTAACGAAATGCATCTCCAATAAAAAAATATAACAAAAAGCACATTTATATAATATATAAACTACATACCTCACCTCGCCGCTATGTCACGAGAAAAACCCGGCAACAGAAGAGAAGGCAAAGCAACTGTCTTGTGTTTTCTGTCTATTCACTACTACGTTTGTGTCTCTTAAAAACACTGTTTTTTCTAATTTGTAGCCAGAGAGACAGACCTCCTGCACTGTACTGCCTTACATTACAAACACCAAACCATTACTTACCTAATCCTGCCATCCTCTGATTCTTCCCATCTTCATGTATTTGCTTGCTTTGGGCCCACATATTATATTACAACCATAAATCCATTTTATTTCACTTATTTCACTTATTTCACGACTTCTCATTAATATCATCCTTCACTTCCTTATTGTATATTTTCATTCTCTCTCTCTCTCTCTCAATGTAATTAGTGTGACTCTACATCACATACCACGCGTGGCCAGTTAATTATTTAACCAATTAAAAATTTACACGAATGCGGGTACAGAGAAAGGACTCTTCAGGACAGTTTTGGCGTCATACACAAATTAATTACTCTTCTCCTACGTGCATTCTTCATATTTCGAGTATATCTTATAAATCTTAGGGGGTCTATATACCTTGTTTATAGTTTTAAAAAAAAAGTTGTATCTTATAGTGCTCAATTAGGATTCACTATTTCTAACATTTATAAATATTATTTTTTAAATTTGATAGATATTTTATGTTATTTTTATATTTACCTCGTGCCATTAATAACAAGACACGCATATATACCACAACAACAAACAGTTTTTTGTTTCTATATATTTGTTTTACATATCATATACTGAAAAATTAAGTATTTTTGTAACTACAAAAATTGTATAATTTTATTATATATGTATTTAGCATTTATATAATTTGTTTTCGTAATAAACTAATTTAATCTTCTATCTAAAGTCAACGTATGTAATCATTTTAATTTTTAATGATTTTTTTCCTTATATATTTTGGAATAATATAAATATTCTTTCACAAAATTTAAAATCTTCTTACAATGAGTAACTTTGATATAAATTTTTTAAGTCCCAAAAACTCCAAAATTTAATGGTTGGTTCTCCGATCGAAGTCTCTGCCACTCACAATTAATCTTGTTTAATATAAAAGTTAAATCTCCAATCTAAGTTATTTGTAAGACTTGTACGATTAATCATATTTGATTTAGTGGACAATTATTCAATCTAACTTGTTTGTACCACTGGTACAACTAGTTAAGTTTCACCTAATGGTTAATTATCCGATGTATGTTGTTCATAACACTCGTAGGATAATAAGTGAGTCCTAGTTTGCACTAAGATACATAAAATCTTTTGCGATCTTTAATATCAAACACTAAGTGAATCCTAGACCACACTCTCATACATAAAATGGTTTGCGTCAAAACAAAATCTTCAGCGGTCTTTACTATCTGTAACTACAAAAAAATTCATGTGTCATAGTGCGAGCTGAGGTCCACTTACGTTCTTATATTTAAGGCCACAAAATATTTCGAATCTGACACATAAAATTTTGTAAATCATAGTGTGAACTAGAATTTACTGCTACTAAAAACCACAAAAACTTTCATCTATCATGATGCAAACTATTGGTTCATTTACTATTTGATATTGTAACACCATTTTCAAATGCACAAGTTTAAAAAATACACATGTATTTTTTTTAAAATAAAAATTATAAGTGAGAACTTTACTCTACTATGAGTACTATTTTTTTTTCTTTAAAAGAAAAAGGTTTATCAAATTTATTTTAAACAAACTTCAAATATTTTCATAACTAAGGAATTGTTATATAGGGAGAGAATTTATGATTTCTTTCATGAAATAATTAATGTCAGAATCTATTATAAAATATTAAAATAGAAATCGAAATTCTATCGACGACAACTCATCTGTATGTACGCGGTACGCCGCTCATATTTCAAAATTTATCAACTCACAAAAATTATGATATGACAACTTCCAAATCACACTTCTTTCACATGTATTGCTTCAATTATATTTTGTTTTACTAATATATAATGTAAATCAAACTATTTCACTTGTCCATTCAAATACAATTATTTCATATATTTAACAGCTTTAACTATAATCAATACACTTAAAGACTTTGATCACTTATCAAACTTTTTATTTCAATAAGTACTCATACAAAAAAGAACAATCCACTCACTATCTTCAATGCATTGTTAATTACACATAAAGATTCATCCGTTTATTTTCAACCACGCATTTGACTCAAGTCACTTATCGATAAATATTATGAAATGTAACAAAGTCATATCCATTTCAACATGTGGCACATTCTTAATCCACAAATATTTCAATAATATTGTTCTTCTGTTGTCGTTATTGTTCTTCTGTCTTTAGTAGCATTTTTTTTTTTTACTTTTTATAACTAAAAAAACACATATCATAATCAAAACAAAATAAAGATGAAGAATATTAAAGATATTTGTTTGAAAATGGATAACTTCTAGCCATTTCACTAATTTTTATTTATTTCACTACTTGAAATTTCTCATGTCTTAAACATCAATAAACTTTTATTGCCAATAATTTTTTGCATCTCACTTTTGATATTTCCTAACCATGACAAATAGTAATTTGAAAATTTCATTTTATATTCTAATTATTTAGATGAACCAATAGTTAAAGTAATTGAAATTTCTCCATATTCAAAAAGACTCAAAAAGACTGATATAGAATTGGCTTGCAGTTATAGTATTTATTTGAAGTTTAAATACAAATTTCACACCTACATGTTTGTTATCTAATTATTATTTTTACTATTATTATTATTATTTAAGACTTTTGAGCCTAAAGAAATTTGAATGGTACAACACATACTAAGACACATATTATTTAATATATGTTTGAATTGACAAAATTACAGAGCTACATAGATTTTAACAAAAACTACTCTTTAAAGGTTAAACAAAATTATGATTCAAATTCACCATCAAGTTTTATTTACTAAAATTTCTCCATCTTTACATACATATATTTATTATTTTGTTGAGTTATGATGACAAGTCCGTCTACTAAAAAACAATTATTGTATAGACACAAGAATTTGGACACACTATTTGATCACACGCACAAATTTATATTTCTTTTAATTATTTTAAAATTATATATTATTTAATTATTATTTTTCATTTTTTTTTTTTATGTGTGTGTCTAAATTCTTGTGTTCACACAAGAATTATTCTCTACTAAGTTATTACAAACTCTTAGAGTATATGAAGAAAATCACGAGGGACATATGAAATTGTTCATTTTTTATTGTAAATTTGAGCAATTCACTTTCAGGTTGGTGTATACATTATTATATTGTATCGTCATTTACTTTGAGTAACACAATATTAACTATTGTTTGACTAAAATTTAGGGAGTGTAATCTTTATCTTAAAAAGTCTTTGGTATACAGTCAGATTCAACTACTAATTAAGGTATAAATCTCTTTGTGAATCTTTATGAATTCGTATTCACATTTTCATTGAAATAAACTATCCTATTTAATTATACACCTGATTAGTCAGATGTTAACCAATTTTTTATATAAAATAATTTCCATGATTAATTTGTAAAATTAAAAATGTCAAAAAGTACATAAATTTTAAAAATTTAATATTTTTAAATTAATATAAATCATATAAAATGAACATATAATAGTTTAATATACAACTTGTACGATAATATACAACTTGTAATGAACACTTCAAAGAAAATAAAAAGACTAAATAAATAGATTCTAAGTAAAAAAAAATGTTAAAGATAAAGATTGCATCACTGATATTAAAAAAACTTAATAGTATCATGTTTTAATATATATTGCACGAGTTTGATCGGTCTCTACAAGATTCTACCTTTTCTTTTGGAATAAAGCAAAACTAGTTTATATATAGCTACTCAAAAATATATTTGCCTTTAAGCACATAAATATTTTAGTATATTATACTTTAAAATAAAAACAACATTACTTTTAATTTACATATTATTATTATTTTATATTCAATAATATATTAAATTCTACCGCACAACATACAATTTAAAATCTAGTAAAATATTTTTTTCAATGACATCGAGAAGAAAAAAAATTTATATGTAAGTGGTTAATGAGTTACATAAAAATATAGTGTGATGAAATCAAATCCTACCTTTTTATATTTTGAATTTTTAAGTGGTTATTGAATATGGTTATTTTTTTATTTATTTATATTTTGCAAGAATTTTATCAATCTCTACAAGATTGTACCTTTTTTTTTTTGGAATAAAGCAAAACTAGT
>JBBPBS010001171.1:5456550-5471294 GCA_037974835.1 Cicer judaicum | reverse complement strand
TATTTTAGCCTTTAAAAATATATAACATTATCACTTTAGTTCTAGACTGAACTAAAATCCAAATCAGTACTCCTCAAATTATGAAAATAGTATTTAAAATATATAATTTAATATCATAATTTTTTTTTTGAAAGATACAACTTTCTAATAAGATAGTCTTCAATTGTTATAATATCAATTACTAAACTAATATTTTAATGATTCGATAATTAAGTTATATATTTTTTTTAATTAAGTTATATTTTTTTATATAAAAAAATATACTTTAAGTTATATTATTTTAATTATTTGATAATTTAATTATTTATTTTTTTAATTAATAATTTATTTGACAACGTTCTATAATTTTTAAAAAGACCAAATACATAGTATTTAAACACACAAAATAAACATTTTTTAAGGATAAAAAAAATTAAATTAAATTTTTTATTAGTATTAGAAAGAAAGGGAAAAAAAAAAGACTTTTATGTGTACTTAAACACTTGTGGCTATACAAAACTAACTTGCAACTTGTATAGCGATTCGATTAGACGGTACATATTGATTGGTACGTGTGGAATGAGGCGTGAAGTGATATCACCTGTCCCTCTCTCACATACCTTTTTCCACAAAGAAATTAAAACAATGTTCACCATACAAAATGGATTATTTGTTATATGTTTTTGTCTTTCTTAAACCATATTGTCGCACCCAAGGGTTGTGTTTTGGTTTGTCTTTGTATACTTAAAATAAGCTGATTTGGTTGGTGGATCTAAATCTGATAATTCCTCCATGTAAAGTGCTTAAGAGCATGCATGTGTTGTAGCATTTGGTGGGACACATAATGTAAGTTATATATTTTTGGACAAAAATTCTCCCCTTTAGGCCATGGCCCCCACCTTACTTTGATCTTTTTTATTTGTCACTTCTCTATCTCCACTAAGCAAAACATAGAGCCATTGTTTTCAACATGTGAACTGTTTTGTCAATGGGGTGCGTATTTGTGTTTTGTTGCCTCCTATAGATTTGAAGTCCATTCAAACTAGGAGCATACAAATGATAGATTAGGTAGTGTTTGACATGTTCTTTTGATCTCAATATTTCGTTAAGTTAATTTTAAAAATTATAATTTGTCTTTTAATTAGACTAAATTCGATAAGTTGCAAATTTGATAAGGATGAGACGAAATAAAGAAGAAATCAAGTTAATTATAAAAACGAGATGTTAAATAATAATATTTAATGTAAAATAAAATAAAAATATCAAACTACTAATGTCACATATGGTTGCCATTTACTAATTCATTCAAAAATAATAATTCATAACATTGTTTTAATACTAAGTTACTAAATTAGCTGATTGATAATTTATTTTAGAGAAAATAAATCAATAATAACAAAAAATAATTATTTCTCTTAAAATAACATTGTTCTATTTTGTTTCTATCTTGTCTTTATTTTGGTGTTCCTATTTTATTTAGATCAAGTCAGACTCAAATCAACATTTCCAAGACAAAACATATTGGTATAAGTGACCAAAGCTTATAGACCCCTAATTCAAACTTCCATATCTACCCAATTGACATCTCCAAAGTTTATGTTGAATATCAATATATTAGTTTAGAAGTATTTTTCCCCATCAATTTTTTAAATTTTTCTACCATCGTTGAGACAACAATAGCTATCGCTGAATATGATAGTATTCGTGTTCTCTTACTTTTTAATTGAGAAAATGAAAATATTTTTATCATGAGAGAAAAAATTATTTACCTTTGTATTTTTACTTAGTATCAATATCAAACTTATAACATCTTTATTATTCGACTTCTTAACTCACTAACCAACCATCAACTACTTTATATCCCTCAATTATTTACTCTATAATATATGATTCGAAAGATTCTCATCACCGCAATAGTAATGATAGATAGAACCTAAGCCTACTAACTTTGAATAATCTAAATTCTTAAAAAGTTAGGCGTATTAAATGTGAAAATTCGGATATATAATTGTGATGATGTTTAATTAACCAAAATAATAATTTAGTAAAAAAAACTAATATAAAAATTAATTTGACACAGATAGTTAAATCTTCTAGTCAAACTTAATATAACTTGGATTCAATTATGAAATTCCTCGATTAATTAGTGTGCTATATATGAATTTCATAATTTAAAGTTCTTGTTGAGGTTAATTGATAATAAGTCATTGTTGAGGTTAATTTCATAATTTAAATTTCTCCCTATAAACTTAATTTTTTATATAAAAAATTAATTAGAGTATATAATTGACACCATATTGAATGTGGTATACATCTGAATTTTTCATTCTTACTATAAATTGAATTAAAGAATATTACTTTTTTATTTTTACTAAATTAAAGAATATTACTTCAAAGTAGTATAATTCACATAATGTAATGTTAACAGCATCTTACTGAAAAGTAGTTTGGAAAATATAATTTTCACATCCATTTTTCATGTTAAAAGCATAAGTAGAATTCACATGGTTTTAAACATAGACCTACATTTTATCTCCATTGAATTTGAAGTGTAGCTAAGAAGGTTAATTGTGCTTATGCACCTAATTAATTTTTTATTATATGACATAAAGTGGATGATTGGTACTATTGAAGCATGCAAAGAAAGATTACAGTAAGATAACACTTCGTGATTTGGGGAGGTAAATATTTATAATCTTGTTTTGTGTTCTGTAGTGAGAAACTGAAGATTCGGTAAGCAGAGTAATATTGGTTCTGTCCCCTACAATAAAGCTTTTCATACAGTGAGAATGAGCTTTCTCGTGCTTCTTTAAGATTTTTGTCATTTTCTAATTGAAAAGAACAACTGAAATTCTCAATGTCTCAATATTTTAGTTTTTTTTAATAAAAAAAAAAAACAGGAAAATCAACAAAGTGTCAGAACCTTAATAATTCCAAAACAATGATAAATTTACCGCGGTGATCTCGTACTATACTGCAATAAAATTAGTAGTACCTAATTATAAATAGTTATATATATATATATATATATATATATATATATATATATATATGTACGGTTCCTCTATGCAAATTTTATTTATTTATTTCGGTTTTGGTTAGATTTCGTCATTGTAAATTTAGAGATCAATTTTTTTAATCCATAACATCAACAGTTATTAAAAATTTGTTGACTTGGTTAAATAGTTCTAAATGACAATTGTGATTGACAATTTTTAATGATGTGTCACTCTTTTTTAATTTTACATTAATTTTAATATGCATTCTTAATTTTAAAAATATTATTACATCACAAGATACATAATTATCGTGATGCAAATATCATAAAAATTAATATTGAATATACCTTCTTTGACAGCCATCTTAACTTGAGGTCCAATGATGAAAGCTTTTTCAATTATTTTGTAATATCTTCTCTCCAAGTTCATTAATTTAGCATCATTGTAATTGGATGACACTATTTATTCTTTGGATTTTGAACAAAGGTTCCATGTTTCATTCTTTTTTCCTCCATCTTGGCCTCAATCTAAGATTGACATATGGTGCTTCCTTGATTGAGTTTGATTCAATGTAAAAAAATTGTTGTCATGTTATTGTCATTTTTCTTGAAAATCTTTTATTTATTTCAATCACGTTTAAATTTAAGTTTTTAAATTTAGAAGATTCACTTTCAAGAAAAACTATCATATTTATAAAATATATGATTCTCACATAAAAATATAATAAATTATATATTTTTTTCTATTGTGTGTAATAATAAAAAAAATAGAAATAATAATACATTGATATTCGACTTATCTTTTTGATGTTCATTCATTTTCAAAACTCATTTTTATGATAATTTTATAGAGAAATTTTATGGAAGAGATAAAACACTTAAACATTCATTGGTTAATAACTTCCATAAAATTACTAATATTTATAGAATTTATTTACGCAATTTCATAGAAATTTGTATTATTTCACATGAGTCACCGTGATAAATTTAATTCTTTCTAAATTATTCTTGCACTTCTTATTCTAACTCCATCAATGTGTTGCAAAGATTACTCTTTGGAGGAGTTTCTAAGGTCTATTCTTGAACATTCTCATCTTTCAAATTTATAAATTATTCTTCCTCTTCATATAGATCATCACAAAATAACATGCATGATTTCTTCTAAAACTTAGGGTTTTAAAATTGTATGCTCTATAATCTTTAGAGCATGGAGAGAATCCTAAAAATATATCTTTATCACATTTAGAATTAAATTCACCCAAGCTTTGTTTGTTGATTAAAATATATAACAAATTTTGGATGAAATTTTGGTGATAAATGAAATAATTTAGATAAAAAAATCCTTTTTTTTTACTAAAAGTAGATTTCGAGAAAACTTACGATTGTGTGAATTGAAACTATTTGAAATATATGATATATCCCATATGGATTTCGGTCATAGAGGATTTTAATATTTGTCAAAAGGATTCAATCTGGTGGCGTAACTTGTTATTGCTCGATTGTATCCCGTTGAGGGCTGCAATTTTTTTTTTTTTTTTGCTGAAAATGTTAATTGTCAACTTGGAAAAGGGTTGGAAATTGTCTTCTGCAATTTTTTTACCCCTTAAAGAGCTGTTTCGTGAATTATATGCTAGGTCAAATAAATAAATAAATAAAATGCTACAGCTTCTGAATTAGTTAGTTTAGTTGTATTGCTCCTGGTGGAAATTGGGAATTCATTTGGCAAAATACTTTGAATGAGATGGTGACATTGTGAACTACTAATTTATAGAATTAAACTCCTATCTTGCTCTTGGTTCGTCGGTTTCTCAATAAATAGTTCTGGTTAAGCCTTTGCTTGTTGGTTAAATAACCCGAGGTTAATTGTATTTTGTTATAGCGCCGTAAATAATAGAGAATAATATTGAGTTGTTGATATAATTGATTAGTCGAGGAAGTTATAATGTTTGTTTTTGTAATGTGTTATAGTATCTTTTGTATTCTTTTTAATCAAATTTGTTTATAAAAAAAAAAAATTATAAATACTTTTGTATCAATTTTGAAAAAAGAATAAAGAGCTTAATGTATAACATTTTCCAAATAGTTTATTTTTAAGGAGACTAATAACTATATATATGGTGTGCATAAATGTTCTATAAAAAGAAATGGTATATATAAATTATACCATTAAATAATTAGGGCGTAAGGATTATATATAAATATTTTTACTCAATATAAATAAATATGTAAATATAAGAATAGAAGTGATAAAAATTAATTTATATTTGGACAATAAATAGACAGATTTTTAAAAAGTAGCTAAATACTAAAATCCTTTACAAAATTATTTTTTAAACAGGACATGCTAATACGTGTCCAAGTCTATTTTTTTTCAAAAACATGATTTTACAAATTTTATAAATATAATAAAATTTATATATTTTACCTCGTGTTTAATTATTTTACAAATTTGGTATCCACACACATATATATTTTTATGATTTCCGCCGGGGACGGCTATTGAGCAATAGCTTCCAATTGGTGAACAAATTTTTTTAAATATAATAAAATAAGGATAATTTTTTTTTATTAAATATATTTTTAATCATCACAAAATTACCACCTTTTAAATTTATATTTTAAAAAATTTATATTTATTTTTAATTTCTATTTTAATTTTATACGACAGTTTTTTTGACTAAAAATATTATTTTTTTACAAAAAAAAAAAATTCAAAATAAAAACTAAAAATAAATAAAATTTAAGAATTAAAAAATTAAAAATCTTTTTATAAGGACTAAAATAAAATTTTAAAATTTTATAGAGACAAAATTTATTTTACCTATTTTTAATTATTAAAATTATACTTTCTTTTTTAGTAATCTAAATTTTAAAATTAAAATAAAATTTCTAAAATATTTAAGACGGTCTTGATTTCCGTCTATGTTCTTTAAGTACACTTTTGGTCTTTGACAAGAAACATGGCCATATTTTGAGACTAAACATTCTAAAACATAACAACATTGAGGGAGAAAAATTACAATTAAAACATATCGGAACCAATTTGGTTAAAAAATAATACATATGAAAAATTTGTAAAAACTAAAGTAGGGAAACTTAAATTGTGAATTTAAGAACATAAAAAACCAAAACTTTATAAAAAAAGAATAATAGAATCCTGTCATGAAACTAATTATTGTCAATTAGCACATTCAACCTCATTGTAAATTTTTCCTCTCAAATAAATGTGTTTATATACAAATTTGGATTTTCTACGGTTAGAAAATTCTAAATTCACAAAGGATTGTAAGTCTAGACCATTAATAAAAATCAAATAATTGATAAATAAAATAAATTTCAATAAATTTTTGAAATAGTTGACTTCACTCCAATAATCACTTATCACCGTAAATTGTGGTCATATACATGAATAATTTGCTAGGTTAGCATTAGTCATGAAAACAAGTAAACAATCTAAGTATAGATTTTACTTATCCCAAAAGTTGGCATGGTTGGGTTTGGCATTTGAGAAGCTAGAGTTTAATGGATAAAGCTTGTTTCCTTTTGAAGTTGATGGATGGAGGAACTTGTGCCCTTCCACATTATGCTTTGTGGAATACCATTTTTGTCTTTTGGTGGGTGGGGCTTGGTTCATTAAGTTGTTTAATTTTTATAGTCCTAAGTACTCTTTTTTGCCAAATATATAAAAGCAGGCCAAAATAAAGCCAATCCCAACCTTATGTCCCATTCTTTGACCCTCATAAGGCAAAACATCTTTGACAAAACACAAACACAACATTAGACCAAGACTAAAACAATTAAATCCACAGTACATACTTTATTTTTAAATAAAAAACTGGTATGAATTGAGATTATATATATCGAATTTAAAAATATACATATAATTAACATGTTTTATTCAAATTACTGATAAATTTAATACTACAATGAACTTTTTTAATTTCCATAATTTAATCAACAAAATCTTATCTATAAAGACATGGATAGTACTTTTTTTAAGAAATTAACATCAAAATGACATTATATTTTTTATTCTCTAATTTGAGTTATGTGCGATGTTTATCTTTAATTTGTTTCAACCTAATCAAGCCTCAATATTTAAAATATTAAGCACATGTGGTAATACCACACTCTTTTTTTAAAAGGTACTATATATATCTTGATAGAGCACATCTCACATGTTGTTATACCCCCTCTTTTTATTTCACTAAAACCCTTAAAGTCTAATTCTTTATTTTTATATTAGAGATTTGATGATGAATTTTGACGAAATAATTTTAATTTGTTAGAAGGTAAATATAAAATAAACTGATATATTTTTTAGGAACTAATATTTAAAAATACATATTTGTGGACCTTTAGGTCCAAAGGTTCATCTTTTGTAAAAATAAATAAAGATGAAAATTTATTTTTTATTTTGAGTGAAATTTCATGTTTTAATTAGCAGCTTTGAAATGAAATAAATTTTTTAATAAAACAGATTTTAAAATAAATCATCAAATCAATTTTAAAACTTTTTACTAGGTTATATAAGAGAATTTTAAATAAATAAATAAATAAAAGAGAATACACAATGTACCTGTACCAGAATTAATTGAAATTTGAGGAATTAGAATCACCTAGAACTCAAACTGAAGAAATTAACACTATAATTAAACCTTAAAATTATCACAAGTGTACGTTGATTTGTTGAGTAATATACGAAGTATACTATTGTTAAGAGATTTTTCATTTTTTAGTATAAAAAAATAGTTTTTTTTTTCTTCATCTCAAAATGGGCGGTTTAGAATCAATTTTTTATTCTAACGTCATTTCTCTATATCGTTTTCTTATTTTTCTTTTTTATTATTTAAATAAGTGACTTTTACGTATATTTAGTATTATTTTACGTAATTACGTCGTCTTAGTGTGATACGGCGTTTTGATTTTTCATCTTGCTACGGTGTTCATTTGATTTTTCATCTTGTTACCGTGTTTATTTGATTCAAATTGACATATTAGTTTCAATTCAATAAAGACTCGACCAGTGAATTTGACATGTTCAACGTTATAGCTCTGAAGACATGAATATTTCATACATTTTAATTTTATAATATTTATAAGTTTTGTCTTATTTGTAGAAATTTTATCTTTTTATACTATTAAATTTAAATTATGTGAATTTGTTTGCAGATCCATCGTTTTTTATTTTTTCTACTTTAAATTGTATTGATTTTGATCAATATAATTTTTATCAATTTAAAAAATGAATACTATTTTACAAAAATATAAATAAAATGTAAGATAAAGAGATGGTGTTTACATCCAAGTTAGCAAAGATCTTCGAATTTAGTAAATACTTAAAAGAAATTATATTCATCCATCCAATTAGTAGAGCTCTGATCCATAACTTGCACATCAAAATGCTATCTTTTTATCACTATAACAAATTATTAGAGTTTAATGTTTAATTTTTCAATTAAAAAAAAATTGCTACGAATGTTTTCTATATAACGAAAATTTAATTGAAGTATTTTAAGGCAGGTTAAATTTGACTTTTGAAGAGGCAACATTAATTCTAAAATCATAAATTTGATTTTTAAATTGAGTTTAATTATCATATAAATTTTTTTATATTAACACTATATATAAATTAAATATCTAATTCAATTTCAAATTCATAACATATTTAATTTCTAATCTGAAATACATTATTCTTTTCACTTTTTAACTAGAGGTAAATAACTTTATATTCAATTATTTTTAACTAAAATGAGTCGATCTATTTAAAATTAATTTTGATATCTAGATCCAAAACCAAAGACGCTCCATTTATTAACTTTAAAAACTATTTTTGGTTATGCAGTAAGGTGGGGTCTATGTTATGTACCTTGTGTTTGGGGTACTGATGGTAGCACAGTTTGTTTGCTTACGAAGCAGAACCAAGTGGGAAAATTACACCAAAAAGAAAGCCGAAAAACAAAAAGGAACTCGAAACAGGAAAAAGAAAAAGAGAAAATAGAAAGCGAAAGATAGAGAAAAAAAAATATTATAAAAATTAAAAAGAAGGTAGAGAGAGAGTGTGTGAGTGAGAAAGCAAGAAAGAAAGCGAAATGTGAGAAAAGAAAGAATACCGATACATAATTTCCTTTTATTTTTTTTCTTTCTCTCTCTCCAAATGTAAATTGTGATGTTTAATTAACTTTTGCTTTTTCTATCCATAGGAATCTTTAAAAATTGGAAGCATCCCCATGTAACAAAAAGAAAAGCAAGTATAATTAAGATGAAAATTTATTTATAACCATGGACTTTTAAATTTCTTATAGAATTAAAAGTGCATAAAAAATGTACCAAAGTACTGAATGTTGTATTTTTCTTTTTAAAGTTATATTGGTGGAGCTCTAAAAATGTGTACACCGCCATGAAGCGTGATTATTTTTAAATTTGTAATTATTTTGCGAGTCTTGGTTTTTTTTAGGGAAAAATTACATTAATATGTCAGTTACAAGTTACAAGGGAGACAGTGACTTATTTGTCTCAAAAGAGAAGGTTTTGTGTTGTTTAAATTAAATAGTCATAAAGGTTATGAGTACAATTTCTCCAACAAATAAGATGATCAATGTTATGTAAGTTTCAAAAGTGAAATACTTGTGTGATAAAATATTTAGGTAAGATGATAAATATCTCTTCGAGTTTAATAAGATGTTTTAGATTTAAATAAAGTTTTAAAATTGTAGCAGTATTAAATTTTTGGAAATTTTTTTTTATTATTCATTGTTGTCTTATCTAACTCGATAGGTGATACTCGATTAAAAAAAAAGTAAAATACATGTGTAGCATATCTCAAAGAAGGCGAATACAAGTTATTCTTTGATAAATTACCCAAATTCTAAAATCTTTAATTCTCAATCCTAACATTAATAATTGTGTTGATCTTTTACAATAGCTGCAAAGGTGCAACAATTATATACACCACTAAATTTAGTGGAATATATTGTTATCTTAGATCTAATAATTTCCATAGTTGTTGCACCATGAAGATGTTGTAGAGAATGCAAAACTCAATGATAGGGACACAATCTTGCTATGGTAGTGTGAGAATTAGATATAACTATTAGATATGACAATAGGGTGAGCTAAATGCATTGTGTAGCTAGCATTATAGAGGATAATTTGGTGACGATCATGGAGTTGAAGGATATGGTGTTGTGATGGTTATGGTGGACTAACTCGTAATGACACTTGTTGGGAAAATCACAGACATAGATAAATTAAAAGAACACAATCAAAATACAAGAATATAATGCAAAAACTCAAACATGAGAAAAACTATAACCATTGTCAAATAACAACCAAACATTATAACATTATGTGAACAAACTTACTACATAGAGATTTCTTTTTAAAAAACAAACAATGGCCTCCAATACACCCATACCTCCAGATTAAGAGTGTACACGGGTTGAATTGAGTCATTTTTTACTATATCGCAACATATTATTCAATATTTAAAATATATCTACAAATACAATAAAATACTTAAATTAATTAAATTAATAATAAATTCTCAAATATAATTCAACAAAAATATATATATATATATATATATAGGTTGAGTTCACATGTTTAAAATATTAAATTTGTTATTCTAACCGAACATTATTGAGTTTAAATGAGTTGGTTCGAGTTAGACCCAAACTTGATTGTTTTGCGTCAAAATGTGAATTGAGTTGATTTAGGTGACCAGGTTCATGAGTATATCTGTATCCATGAACACTTTTACTCCATACCAAAAATCTAGACTACTTCTCGCAGACTTAAGTATTTTCTAATTGGTGCATCCTGTGATGGAGAACTAGATATCCTTAACTATTTTTTCACTTACAAATCTAAGCAATACAAGACATTTTTTAAGATTTTTCAATTTCAACCCAACTCATCAATGGTAGCTTGATTTTGTAATTATTTTTGTTATTTGATCAAGGAGCCATAGGGAGTAACTCTAATTTGTGTTAGGGTTCAAAAAATCATGAAACTTTAGTTTGGACGCATATATTTAAAAAAATGTTAAATATATTTGTATATGAAAGTGAGATGTTATGTTTATGGTCGTTATAAAATCGAGATCTTTCAACTTTAGTCCATATTGTTGTGTTGTTAACAATGATATCGCATCTCGAAGCTTACAACAACATTAGAGTTTGAACATAACTCCACCCATTGGCAGAGTTTGGTACGGATATAGGGTAGTCATGACAACCCTAAAAAGAGACATAAGAAGATTCGAAGATGATGGGGATTTGAAGATGGTGATGCCGTGATGGTGATGTGATGTTAGTGATATGGTAAGGGTCATACGATGGTAGAGAAATGATGAGAAAACCCTAATCCTTATACCTATTTATGATTTTGAATGGAGGGATTAAAATATAACACATTCAATTTTTCTTTATTTCTTTTTTAATCAATTTAATTACTTAATTTTATTTTTTTTAATTATTTAATTTATTCATCTATCACGTTACTTTTTCATTTGCCACATAAGCTTTTTTTTAACAAAAACTAAATAATTTTAAAACTAAATTAAATTTACGTAATTGTTTTAATAGATTAAAAAATCTAGTGTTTGAAAAAGAAAATTTTTTATTTTTAAAATAAGTATATTAATTTTTATTAATGTCAATCTCATTGAACAAATCAACATTCTATTTATCCATTTGAGTTAAATTTTGTGATACAATTTATAAAAAGTCAACCAAACTAACTATTTTTTTATTTAAGATTTTTTATCCTCTTCTAACCTAAGATATGTTATACCCATCACTCCATTTCTCATATAATTTTATGCAACTTTTCAATTCAATTCATCATTCTTTTTGCAATTGTGTTTACAAAATATTTTATGTATTTATATTACAAATTTACAACCTAAAATTCTAGTATATCATAAAATACTATAATTAATTTATCAACTAAAATTTTAAAAATTCAACACTCAAAATATTTATTCAAGTTCAACGGTTGCTCCATCAAACAACTCACCTTATCAAAATCTCAAACCTATCTTCTCATCACTTCCCCACCTCCAACAACAAACTCAACAATCTTCTTCACAATACAAACCACACTAAATCCATCAAACTATGTGTTGTATTCGCATTTGAACATATTATGTAAAGCTTGTGAGGATGAATGTCCAAGTAGTAGGAGTTTCAATGATGATGAAATGCGATACCGATAATATTGTGACCTTCAACACCATTGCCATTAATACAATCCTGATAGAGATTAAGTCCACTTTCATCGAAAGAAAACCAATTTTCTTTTTGTTTTGCCTTTTTGTTCTAATGGTTCTGTCTTCTGTTTAACAAAAAGCTTGGAAAGTGTTTTTTGTTTGTTAGTGATTAGGATTTTATTTTATTTTCTGTTAATATGTTTAGTTAGATAATTATAATTTATTTTTAAACTGATTTAATTAGTACTTAATTTTAATCAATTGAGTAAACTCTATTTCATAACATAAAATAATAAAATTGACGAGTTACTTGTTAACTCAATTAAATCTATCCAACTTAAGTGGCTTCACAAGTCAGTCTAATTTGTTATCGACATAAATAATAAGGACTAAAACATTATAAAAACATAAATTAAGTAAAAACTACAATTGAAAAGTCCTAATTTTAGAAGAACTAAAGACATTTTTTTTAATAGCTACATCTTAGAAACATTAATGATTAAGTGTATGTGTAGATTAATAGTGAGCTACTATGAATAACACTTAGTCAAAGATAGTGAGTGCTACAAGATTTTAGGAAAATTATCCTTTCAAAATTTTGTCCTCGGTTTCAAATCTCCACTTGAAGTAAATTTCTCTGTTTTTTTTTTCAAATTTTAAAAGCAATCTTACTTTATATTCCAATTGTGAAGATTTTACACATTATTTTCTCATGTTGAAATAATATATGAAAAATCGTAGTCTTAAATTTTAAGACTCACACATATTACGCACTAACTAAAGATTTGACCCATTGCGGATTTTGCACAAAATATTGGAGAGAGTCGGATAACAGTAATAAATATTAATTAAAATATTATAATTGAAATTTATAAAAGTTATACATAGTCAACAAGTTAAAAAAATTAGAATTTCAATTCTCACAAGTTTTACGATTTTCATAAGACACAATTTTTACAAGTCACAATTTTCACAAATTTTTAAAACTTAACTCAATCAAATAAAATCCGTCAATTTTACGATTTTCATTTTTGTTGAAAATTTTATTCTTAAAAAATGCAACAATGTTCTTATATTTAAACGTCGTGTCACTCTTAATAAATGTCTACCACATTTTTTTTATCTTTTCAATTGTATAATTTATAATATGATTAGCGACTTTGTGTTGTGATTTAATAACAATTGAATTACATTGAATTAAAAATAAGAAGATGATTGTCGACAAAAATCATTGATATTTATTTATTTTACTCTATTTATAGAGAAAAATATTTAAATAAAAAATAAACTTAAGTAAAAAGATGTCAACTTTTCAAAATTATAAAAATTTAAAAATATTTTAATAATTTATTACTAATATTTTAATAATTTATTATTATTATTATTTATTATAAAAAAAAATTAAAAATATACAGAGATGATTTGTCCTCTATTTGTCAAACTTTATTTTATCTAATATAAAACTCTTAACACTATTGTCTAATACTATGAAATATTTTCGTTGTTTCTTTTTATACATATCTTTTGAGTTTTTTTTTTACGTATATGAAAGAAAATTGTAGTATAATTAATTTATAAATTATGTATGTAATTATTATTAAATTATGCAGTATATATAAATAAATATAATATTAATTATTTATATTCTAAAATAGATTAATAAAAATAATTTTTTTGAAATAATAGTAAATACATGTAGGAAAACAAATTATGTATGGCTGATAACTACAGACGGTGAAGTAATTCCATATTACCTTACGCGTATTCTCAACCACTTGGTTATTCCAAGCCATCTTTATTTTTATTTTTCATTGAACATTTATCTATGATTTTTAAATGCCATTTATTATTATTTAATTTTCTGTTAAAAAATGGAACTAGTAATCAGTAGATACTACTTGAACTGCGTACCGACTAGAAGTGACTAAGGTCAACCAATTAATTCAATTAATAAGTTAATAAAAGACAATAATAACTCATACACTTAACGTGTGACACACATCAATAGCAGAGGTTTAAAAATCATAAAGAATTTATTTTGTCATAAATACCGAAGTTCCAGACAAGAGGCATAAAGTTGTAATAAAAGCTCTTAAAATACAAGTGTTTTTGAAGGAGTTGAAACCTACTTCTAATCTTAAATTTCCATATCAGTTTCTTTTTATTTTATATTTTACATAAAAAACTTCATATCTCCTATTTAGAATGTTAAAAAAATTATTTTTTTTATTTTAAATATGTATTTTATATTTTTTCTATTATCTTCTATTCTTTTTTATTTATTATTTTTACACAAAAATCATATTTATATTTTATTTATTAATTTCAAGGTTCAATGTGTTACCAACAATTTATTCCGAAATAAAATATAAATAAAAATAATATTTAAAAAGTAAATATATTTTATTTAATTTTAAAGTAAATGTATCAATTTTTTAAATATTATTTTTATATATATTTCATTTCAAAATGATTTTATTTTTCAAAATGATTTTATTTTGGAATGAAATACTAAATAGGCAATAGTATTGTAGGAAAAAAGATGAATAAGAA
>JBBPBS010001171.1:5424874-5456464 GCA_037974835.1 Cicer judaicum | reverse complement strand
TAAATTTAGTTATTTATTGTAGAGAGAATAATATGGAATGAAATACTAAATAGGCAATAGTATTATAGGAAAACTGATGAATAAGTAATATATAAAAAATAACAAATTTTATAAATGTTTTTGAAAGAAAAAAAAATCAATGGGAATAAATAAATGAAACAAAAAATACTAAACTATGAGAAAATTACTTAATGCTGGTATGGCCACATTGGGTTGTAAAGAAGGTAATAATATGATTAACTATGATAATTGTTCAACTCATATTAAATATTTACTTTTTAGTTGATACAGTAGTAGTTTTTACTAGGTGTTTTATTAAGGTGTAATTTTATTTTCTGAACTTAGACCATGTATTTATAAAAAACATTTATATATTCATAGAATCTACTAAATAAATAGGAGGGACAAAAAGAACACTGTCTAAATTTCTATAAATATAATATGATAAATATAAAATAATTTGAGACGGATGTAATAATATTAATTAGAGAGTACACATCAAAATCTAGTTGATATTATATCGAAAACGTACAATTTAGTTTTATAGATTTTATGTAAAAACTTAAATTAAATTTATTATTTTCTTTAAATGATCAAAATTAATAATTAATTGGTATATTAGTATTTTTTTTCTTTATCCGAGTTTAAATCCAGACCTCAAATCCTTTGACTCTTAGCTCAAATCCCTTCTCACTCACCCTAAATTGTTTCTTTTTAGTGTCAAATATTCAACTACTAACATGAGATATTTTAAATTAAATGATTAATATATTATAAATAGCAACATTAATTGATGTAAAAATAATTAATTTTTATTAATAATAATAATAATAATAATCAAAATTCGATTTATTTTTTTGTCTTTTCTATAAATGTAACACTTATTATAGGAAAACTAATTTCCTTTCTCTTTAAATATACTAAAAACATTGTCTTTGTATATAACATGAATTTCGAAAGAAGTGATACATTTCAAATATGACAGAATTCAATACTATTATTTTTCCTTCAAAACAAAATAAATAATATGTCAATTAAAATCAAACAAATTAAAATATAATATCAAAATTAAACACAACTACATAATATTGTACTCCTACTTTCAATTGTAAATTAGTAGAAGATAAATCAATTTGAATTATCATATTTTCTATTCTCCTTTTCTCCCTCATGTTTGGAGAGTGATAGACATATTTTTGTGTGTATAATATCCTTTTTTTTCTTTCTTTCTTTCTAAAATACATTCATTTGAATATATATCTTAAAATGTCGTAATTGTTTGGATTTTCAGGAAGTCACATATTCAACGTGCAATCATGTATTGGTTAATTTTTTTTTAATAACTTTTGTTAACTAATTAAAAATATAATAAAATTATATATTAAATATAATTAAAATAATTAAAAAATTCAACAAAATACATTAATTGTTAAAAAACAATGCATCAAAATAAAAAATAAATATGTGATTTAGTTTATATGAATTTATTTAGGCAACACATTAAATTATTTATATCTATCAAATAATATATGCAAGATACACATTTGAATCTACCAATATATATATCCTCACGTCACTCAACCTCCAATCAGTCCTACAATAACATACCATGCACCATACTACAAAATTATCTTCAGTATCGTTTCACCTACTTATCGAACCATATATTCTATATTATGATCAACTACTGCACCTACAAATCTCATAAGAGGTTTAATATTATGGTCCACCACCGCAATATGTATATACCCTTGCATAAATAATGATTATATATTATGTTCCTTTAATTCCTGAAATACAAACCTCGAGTTACACGACAAAACATAATATTGTTTATAATTTGTTTGGAACTTATTGCATAACTCTTAAGTCAATTTGTGTTGTTTTAAATTCCATGTATAACTCTAAGACTCAAATTTATATGAGAACAAGTGAGAGTAATTCTAATCTATATATAAATAATCAAGAATTTGAGTTTCATACACCATCAATAATTAGGAACGACAATAAAGAATATGATAAAATAAGGATGAATCAGAACAACTTCAAATCGCTCAAAGAGTTAAAAGACCTTTTAGATATGAGACCGAAAACATTTGGATGAACATTGTTAATTAAAAGTTTGTTTTTATTTTTATTTTTTTAATTTGATGTATTTTTTTTACATTTAATGTGTTTTATTTGATTTTATTAAAATATAATAATTTTTTAAATTATTTTTAATATATTATTGTGTTATATATTTAATTATTTTTAAAAAATTAAATAAATAAAAAATCACATTTTAGACATGCGACCTCTTAAGAAACTTAAAATAAACGAAATTATTAATAATCGTATTTTGAAAATGTGATATTATGAAGACAAAAAAAATATATAATATTTTAATATATAAATTTCAAAATTATATTTTAAAATACAGATATTATAAATAAAAAACTGACATACACAATGATAATTTTACTCATTTAGTATTTATTGATAAAAATTATTATTATATGTATCTCTCTTCAAATATGAAAAAGAAAAAAGAGAGCAAAAGATAAACAGTGAATCCTTATGTTTTTTATTCAACTCAATCCCCTTTCTAGTAGTAGATAACTGCAATTTAATTTGTTTCTTTACTAGTTAATATTATTTTGTTTAGTAGTATATAAATATAAATACAACTATAATAGTTTTGAAACCAATAAAAATAAATAATATAATAATGGTATATTTATGCCACTAATAGACACTAGTGCATAACGTCTACATGTTATTTATTTATTTAAGTAATGAAATATATTTATATTTTGGTCACACTAGTGTCCTCTTCAGTCCCCAATCACACAGATTCTCTCTCTTCACTTTTTCTCTGTGTCCGTTGGAACCAAACAGTTCTCTTTCTCTCTCCTTTCTCTGTCAAAAAAAACAAACACACCGCACACTTGCATTGCATTCCCTTTACTTCTTCACACTCTTCACAATCTCTCACACATACACTTCTCCTTTCACCGTAACATGACCACACTCTTCACAATCTCACACCACCATTTTCTGTTATGAATCCTCCCACTCAACCCACACTACCACCCCAAACTCAAATCCAACCACAACCACCACCGCCACAACTAAACCAACAACAACAACCACCTCCACCGCTGCTCCAACTTCAACCCAACCGTCCCACCACTTCCTGCCCTCAACATCCACAAGAGAGTTTCACCGGCTTCTGCCCTTCATGCCTCTGCGAACGCCTTGCCGGTCTCGATCCAAACAACAACGCTTCCTCCTCATCCTCCACCCGCAAACCCCCAACTTCCTCCACCGCCGCCGCCGCCCTTAAAGCCATTTTCCGTTCCTCCACTTCCCAACGTAACAACAACAACAGCAACCGTCCTCCTACTACCTCATTCTTCCCTGAACTCCGCCGCACTAAATCCTTCTCCGCCTCCAAAAACGAAGGCTTCTCCGGCACATTCGAGCCGCAACGAAAATCCTGCGACGTTAGAGGTCGTAGCACTCTCTACAATCTCTTCAACCAAGACGACGTTCGAAAAATACCTAAACCTGAACCGCCACGTGTCCCTGAGCTTGAAACAAGAAACCTAGCTTCATCTTCCACTGTTCAACAACCTTTCATCGCGTCTGAAGAAGACGAAGAAGATAACATTGTCGTTGAAGATTCAGACGAAGACGAAATTAGGGCTTTAGAACAACCACAACCACTACGAGAACTATCCAATGTGATTGAAGAAACGTTTCACGAAATCATAGAAGAAGAAGAGCCCGAACCTAAACCCGAACCAGAACCCGAACCTGAGTTAGTTTTTGTTGAAGAAGAATCGTTGAAACCGATGAAGGAGCACATGGATCTAGATTCACAAGCGAAGAAAAGTTCCGGTCGAGATTTAAAGGAAATCGCCGGAAGTTTCTGGTCGGCAGCTTCCGTTTTCAGCAAGAAGCTTCAGAAATGGAGGCAGAAGCAGAAAGCGAAGAAGCGAGGTCCACGAAACGGCGCCGTTTCGGGTTCCTCAGCTCTTTTACCGGTGGAGAAACCAATCGGCCGTCAATTTCGGGAAACTCAGTCGGAGATCGCCGACTATGGCTTTGGCCGTCGTTCCTGCGACACCGATCCGCGTTTCTCCCTGGACGCAGCTCGAATGTCGTTCGACGATCCTCGTTACTCCTTTGACGAACCGCGAGCTTCTTGGGACGGTTACCTCATTGGAAGGACATTTCCGAGAATGCCCTTACCTACTATGCTTTCGGTTGTTGAAGATGCTCCTGTTCATGTTCTTAGAACTGATTCACTTATACCAGTTGAGGAGCCACCTTTGATTAATGAGAATGGTGAAGAGAATGTTAATATGCCTGGTAATTCTACTCAGACTAAAGAGTATTACTCTGATTCTTCAACCAGGAGAAGGAAAAGCCTTGATAGGTCAAGTTCTATTAGGAAAACTGCTGCTGCTGTTGTTGCTGAAATGGATGAGTTGAAACCTGTTTCTAATGCTAAGGTTACTCCTGCTACTGCTAGTGTTAATGTTAATGGTAATGTTAATGTTAATGCTGGTGTAGATTATTTATTACATGGACAGAAAGTGGATAGGGATTTGAGGGATTATTCAAATTCCAATTCCAATTCTAATAATTCCTTGAGGGATGATTGTTCTGAGAGCTTTGAATTGGGTTTTAGAGATAATGCTTCTGTTGTTGGGAGTAATAATATTGGTGATCGTAAAGGAGGGTCGAAGAAGAGTTCAAGTAGATGGAGCAAGGCTTGGAATATTTGGGGTTTTATACATCGTCGTGGTGGAGGGAATAATAATAAAGAGGAGGATGATGATAGGTATAGTAGTAGAGGTGCTAATGGTAATGGGGTTGAGCGTTCTTACTCAGAGTCCTGGCAGGAGTTTAGAGGGGAAAGGAATGGAGATGTTAGAGGTGGTGTTGGGGGTGGTTTCAATAGGAAGATATTGAGGAGCAATAGTAGTGTGAGTTGGAGGAATGCCCCCGGCATGGGAATAGGAGGAGGAGGCGGAGGAGGAGGAATTTTTAGTGGGAGGAAGAGTGACGTTTCATGTAGTAATGGTTATCTTGGAAGAAAGGGAAGGGAGGAGTTTGTGTTGGAGAGGAACAGGAGTGCTAGATACTCTCCTAATAACATTGATAATGGTCTCTTGAAGCTCTACTTAACGCCTGGCAGCCGCAAAAACGGTGCCTCTAAAGGAAGGTCCAACCAGGCACATTCTATTGCTAGAAGTGTACTTAGGTTGTATTGAAAGAAAGAGAAAAAAAAAAACAAAAATTGAAGTTCCATAAGGTGTTCTTTGGTTTGATGTTGTTAACATTTGCTGCATTTCTTGTGTAAAACTCACACATGGCTATGTATTCTTCATGGTTGGTTGGTTGGATAAAAACACCCTGCATTTTTCTTTTACAGTTATTAGCTACTGTGCCTCTTAGATTTGATTAGATTAGATTACTATTGATAACAATAATTTTCTGCGTCTCTTTATTTCGTTTACACTAAGTCACTGACCATTTATGCTGATCATGTTGCTTGAGAGGATTTGTGAGATTAGTCTCTACACTTGTGTTCAAGGAATATCCAATTTGTACAAAAAATATGTATATGTTGATTTTGTTAATGGGGTGAGTCTTTTCCTTTTGGTTTCATGGTGTTGTTCTCCTATATTGCCAGAAAAAGGGCGTGGAATATGGCTTGGCAGTGTGGTGCCACTGAAAATTGTGCTCAACCTTTTGGACAGGAAGTGTTTTATTTTTGTGTCTTTATTCTGCAAAAGGCTAAATGATTGGTGCAATGTTGGTTTTTTTTCTTTCTTTTTTTAATAATTTGGGAGCATTTTAACTTGAATTTTTGGAATGTTATGCATTCCTGCAAAAGTGATAACAAGGTGGGCTCATGCCACCTGGTTTTGCTGCTTGTCATAAGTTTGTAGTTTTGAGTACAACACGATAGATATCTGTAGTAGTCAAGTGTGCTTTTTTTCTTGCTTTGTTGGTATCAATTAATCAAACTTTA
Source organism: Cicer judaicum (assembly GCA_037974835.1). Classification (NCBI taxonomy): domain Eukaryota; kingdom Viridiplantae; phylum Streptophyta; class Magnoliopsida; order Fabales; family Fabaceae; genus Cicer; species Cicer judaicum. The sequence goes on along the minus strand of JBBPBS010001171.1, from coordinate 5,450,433 downwards.
TTTACATGTGACTTACTCCAGACAATGGTCCCAAATAAAAACATTACCTTATTAGCTTTGTGTTATATCCAATATATTCACTAACTTTATGTCTATTCCATGTTGGCTGGTGTGACCGAAAGTTAAATTTGAAAGCTTTCAAAAGACCCCGCAGTTTATGAGTTCTACAGTGCTTCACTTATGTATATGTCAAATTTCTGCACTATTTTAGAATGTTATGATTTTGTAACTGTTGTTCTGAGATGTAGAATTATTTTTCATTGATATGTACGGTTACATCAATGTGATGTTTTTACGGCGTTGTTGTTCTAGTGATGGATGGACCTTGAGGCACTGAATTAGTGGAAAAGAACAAGGATTAAATAACTGTGTGAATCAATACAAATTATAAGAATTCTGAAGATTTGGCTTGCCCCTCCAGCTTGTAACAAAGAACAATTTTGTAGATTTTTTATGTTGGAGATTTGAAATTTGAAACTAGAAGAATACATTTTGCATTTGGTATGATAAGTCAACATCATTTGAAGCTTTATATGATTTTTCTTAATTTAGTAGATTTATTTGGTATTTAAAAAAACTAGCACGAGCCTACTTGTTTGTTCCTTTCCAAAATAATTATTGTCTCTAATTTTTTGCTGTTTTTTCATAAATACTTATAACACTTCTTTATATTTTATACTCTATTCTTGATGATCATCTACTTCTAAATGTTTAATAAACTCACAGTTACTTTCCAACAATGACAATAGCTGAGAAGTGAAACATTTGTTGTTTTCATAGGAATGTTTAAATAAATACAAATTAAGGCTTCATTTGGTTAAAAACTTAAGATGAAATATATGTTAATTGTTAAGAATGGTAATGATCAATGGTCTAACTCATCGAATGTAACACAAACATCAACTAAATCAAAAATGAAAGTAACATCCACTAATTGAGCTACAAATGATTAAATCCTTAAGAATAGTACTAACACATCCTTCCTTAAACTAAATTACAATTTGCAATCAGTTTAAACTATAAATCAAAAAGCTACTCTACACATTTTCTAGTATATTCCTCAGTTTGGGAGAAGGAATCCAACTTCAATGGTTTAGTCATATTATCTGAGAGTTCTTTCTGAGAATTGGCTAAATAAACATTGGTACTAAGGTTAGAGTTAGAACATATTGTATTGTTGGCATTGTTGCCTCCTAAAGATGATTGGTATATTCATTCTTGCAAGTTATATTATATAATCATCAAGATTCTCATTGAGTCAACCGAACAATTAAATGATGAGTCAAGATAGACGGAATTGAATTCCATTTTTCCTTTCCATTATAATCACCAACTATTCTATATATAATTGAATGAAGAGGATTTCAACCCATTTGGCCAATGGAAGACAATTTAGAGGCCGACTAATAGCATGGTTTATTAGTCTAGGTAGGTAAATATTATTTCATGATTGCTTTAAAGCTTGATCAACCACATACATTGATTGGTCACATTAGAGTCATTCTACAAGCTAAAATATTTGGCATAAAAAATGACATTCTAATTTATCGTACCACATCGTTAATCATATCCTATGTCAAAATACAAATGATTCTTGTTGTGAGACCCCAATTGTGAATAGTGATTCACTTTCATTGTCTCACTTAGCATGCCAATTGTTATCACCGTGCATATTAAGTGTTTCGCTAACTAACTGATTGCATAGCTGATTAATCGGTTGTCTGGTTGATTTATCATTTGCTCAAATAAAATGATATATCAACTAACTCATTCTTCTAACAATTATTTTCCTTTCAATTATACCATTGGTCTAAGAAAGAAACTATGTTTCTCATTTCAAGGTTCCTAGAGTACAAGATTGAATTACTAACTAATTAAGATTGTTTGACAAATAAAAGATAAAAACAATAAAGATAACTTAAGATTTGTTAGATTGATTGTGTTGAAAATAATATTTTATAACTAAGATTAAGACAATCTAAGAAACCTACGGTAATATTAATTATCATATAAATTCACTCAGACATTTTACACCATATAAATTCATTACTAGTAATACAAATATTAGTAACAAGTCAACTCACACATCACATTGTGCATATCCCTATCTTTAAGGGTTCATATTTTTAACTTTTGGGAATGTTTTTATTTTACATATAAAAAAAAAAAAAGAGAGAGAGTGGATGTTCATGAACATCTTCAACTTAGTAAACTCATATCTTGATGAATTGAGTTATAGGAGCAAATTAACTATTATAGTTGCCTATTAACTAACCATATTTTCCATGTTTTTATTTTTAAGGGAGTAAATGTTCAGCTACATTTTTTACTTGGTCAACTCACAAAACAACCACTTATTTCATCTTCTAGCTTTATTTCTCTTTCCTAAACCACTTCAACTTTGTCCCAACCATTTAAAAAAATGGTTACATGATATTTTGACTTAATCAATTATATGGTCTTTTATTCAATTTTACCATAAGTCTATTAATACTAAATAACAAAATTTTATAAACTTCATAACCATTCTAACTCATAACCATTCTAACTGTTAATGGAATGTACATAAAATAATTATGTGTTAATTGATTAAATTTTATCAATCAGACAAAACACTTTTATGATAGCCGAGTGACTAAGTAGTCAGTCGACTATCAAAATCCAATCAACTTGTACATAATAAAACAAAAAATCATTTAAGAAGTGTGCTAGAAGTCTATATGGTTAAGTTAGTGAAGTGAACCTAAAAGTACAAGATGAGTGCAAGAAGTGTAATACACATTGGTTAAGTTAGTGAAGCTAGGAAGCAAGGTGGGAAAGCAATGAAGCTAGAAGTCCAAAACAGAAGCACTACTTACTTTAAACCCTACAAAGCTCAAATCCCATGGGTTAGACATAAATTTTGAAGCTAATGATTGTTACTCAATATTTAAGATCATTACTTTGTCCCACTAGGATATTGAAAAGAATAAAATCTATTTTCATTTCAATTACCAAGTCTGAATTTTGTGCTTTCTCCCTTTTCAATTAATACAGTTTGTAAAGCTCCATTACCACCGATTTTGCCCCAAAAGTCAAAAAAGCAAATGAAAAACATCTCACCATGTTGCTCTACAATGGAGAAGATAAGAAATAAAGAAAGTATGTGATGTAAAGAGAGGAAAAGAAAACACAAAGAGAGGCTCGTTACCCAATGCTTTGTCTAACTTGACTAAGCTCAATTTGCTATGTGGAGATGTAATTATTTGTTTAATTACCCCAACATTGGTCTTAACATGTCGAGAGAGTAAAATAAAAACACTCTTTTATGTTTTTTATTATATCTTTTTTATAAGAGACTTTTATTATATCTTTTTTATAAATTATTTTGGATGAAATAATTATTCATTATGCTTTACTTATTTTTGTTTCAAACTTTAGATTACTTAAGTTTTAGAATCGATTATTGAAACCAAAAAACAAAGTATAAATCTACATATTAAAAAATGGTACTCCCTCTATTTCATCTTATGATTGTAATTTGAAATGTATACACTTGTTTAGAAAATAACTATTTATACCAATTTTCAATACAAAAATAATATATTAAGATTAAATTATTTTGCACTTCATTTATTATTTATGTATTAATATTATACAACTACAAACAATTTAAGAGAAGTGTGTTATAACTTATTACAGTTATAAGGGTTATACTAATAAGTATCTTAAAGACATTTACTAAATGTTTTAAAATATATAGAAATTTTACATTGAAAAGAATAAAATTTAAACTTCCAAAAGTAAATATGCAATTTTCAATATGATATTTTTAATTTTAGATCTTTAACAGGTGAAGACATTTATTAGCATTTTTCTTAGAAAAATAACCTTGTGTGGCGCCATTATAGATTTCATTTTAATTGTGAAAATGTAATTTGCATGTGCTTTTAATACTGATTTAAGTCTCTTTTTTAAATCCGATTTAAAACATTGACCGTCATTTTTAAGTTTTCAACTTAATTACATAAGTGTCATTACATTTGTGTTTTAACATAATTATTACTACAACATATTTTAAATTGGGACATTTTAGTCCTCATTTTTCTCCAGTTAATCAATTATGGAATCTATTACAATCAAAAAGTAAAGTCTCTCTAAACTTTTGTGATGTTGAACTTTTGACAGATCCATTTTATTTCCATTTCGTGATAACAAAAGGGGAATTATGTGTGAATGGATTGAATTATTTTGTTTGACTAATTTTCCCTGATATTACTCGTGCTTTTGATCTGTAATATCTTCTATTTTTGTTTTTCTGCATTTGTCTCCGCAAAAGAGTAGGATAAGTTAAAAAAAAAAAAGCAGATGAGATGAGATTAATTTTGAATCATACAAATAATTAACTCATTTTTTTTAGGCAAATATTAATTTACTAGGGGTTACGTTAGTTTTCTTGATTATTATATAAGTAAAGACTTCAAACGTAATAGATGGATCTCTTGCGTGGGTTTTGGTCAATGCCTCCCATGTTCTTGTTTATTTTTTTAATTTGTTCTAGTGTACTGCAAATCATTGATTGATAGGGTTCAAGACTTCTAGTGCTAACATAGTTGAAATCTTTTCCTCCATATTGATGCTTTTGCATGGCAATTAGTTTTTTAGACTCTAAATTTTATGTTTGAAGCTCATACCGACATCTCTTAATTCACCAACTAAAACACTATTTGAGACAATTAGTTCTCTCATTATTTTCAATCTCTTCTCTTTTTATTTTCTTACAAGTGATTATAAAAATTTGAAAATCTACAAAAATAACGTTTGGATTGATAGTTTATTTCATATATAATTGTGTGCTTTAACGCAAATTAAGAGGTGACTTCTTCCACGCACTACTTTTACAAATGGTCCACCATTAATTAGCAATTAAAATCATAAAAAAAAAAAAAAAAAAAAATTGACTGATGATCAACAATAGTCTTCTAATATTAAAAAAATCACACAAACCAATTCTAACTACACAGTTGCAGAAGGAAAGCTTTTCCACTCAGTTCTATTCAGCTGGAGAGTTGCGAAATGACTTTATAGAACCAAAAACAATTGATGAGTTTGAAAAGCCATTTCTTTCTAACACATTGGATTCCATTCCCATTTCACGATTCTAATAACAAATAAGGGACACAAAATTCTATTACCTTTGGTAAACAATAAAGGAGAAACTCAATTCGATTAGAATGTACAAACACATAAAGGCCAAAATGTAATAGAAAATGCAGTTTCAAAGATGCAAGATACTTATGCTTGCAAGGAACATCTATCTATAGAGTAGCATAATCCAGGAAACGAATTATTTAAAACCTTTATCAGCCTTGGCCACTAAAGCCATCGCGGCTATCATGCTGCCAACCATAACCCTGACCATCATGTCCATGATCACCGGAATAGTAGTTTTGTTTCAAATGTGACATGTGTGCTGGAGGTGGTGGCGGTGGTGGTGGGAGGGGCATCGGCTGTGGTGCCAATACACCTTTGGTATCCCTTGGATCCACAACCATACCACCACCACCTTGTGATTGTTCAAAAGGAACACCGGCAGCTCCGGCATTCCAGGTCTGGGGATAGTTACCTTGAAAATTTTGGGCATTTGGGCCACCTTGTTGGAAACCCATTAATGAGTTCGGGTCGCCACCTATATCAGAAGCTGAATCCTGCCTAGGCATATCATAGGGAGCAGCATAAAATGGTTGAGCTCGGTCTTGCTGGTAAGGAGGATAACCAAATGGCACGGGTGGGTTCAACATTGGGTTTGAGTGTGGTGGAACATTGGAGGATTGTGAAGGGTGCATTGTTGGGTACTCGGCAAATGAGGCATCTGGACCAACTGGTTGTTGCCTATCAGAAAACTGGGAAGTTTCTTGTTGTGGGGGATGCTGCATGTCAAAACTTTGTTGGTGAAAGCCCTGCTGTATGCCTCCAACAGAACCAGACATGCTATCCGAAGGGTGATGTTGTTGACCGAAAAATTGCGGCTTTTGTTGCATTGTTGGCCTTGAAGGAGCTTGATCTCTTCCTGGCTGCCGACGAGTTCTGTCTTCCTGATCATGTTGTTGGGAATTTGGACCTGGAGAAAAAACTTGTCTTTGAGGGCCTCTAGCAGTTGAATCTGAGGCTGTAGGTTGCCTAACACTTTGTGCCTCCGACTCATTTCCATCTTCTTTATCTGCATTGGTGCGAACAAGGTTGGCATGGCTGTCCTGAATATGAGATTCAAAATCAGCCTTCTTCAAGAATGTCTTGAGACAATGAGGAGCTGCACATATTAGGATTCCTTCCATCATTTTGATCGTCTGAATCTTCTGGATACGTTCGTCACACCTGTGTTCCAAGGAAGATGAAAACCATTTGTTACACAGAAAAGAGAACTTCTACACATGGAAGCGCCATCAATTGCAAAACATAATCCCCGAAGGTTAATATTAAGGTTGACATCATAAACCAATCATCTCAAAAACTCAAGTTCTTTAGTAGAATCATGTAATTCAATGTTATATTTAACATGCTCCATCACAAAAGAGCCCGTTGGAAAGCATGGATAATGCAACAGTCTTACCCTACTTTGATAGAACTCACAAAAATGGATGAAAACAGTGTATGATTTTTAAAGATGAATGAGCAAAACTGCTCTTACAGTATGAATGAAAAGATAAACCAGAGCATAAGCTCCTAAACCAGACAGTATTCTCTTAAGCAACAATACGATTACTTGCATGATTCTAGCCACCCTCCCCCTTTAACAGTATATTATCCACTCACTAACAGAATTCCCTAAAATTGAGATCCACGTCACTAACTAATTCATTCTCTCCCACATGGCCCCACTTTCTTCTAGAATATGCCTAGGTGTCCTATCAATACTACCTCCTTAAAATTTGTCTTTTCATCAAGGCAGAGAGAAGAAGAACCTGTTCTTTAATAGTTGCTGCCCATTTACAACCCTCGAGGCAGAAAGGAGATTTTTGTTTCTCATAAACTCTGCTTCAACAATCTTTACAGCAACGACAACAAGAAAGATAGCTATGAGGGCAAGGTACCACTGCAACACAAAGCATGCAGTATTGGCAGCTAAGATAAATGTTATATTCCACACGTTTATTGAAATTTGGCCTCCATTGGATGATCTGACATTGTTGGCATCAAGAGTCTGCATTGCAACAATCCTTGCACTCTTATTTTCCGCTTGATCAAACCATGCCATTTCATGTTGTAGCATTGCTGTTAATACTTACTTCCTCACACAGATTGTAAGATTTTCCTCAACATCCAAAAACTGTTGATAAAAGACTAATCAACAAATACAAGTAACTTTCTCCTTCTTGGCTCATGTGTATGTGATTTGAACTATAGTTGTTGACACTGAGGGCAATACTTAGAACAAAAGCAAGGAAATGATAGACTACTTGATTCCTGTGACCGAAATTAATAATTCTCAGTTCAAGAAATGTCTTGGCATAAACGGGACAATATTTGTAGCTTCCCTAGTAATCTCCTCGCCTTTTTTAATCTGACTGGGCTAAACATATATGTATCCTAGTGCTTTCACTGTCTCATCATTATCCAGGTACAGCCACAAAACCTGCACAAAGCTCGTGTACATTTTTTCTAACATGTTCCAACTTGATTTGTACTTGTACCAACCCATTCATTAATTGTTTTGGCAGATTTACAAACTCTAAAGCATAATGGTAAAACACACCTAATAAACTTCCTCCAAATTTCTGCAACAATAGGACATTTCTCTTAACCCTGATGTATGTTTCATGCTCCTGCTTGCATCCCATTATGACTGGCCATCACCAGATCATTGTCAATTAGTTGTCTTCCTTGAGGTGAAAGGCTCTGTTTTGTGAGTTCCAAAACAGGGGTTATGCTCCAAACTCCTCTCCTGCCATTTCTTTGGGATTGGCTCATACAACCCAAAAAAAGTGGTTGTAGAAATATGAAGTGAATGGCTGGATGCATTCCTTCAATCACTTGTTTCCATTATTTCCAGAACAACTAGTAATGGGTAGAACTTTCCTTTTTTGTTTCTTCATACCCACCTTTACCAACTTCTAAGACCCTTGTTTTTTGAACAAATAGAATATCATCAATTTTCGCTGCAACCAAGCAAGACTCATCTTCACTACCCTTGTTACCCAAATGCTATTGGGTCTGGCCCATTAGGTATAGGATTGGGCCCGAATTACAAAATACCCACTTTGCCCTAGCTACCTTCCCTCTCCCACCTTTGTTTGGTTTAGCCGCACGACACAGCAGCCGCTCAACCAGACCATGGGATCTTCTCGCTTCCTCCACAGACATGTCCCAACCTGACGGATCTGGTGGCACCAGTGGTGGTACACGCAGCGACCATGATGGTGGTGGTTCGACCTGATCCACTTGCAACTTCCCTCTCTCCTCCATGTTCGTCATCTAGCGTCCCTCCCCATTCAGGGAATTTCCCAGGCCCGGTGATTTGGGCGGTTTCAACAGAGCACGCAAGTCCTATCTATGCGCACATTGTCTCTCCACCATCGTACTTGGAACCTTCATCTTCTCTGACTTCTCCAATTCAACGCACGCAAAATCTTTCACTACCTTGCTTCTTGCTATACTTGTATGGAGGGTAGCCACCATCATTGACTGTGGTGGTTCCTGCATCTTCATGGTCCGGCTCACTTGCTGAGAAAGGGTCTTCTCCACTCAACCCACAAGCTTGGGACCCTTCGCTTTCCCTTCATTCTTCTCCAACGTTGCTACTGTGATGCACACACCAAATGCTACCACTTCTTTTGTTACAATACATGTTCCGGGAGTTTGAGCCTCAAACTCATTTCCCTCTGGATTCAGAAACCAAATCTTCAGTGTAGGAGGATGAATGAACACCATCTGGAGAACTTCGGTCTAATAGTTTTGCGAACTTCATCAGTATGATTTGAAGGAATTCCTCCATCATATGTCGCAGGGAGCCCTCAATAACCCAGCAGGTCAGACGATTGATGTAACACACAAACATGGATGAAAACAGTGTATGATTATCAATAATGAATGAGCAAAACTGCTCTTACGGTATGGATGAGAAGATAAACCAAAGCATAAGCTCCTAAATCAGAGAGAGTATTCACCTAAGCAACAATACGATTACTTGCATGATTCTAGCCACCCTCCCCCTTTTACAATATATTCCCCACTCACTAATAGAGTTCCCTACAATTCAGGCTCACTAACTAATTCATTCTCTCCCACATGGCCCCTCTTTCTTCTAGAATATGCATGGGTGTCTTATCAAACTCATCAAGAAGTAAACTCTATTAGAGTATAACTTGCATAGTAGCTGAAATTTCTTGAGCTGGGTTATCATGCTTATTACAATTGCAACTAACACGTGTAAATAACAGTATGTGCTGAGTTTTGTCTTCAATTTGTTAACTACAGTTAGTTCTGTTAGGCTGAGTCAGTTAGGCAGTCATGACCTATGATAGGTCCTCTTCACTATAAATCAATGTTGTAAAGACAAACAATTCAGGAAATATTTTTATAGACTCAATTTCAACTTTTCCGTACTCTCACAATTTCACAACTCAGTTTCCTACATCCAATGTTAACCAGATCAAGACTAGTAGTCTTACACCTTCTACCGTATAGCAGGCCTTGTCTAACCCACAGTGGCTGGTTAGTATGAAGGCTGAATATGCTGCAGTAATAAAAAATACCACGACTTTGGTCTGTCTTCCACCTAACAGAATAGCCATTGCCTGCAAGTAGGTCTATAGGGTTAAAGAGAACCCTGATGGCAGTGAACAAAGCTTGCTAATTGCTAAGGATTCATCATCAGAAACCGGGGTTTGATTTATACTGAGACATTCTCCCCAGTCATTAAACATGTCCCCATCCGGGTAATAATACTCTGGCACTCACTAACAGGTGGTTTATTCAGTAGATTGGTGTTAATAATGCCTCTGTTAATGACAATCTTCATAAAGAAGTATACACGGTGCAACCACCAGAGTTTGAAGCACAAGACAAATCACTTGCAGGTTCAACAGTTTGGTGTTAATGTCTTTGTTAATGACAATCTTCACATGCATTGTGTGCTTGGTATGAAAGGTTAATATCTACCTTGTAACAGTTTGGGTTCACTTCCAGCTAGTGTAGATCCTTTCTATTCATCATTTCGAAATCTGGCATTTGTCTCTATGTTTGATTTATGTAGATGACATCATTATTACAGGCTCTTTAAGCATCTCTAATCAATGGTTTGATCAACAACCACAACAACCAAGCCTTATCCCACTAAGTAGGGTTGGCTATATGGATCAAACGACGCCATAACGTTCTATCATATAAAATATTTCTTTCCAACTCATTAATCTCTAGGTCTTTCCTAATAGTTTCTCTTATAGTTTTCCTAGGTCTACTCTCCTCACTACATAATTCACAAGCCTCCTCTCCACATACCCAAACCACCTAAGTCGGGTTTCTACCATTTTTTTTTTTTACTATAGGTGCTACCCCAACTCTCTAATTTTGTCATTCCTAATCCTATCTCGTCTAGTCTTTCCACACATTCAACACAACATTCGCATCACTGCTACACTTATTTTATCCTCATACTTTTTTACTACACAACACTCCATCCCATTTATCATTGCCTGTCTTACAGTTGTGCAATAAATTTCCCCTTCAATTTGAGCGGTATTTTTTTATCACATAAAACACTTGAGGCACTGCTCCATTTCAACCACCTAGCTTGAATTATCCGTCATTTTGTATTATGACTCGAGATACTTAAACCGTGTGACTTGTGGTATGGTATGATCTCCAACTTTCACCTCCAAATTGGAAAGGCTTCGCCTGTTGCTAAACTTGCATTCCATATACTCTGTCTTGCTTCAACTTAGGCAGAAACCATACAGGATCTCTTGAATATTTATTGGGAGTAGAGGTTAAACAGCTTCCTGATGGTGCCCTTTTTCTTACTCAGTCCAAATATATAAGCTTGGTAGTCGATAGCGGTGATGCGTTGTGAGCGCAATTGCGAAGAATGAGGAACAAACACAAAAAAGGAGGCGGCAACAGTATTTTAAGTCTAAAATACACGTGATTTTTTTTAATGAGCACGAAGTCTAAAATGTCCTCACTTTTAAGAGCGCAAAGTCTAAAATACCCTTGATTTTTGTATTTATATCTCCAGATAACTTTTTACTGGAATTTTCACTACCATTCTTCTCCAAACATTACAAGTGCAGTGCTCTGTTTTTGGAAACCTACGAAATTTCTTCTTGGCAACCGTCCCCCCTGTTCCTTTCTTTCCTGCAACTGATTCTTCTCAAGAAAGTTTCCCTTTTCTCTAGGCCAACATTCCCCTCTTCTCTGCAACCATTCGTCTCCGCCCTTTTCCTTCCATCTCATCGACCAATATTCTGCTCTGTTTTTCAATTTCTATCTGTTTCTGTGCTAACAGTCCCCTATTACGGCATCATCTTAGTTCTTTTCATCTCCCCTGTTTTTCTGTTTCTGCTTTGGTGATTAGTTATAAATGTGTTTAGTTTTGTGCATTAATCTAACTTTTTAGCCATCATATGTGTAAGGTTGAAAGTGCTTGTAATGTTTTTTTAGACTTTGACGTAGCAGCCATACCACTATAGTGTTTTGGGAGTCGGCCGCTAAGCTATCTGCTACTGACTACATAGTATATAAGTGATATGCCAAATAGAATCAAAATGGAAGAGGCAAAAGGCATTTATAGTCATAAAAATTATAAATAATAACCGAATGTGCTGAGTCAGTGCCTTATGTTATCGTCGGTTACTGCGGTTTGTTCTGTTAGGCTGACTCGGCAAGGAAGTTATCATGAGTCTTCTATTATATAAATCTATGTAGTACACAAACAATTTATAAAATCATTTCTATAAATTTTCAGTTCCATCTCTCTCAAAATCCTCTCTTTTGTACTCACTCAATTTAACAACTCATAGTTTCCTAGATTTCTGTTAAACTTCAGACCGCTTGAGAATAAAGACTTTGATATCATGTTAGATATCAACTATCTTAAAATGTTAAGCTATTCGGTGAAAGAACTTAAGAACATGAATAATTTTATATCTAATAGAGACATAACACGAACCCCAAAACACAAGGCAAACAGTAAAAATGATTGAATAAACAAGCCACTCCTCTTCTGCAATGGCCCTCTCTTTTTTCCCTCTCATCTAACAACATCTCTATCTCTCTCCATCTTTTTTTTTTGCATTTCAGTGACACACCAGTTTTACTCATTTTTTTATTAATTAAAATTTTGGATGTGGATAAACTCTTATGCAGTTACTTTTTACGTGCTTGTATTAACGATTTCAGAATAAAATCTAGAGGATTTGGATTTTGAGGACGGACCAATCAGGCTTGAAACAGAGAGCAACATAGAAAAACAAAAGGGCAAGGGTTTCATATTTTTAAAATTAAGGGTCAATTTGGAAAATGAATTAAGACATCAATATGAGAAGCTACCCAAGACAATTTCCTTGATAAATAGTTATAGATAATGCACCCCTTGACTGAAAAATGAAAGGCATATGCAATACTGATACAATTCAACTTAGTTATAAGTAAAATAAATTGCACAAAGCCTAAAAAGAGGGTCATTTAGCCTGAAATTCATACAGACGTCCCAAATTAAGTTATAAGCAAACATTAAGCTTCAAAGTGAAGAGTCACTTGTCCGCATTGCTTTTCTGTATGAAGAGCAGAAGATAAGAAATATACTTACAGGTAGCACAATGAATCACTTCTAGCACAATCAAGACAGAAAGCATGCTCACAAGGGCTCTGCAAGTTCACAAACCTATAGTAAGCCAACATCAAGGAAAGTAACAAGTTCTAGCACATGTTCAGCATGAAAAACCACTATCGAAATATCAAACATAACACTAAACAAACTACTGCTGGAAACATGCATAACATCTAGCACTCTAGAATGCAAAAAAACTACACAAGAAAAAAATGTGTTTAGCATGTTAAAACAATAAAAAGCAACCTAACAAGCAGAAATCTCAACTCAAAAAACAAAGTTACATTGTAAGATAGTAGTTACCAGCCTTCCATAAATAGCAATCGGGAAATCACAGCGAACACAGAAATGCACTCGTTCACCAAGCTGGCGACGGGATCTACGGCCCAAAGTCCTAACAAGGGAAGCAGAAGTAGCTGTACCAATGCCCTTTGCAACAGGAAGATCAGCAAGGACTAGATGGTCAGGGCACGCAACTGTAACAGTCTCGACAGGTGATTGCTTCACCCCAGCCGACCCTTCAGAGGCTGGAGTCTTGCTAAGACGGATCTGAAGCATATTTCAATCAACTTCTTCCCTAACCTCTCAACCTCTTTCAATGTAGTACTTCAAATTGGGTACAAAATTATGCACCCTCCTCCTTTAGCAAATCAACAAAACTTTTAGATTTAAAAACAGAAAACAATGAATAACAGATAGGTGAAGCATAAATCCAGAAGCAAAAATTAATTAAACAAATGAAAAAGACAACAAAAATGATTAGCATTCCCTGTGTACTGTATCTGTAAGTTTCATCCATGCCAATAGAAGTGCTAAATAAACCAATAAAAATTCATGAAATAAAAACAATATAAACAACAATGACATAAATTTGCAGCAAAATTTTAAATCTAACGTTGTCAAAACCAAAGGCGTTGTTTGAGATAAGACAACTTTCATCTTATTGGATAAAATTAAATTGGGACCAACTTCAATGGTGTACCTGGGTTGCTCGCATAGTAAACCCTAAATTAAAAATAAATAAATAAAAAGGGGGGGATTTTGTTTTTCAATCTAAAGAGTTTGATTGGGTACGAAAATTGAGAATAAAAAGAAAGATTAATTGTAAAAACTAACCTTGAAGTGGACGCAGTAAATGATTCTAAAAGGTTCGAGTATCGAATTTGGATCGATTTGAGGTTGTTTGTTCGCTCAAATGGGAGTTGCGACGGAAGAGCGCTCTATGAACCCGTTGGTTTTCTGCAAGGCAAGTCTGCATTGCAGAAAAATACTCAAGTAATTATAACTAGAGTTGATAAATGAATATCATTTCAAAATTACGAGTGTTATAATATACTTTTGAGTAAAAGTGACAAAGATTAAGAAAATTAATTTGAATGAAAAAAAATTAATTGAAAAATTTATGGGATTAAGTTTTATCATTCGCATTGCAGAATTTTTTTGGTACTACATTAAAATTTTCTTAGGGTCTACATAAATTAAATCTAAATATATTTTAAAAAAGAATTTAGTTAATATAAAGATATATTACAAAAATAATAATTAAATAAATGCTATTATTGAATAAAGTTTTTTCCTTTAATTTTGTTACCTAAATCTCATATATTGTTACCCACGTCTCTTTAAATTTTCATAAAATTAGAATATCTAAAATATTTTTTATTATTTTATTTACTCTTAATATATATATATATATATTCTTTATCATTGTCATTCAGCTCATAATATCTTACATCTATATCATTATTCATAACTTATTCATAATTTAAACCTAGTAACTCATGTTTATTCATAACTACACCTAATAATTTACACTCATCATTGTCATCGTCTTATTATTGTGCTTACGGCCATCAACAAGGAATATTTATTAATATATTGAGTTCGTATTATTTTTTAAATATGAAAATTTTATGTGATTTGAGTTCAGATACACGTGGTAAATTACATATTGTACACAAACTTAAATCAAATACTCTTACGTATTTTATGTTCACAGAAATGTACGTAAACTTAGTTCAAATATATGTTAATTTTTTGATTGAGGAGGAGAAATGGATACTTGAACTCAATTCACATACATGTACGTAAACTAAATTTAAGTATATGTAAAATTTTGTAATGAGTAGGAGAAACGCATAGTTGAACTTAATTCACGTAAATTGAGTTTAAGTACATGCAAAATTTTGCAATGAATAAGGGAACTCTGTACTTGAACTCAATTCACATAAATGTACATAAACTGAGTTGACGTACATATACGTAAATTGAATTCGAGTACATATAAAATTTTGTAGTGAGTAGAAGAAGTGCGTACTTGAACTCAGTTCACGTAAATGTAATCGATTCAAGAAAAGTTGTGGGTTTAAAGATGGAAGAGGAAATAAGAAGAATGGTTGTTTAATAGATTTAATGATAAGGACAATTTAGTATTTTCAATAATGACAGGGGTGTAACTAGCTAAAGAGGGGTTGAAGTAGCTAAATTTAGTATTTGAGGACAAAGAAATTGTTGAAGTTACTATTTATTCAGTAATAACATACTTGATGTTAAAAAAAGATCTTTTACAGGAAGGTTGGCTAGAAATTTCGTGTAAAAACACTAGTCCCGCTCAGTTGATAATGAGAATATTGCAATCTTTTTTGATTCTATGCATGTTTATCATTATACACATAAAGGAAATGAGGAGCCGTATGAGATGAAAATCTCACGTACGGTTCTGGAACGGAGATTCTTTGAACCGAATGACGACCGTAACGGATGTCGGCTCAATCTGAAGGAAATTATGCGGAAGCTTTATAGAATTATTATGAGGCTATGCGATTGGAAATTGATCCCTATGATCGAAGTTATATACTTTATAATATAGGCCTTATCCACACAAGTAACGGAGAACATACGAAAGCTTTGGAATACTATTTTCGGGCACTCGAACGAAACCCGTTTTTACCTCAAGCTTTTAACAATATGGTCGTGATCTGTCATTACGTGCGACTATCTCAACTATAGAAAGAAAAAAGAAAAGAACAAATAACTCCGCAAATACTAATAAATATTAGAGAAAAAAAAAAAGAAATAGGCTTTCTACATATATATATCGTTCGAAACAACGATTTTTATCAGCTGTAGCAAAGAAACAAACTTCATAGAAGTCAAAATATGAAGAAATAAAATATATATGCCTAGATTTTTTCTATGGATAAAAGATCT
Source organism: Cicer judaicum (assembly GCA_037974835.1). Classification (NCBI taxonomy): domain Eukaryota; kingdom Viridiplantae; phylum Streptophyta; class Magnoliopsida; order Fabales; family Fabaceae; genus Cicer; species Cicer judaicum. Next base: position 5,434,418 of record JBBPBS010001171.1, on the reverse strand, counting down.
AATTGATAGAGGAAGCACCGTAAAGATCAATTAACAAGGTTTTTGGCCAATACAACAAGAATTGCTTACTTATATGATAATAGATTAGGAATCTACGTGAGTAGTAAAATTGTTTTTCCTTTTGCTTTTATATATTTTCCATTTGTGTGAATTTTAACCTAACGAACCATGTCAGATGTATCCCTGACGGCTCATTAATGTTTGAATGTTAGTAACAATAGAATTTTTGGTCTCACATAATTAGTTTCAATTCAAAACAGTGATTGTTCTCACTCAATACAATGACAATTGTTATGTCTATACCCTTTTTATATGCATATAGTTCTTCGTATTCAATTTCAATCTTATAAAAAAAATGCACTTACAAATAAAGGGTAAGAAAATGAGTAATTTGTCGAACATAGTTCATTGGGAATTGAAATTGTCATACTAAAGCATAAGTTTATGACCTAGGATAGTGTGTGGAAGTTCCATCAATGGACTTTGCTTTGCTTTTTTATTGTTTGAAGTTTTGACTATTTAATAGTTGAATATCTTTATATGCAAATTCAATTCAATTTCAACCAATAAATATCAACATTTGTTATATTGAATGTTTTGTCATATGTTTGAATTCATGACTTCACAATTGTATGAGTTTATGTACCATCTCTTCTACAGAAAGAGAAAAAATCAAACTACCCAAAACTTGATTGTAGGAGCCATTCAAGTTTCAAGTTTCTCATATTTGACACCGTCTACTATCTCTTTTTTTCTTCTAAATAAAATATTTGTTAAATACGGAAGAACCATTTCAAGGGATAAAACAACAATATTATAAGTAAGTAATATGTGACGACATTACAAATCATAAGAATGTTACTAGAGAAAGTGAGATACAATAATGTTCTAGAATTCGAAGATTAAGATATAAGATTCATACCTAGAAATTTACCAAGTCAAACAGATGAAACATAATTTTCAAATGAGGTCATAATTGTGACACCCTCAAAATTAAAAATAAAATTTAGAGAAATTTAAAAAAAATTAAAACACAAATGACATAAATTATTATATAGATTAAACTACGATACCAACCTAATAAACATGATTATATTTATGAGTTTTGTAATGTCAAATATACATGATTAATTTTTTAACCCAAATTTTCTGCCGCTAGTTTTTGTTGCGGTTAAACTATTTTTTATATATGCTTAATAACAATTAACCATATACCATAAGTGTTAAGTTTTATAATGTATGATAATTTATTGATATTTATACTTGAGTTTTGTAGTTGACTCACATTATAGATAAATCAGAAGTCACTCATGTCAATAAGTGTTTCTTATCTATTCAATAATGAATAAATAAATTAAAATAATATCAAAAGATTAAAACAAACTTCATGAATATGTGAGAAACTATGGTTTAAACATCAAGAGAATTAATTGAGATAATGAAAAATTTCTCATACAGAGTCTTTTTATTACACTATATAGAGTCTTTTTTATTACAATGAGGTTTTTAATAACTATAGAAAATTCATATTTGAAAGAGAAAATATACTATCTTTTGAGAAATTAATGCACTTTATCATACCTTCTTTTTTATAAACTTGTTTGTCAAACTTGAGAAGTTTTATGTAAAATATGATATACTTATATTGTAATTGAATCATGGATAAAAAGTACGATAATTATATTATGTGTAAGCATCTTAATCATAAAATCATGGTATTACTACTATTGTTACTAATACAACTTTAACCTTATAATTATTATGCATACCATAAATACATGGGTATAGTTATTCTTAGCAATACCTTTAATGTATTTTTTTATTTTTTTTAAATAAAAATTGAGCACAAAAAATATGATTAATCACACATCCCAACTATATTGATACTCTAAGTGAATCACCTATTATTTGCAACATCAATGTAATGTTGGTTTGTTGACTATTATTGTGTAATGTTGTTTTCTTGTCTTAATGTGATGTTCTCGTATACAAAGGACACATTTTGTCAATATTATATTTTGAATAAAGAATTTATAGAAATTACCATCAAATTTATAATTTTCTCAGTCTTACATACAATTTGTGATTAAATTGATCATATCAGGGACACCTTTATTTGATATAAACGAACACCATCAATTATTTTTTTGTAGATAAATAAGATTAAAGACTATAAATCTTATATTATTCTTGACAATTAGTCATATGTAAAAAAAATTAATTTTATTATTAAGACTAAGATTTTAGTTTGATTACTTCTCATTAACTTCTTAAATATTTATGTGTATAGTTAGTGTGTTTTCTTAGTAATTAGATTTGATCTTAAAATATTTATAATCTATTTAATTATACTAATCTTATTTTAGCATTTAAATGAAACTTATTTTTCTATAAACAAAAAACAAAGAAAGTTGCATGATGATAATCTGTATATATTCTTAAAATTATATCATTTCATAAATATGATTATTTATTTTCTCACACATTTTTTTCTTACTTTAATCATGACAAAACTGCAAACGAGCGATAACAATGATATATTTTATTAACGTAGTTGATGTAAATATAACATAAATATATAGATTTAAATGCATTTTTTATTTTGTCTAAAATGAATTTTTTATTTTATCATTTTTAAAATCGGTGTCTTTGTCCTCCTATAAAATAAAATATCTAAAAATAAATTAAAATTAAAATATTTAAAAATTATTTATTTACCCAACAATACTTTAAAACTTTACAATATTTAAATTTAATTGTTTTAATTTCATTTTTTATATAAAATTAATAGAATTTTAAGTATTTTGTTTAAATATTTTGCAGTTTTAAATTTTTGTTTGATGAAATAAAAAATAATTTAATATATTATATTTAAATACATCAATAAAATAACTATTAAATAATATTAAAAATGTAATAAATGTAAATATGAAATGCAATATTAAAATATTTAAAATAAAACTAATAAAATTTTAACTTTTTTATATAAATATTTTAACATTTGAATTTATTAAAAAAAGTTAAATAAGACAAATTTTATTTTAATTATTTAAGATATATAACTAAATTACAATTATTTGATTTCTAATATTTTAATATGTAAATAAAATTAATAACAAAAATTAGTTAATGAAAGTGCAACTTCATAAAAAAATAGTGGAGACAAAGAAAATCTCTAAAATTAGTTAAGAGGGGCCAAAAAATTGATTTTTGAAATGAGGAGACTAATAGTTTATATCAGATTGATTTTTGAATGATTTTTGAAATGAGAAGACTAATAGTTTATATCAGATAAAATAAGGAGATCAAATGTACATTTATCAAAAGTATAAATTAAATTATATTTGAAGTCAATGTGACAATAATGACTTTATTGATTAAACATTTTAAAAAAAAATATCTTGAAATTATACTCTTATAGGCAACCGCGAATCTAGGACGCTATCTCAGGAGTGCAAAATATTAAACTTCAAATAATAATAATAATAATAATAATAATAATATTTAAAACTAACATATTTAAAATTATATTGTATTAAAAAAATTACATGTTTTATAATAGTACTCTACTAAATTTTACAAGCTTATAAACTAAGGGATAAAAAACATATCTTCTAATTTTGAACCAATTTTTTTAAAAGATCACCAATTCATTTCAAAGATCAAAGTCCAATAATTGTTATGCATATCAATGATATAAATCTCAAGTTGATTATCAAGCGCCACCAAACTAAATGAACAAAATTCCTATAGATAAAACTGTGCAAATTTAATCAATGTTGCCTTGTCAAAAATAGAGAACAAGTTGGTTGAACTCAAACAAACCACACAAATGTGCAACAGTTATGTCTCATTAAATCCGTTGCTAAGTTCCTGATATTGCATGTCCACAACAATTTAAAATAATTATATACGATAACATTTCTCTACAGACAACATTACTACCACACCTTGATTTTCCATAAAAGTATATATCACCCATGTTTTAAATGTAAATGTCATACTTACCGTAAAATAAATTTACCTCTTCCAATAAAGATTTTTATCTATCATCTCTTATAACTAAATTATACGTATATGAATAAAACTGTGATTATGATTTAGTCCAAAACAATGTTTCAGAAGGTAATTTAATCCCCAAAAAATACAATATGTTCCAACAGTAAATTTCCAAAATATTAAATTTCAAGAATGTTGAGATGTCAAAAAAGTATGAGTCACACATGTGAGGTGTATTAGAACAAAATAAGAGGCGCAAAAAGCAATCTGCAATTTCAAATTCCTCCTATTCCTAACTGTCAAAGCCCAGCTCTTGACAAACTTGTAAGATAATTAATACAAAGAAATAAAACAGTGATCTGAAGCTTTAAATCTAGCATCTATCAATAAGTTTATTTTAAACTATTAATTAGTACTTATTTTTCTACGCCAAAAAATTGTTCACACATTCCAATAGAGAAAACAAATAGAAGTTTTATTTTCTTGATAATTACTGTTGACCCACCAGTTGTCCTCATAAAATTTTATTGGTACTTGCTTAAGATTATGCTGATTCCAAACTTTTGACGAACTTTTTAGTCTGTCGAAAAAATAAAATAAAAAATTAGAAACAAAACAACAAAATTATCATGCTTCACTTAACATGTTTGGTTTTGATTAAATTTTAGTTTTAGCTAGCTTTCACTTATAAGGGTCCGTTTGTTAGATTTTATTAAAAATTGATTTTAACACTCATTAATTTAGAGACTATCTTTTTGGAAATTTTAAAGAAAAGCATAAATTGTTTTGTATTTGTCTGTCATAATGAAAATTACATTTTTTAAAAAAAAATCAATTATGAAAAATGATTTTTTTAGAAGCTACTAAAAAATACTTCTCATTTTAATAATTTTTAGATTTTTTTCCAGATTTATATTTTTTTTAAAAGCTGTAACAAACAGACTATAACTTTCAAAATTGATTATTTTATTTAAAAAAGTGATTCTTTTAGAAGAAAAAAACATAACAAACTTGCTCTAAATCTTAAAGATTATGAATCTATCTCAACTCCACAAAACCAACTTTGTAAAGTAAATATCTTTTAGGCATTGGAAAGATATCACAAAGTACTAATATCATACCTGTTCTAGAGTTAAAAACATGATCACATTCCAAGATCCTAGCCGTCCAAAATTTGGTATGAAACCCTTATAAAAGGCTAAAGGTCCCTGCAAAACCAATCAAATGAGATAAATGACACCACTGATAAAATTCAATAAAACAAGTATATAACATCTCGGACAAAAAATCTAACAAAAATAGAAAATGTCAGTAGTATTTAAGAGAAAGAGAAAATCAGTATGTGATGTGTTGTATTTCCACTAGAGAGACAAGGGAACAAGCAATGGGGACAGGTGATTTAAATCCATGTCCACAAGTACATAATTCAAATTATATTGAAAGAAATTCTTGGAAAATTCCTGCCGCACTTTGCCAACAACGAATGACGTGAAAAGAAAGAAGGCACATTATTATGTAACATATAAGTGAGCGTGAGAAATGGGAATGTTTAAAGATGTTATTGAAACCGAAGTCACGCAGAACAAACAGCAACTATACTTGCATACAGTTAATTAATTACTAAAAGGGAAGAAACCAAATAATAATAGTAGTAGAGGTTGAGTCATACATCATTTTTTAATGTTTTGACGAAACAATCAAGTGTGTTTTTGTAACTAGGGTCTCCCATCATTCTCGATTTAACCTGCATAAACAAGAAGGAAGATAGAACAGTGAATTAAGGGAATGGTAAGCCAGCATAGTCAAGAAGCTCGTAAGCAACCAAATGAAGCTAGGAAAAAAAAATCATAATGGACTTTAAAAATATCAGCTATAAAGTATTTTTTTTTGTTTATAAGCATAAGATGGATTTACTAATTCTACCAAATTCTAGTTATGGCTGGATTACAAGTTTATCATAGGTTAACAGAGAAGGAAGAAATATAGCAAACATTAGAATATCAGATATGAAATTTTCAAGTAAACGCCAGAAAGAAGATGCATATAAAATGACGAGAAAACAGAAAATGGCAAATCAGATATGAAAATTTTCAAGTAAACGCCAATAAATTACCACGTCAACTGGGGAGCCAATACAGACTGCAAAAAATCCTGCCCCAAGACCAGAAAGAAGATGCGTGACAACGTTATCAGTGAATCCTGGAATTTTCAAAATGGTCTGCAATAAGAAAAAATAAATAAGTTATTAAAATAAAGTAAAAGAGGAACAATAACAAAATTTAACTCCAAAATGAAGTTCGGCATCTTTTACATTACCTGTTTCACTTGATCATAGCTGGCTAGTTCAGCGGCGTTAATGATAGCATTTCTAGCAACGTTGGGGCCAATGCCAGTCCAAAGAGCTCCAATTCCTTCCTGTTTGTTCGATGCAGATTAAACAAAACTAATTATGAGTTTAGAACTTAAAAAGGACTAAATGCATTTTTATCTTTAACAAATTGTACAAGGTTTAAGGCAAAGACCTGTTTCACAATTGTTGAATAAGCATTCAATGATCCAGTGTAACGCCTGGGCACGCCAGCGGGCAATTTACCTTCTGCTTGAAGTCTAACTTTGACAAGATCAGTAGGATTCGCCACTGCAATTGCCACGGCACCTGTCGATAACACAAATTCAAAGGGTTCAATATCATAACTTTGCATTATTAAAGTGTTTGGAACCACGGTAGGATTGTCAAAACATGCGGTGATACAGACGATGAAACTGAAATGACCGCGAAGCAGAAGCAAACACTCAATATGTGTCGAGAGTTTTAGAAGAAATGCAATGCAATTATTACCAGTTGTTAATGCTGCAAGAATTTTTTTCGACAATGGAGCATCTCCAACATGGTCACTCCCAACATACAAATTCTTAACCTGTTAAAAATCCCACGTAATTCTCACCATGAGATTGCAGACGCAAATAGTAAATATGAAATTAAATAAATGAACGATCTTTGAGTTATAGTCAACACTCACAGGCTCGTATAACCCAATTCTTAAACCTCCATACAAACATTGACGGTGTAACCCTGGCACAATTCCCTTCCAGAGTGATGAAAGACCTTCTTCCCTGGCAATGGTTCCAACCGTTCCGAGCATACCCTTGTATTTAGGTAAGCTCACATCACCGGCTACAGCTTGCTTTTGAAGCTGGAGCCTAACTTTGGCAGTGTCGAGGGGAATAGTGCATATCTGTATCAAAGTTAAATTTGAGGATATAATTTCAACATATGCTAGGACTGAGTTCTTTAAAAGCCCTATACTATATCACACAATATCCAACAAGTGAGCCGAAGATGCAAAACAGCATAGTTAATAAATGAAAAGTTGAACCAATCTCCACAAATAAGGAGAATTTGTGAATAATCGATAGCTGTGTTTAAAATTGAAGAATTTATGGAAAACTATTCAATCATTATGCCAGTTGTCACTGCTGCTTCAGCCTGATGAATGTCAAATACAACATTTTCAGAATTGTCACACCCAACAGATAATTAAGATTTTCAACAAGGCAATCAATGAAGAATGATTAAGATTTTCAATCTACAATTACAAATCAGGAACTACAGAATGATTATAATCCATGTTTGAACAGAGCATTGAACATAGTTACATAACAGATCTTCTATAACAGTTTAAAAAAATACGTACATGTTTGAAATCACAATGTTTTTGATGAAATCACATTACAACCGTAATTCTGTTGCAGCTCCAAATTTTAGCTTTTGCTAAAACACTTTAGCACAATGTGATTCAGCCAAATTCATTGTCAATTCAAACATGCACTAAGATCGACCACTAGCAACATGGTAGGCACAAATTGAGCCAACCTACATAAAAATCTAATTTAATCACAAATCATATTTGCACACCAACTCATATTCAACTCAATTTTCACCAAACAAAAGGGTAATTATCAAGGTAACAAAGTACAAGTTTTTTTTTACCCAACTAAAAAAGTACAAGTTCGACAACAACAACAACAACAACAACAAAAATTCATATTCACTTGCTCATCCTAGTTTTCTGCTCCACTACAGATCGTACATCAAAATTCACAACAAAAGCACAAAACAAAGTCCATTACAGTTAAAAGTGCAAGCAGAATCCATTACTACATGATTTTTTTTTAAAAGAAAAAAACAATGGGGTCTAATTCAAAAACCCAAATGGGTTTTACACAAGATCATAACAAAAATAAATAACCCAGAACAGAAAACCCAAATATAATGAATACCCAAATGAAAATTTACGAACAAAAATTGTATCTTTATGCCACATGCATACCTCAGCGAAACATGCAGAGAAAGCACTACTGGCGAAAGTGCCAGCAAAAGAGATATCGGAATTTGAGTTCCCACCTGCAACCATAGCTTCAAAAGAGAGGCAAAAACAAAATGATAAGGTTAATGGGACAAACCAGAGAAGAAGAAGAAGAAGAAGAAGAAGAAGAAGAAGAAGAAGAAGAAGAAGAAGGAATAAACAATGAGAGAATAAGAAGGAGAATAGTGGTGTCAGAGAAGAAGGAAAAACCTGTTTGTTTGGAACAATTGTGAAGGGAAAGAAACTGAAAGTGTTTTTTTTTTTAAAAAAAATAAAATAAAATTATGTCAGTGATCGCATATGTGAAATTTTCTCAATCGGGTCCATTTTTAAATAGAGTTTAGAATTTTTTTTAGTCGTGAAAGAATGAATCTAGTCTAGTCATATATATATATATATATTAATTACATATTTGTAAAGATTTTTTTCAAAATAAAATTGTGAAAATAAATTAGGGAGTAATTTATACTAACGGAATTTATGGTCTTGGTATGGATTTTTTTTCTCCAATTTTCCTCTTTATTTATACTAATATTATTTATTATTATATTTTTACTTACCTATCAAATAAAAATTCTTTTAAATAATGGTATAAAATTGTATAGTTTTCATCATTTTAATAAAAAAAAGCGAGCAAGTATCGTCGAGGTGCTTATATAGACCCTAATATTATATAGTAAAATAAATAAATAAAAATATTAACATTTATGTTTTTAAACATTTGCCTAAAAACACATATTAGCTTGATTTAAAAATAAAATATTGACAAAATGCATTTTAGTTCAAATCAAATCATTTTAGTGGTACTCCAATTTGATCTTTGGAAGAAAAACATTATTAATTACTAGATTTTTTTTTATAGTAAAAAATGTTGAATTGTTAAAATCCATTTTCGAAACTAGAGAGTTAAAGAAAGAAACTCTATAAATAATCAACATAAATTTTTTCATTTTTAAAAATTGAGGAGAGTAATAGGAAATAAATATTTGTTTCCTAAATTCATATTCATTTCCAAAGAGGGTCAAACTCTTTCAGTTTTTTGCGTTTTGTATTAATTAGAATAAATCTATATTCTTTAGTATTTTTTCCTTCAAAATATATAAAAGTTAACTATTAGATAACTTTACCTTTTAAGATAACTAGTAATTACATTTATTTTCAATAACTTTCATTTATAC